>PCDN01000001.1:262057-287285 GCA_002778105.1 Ceratocystiopsis brevicomis
GGACGCGCCGCATTCGTGGCTGCGGCAGGCGCTGGACGTGGCCGCGGCGGCAGCACGGCCGCCGTGTTCGCACCAGTCGCCGGAGGGGGCGCGGGCGCGGCCGCAACCGCGACGCCGGCCTGTGGATGGAACCGCCGTCTCTTGGCCGGGGGACCCCCCTGCATGCCGAACTGGGCAAAGCCCATGGCGGCGGCGACCGCAGCGGAGTCGGCCTCGTCGACGACGAGCACGTCGTTGTCGCCGTACGCAGCCATGGCTCGGGTGCTGTGCAGGGGTGGGGGCGGGGAGGGATTGGGGAGTCCTCGATGGAAACGAGGGCGCAATGGTATCACTGAATTCGGTAGGATTTCGTGTCTTTGTTTCTTTTTGCGGGGAAGCAGCTCGTTTATTTTCAAAAGTGGAGCTTCAACGGCAAAAATGACTTGCAGCGTTTACAGGTCCTTTACAAGCGCCCTGACCATGGAACGAACGTGTCGTCCTTGTACGAATCCTGCATTTGGATCCATGTCCTGACTTGCGTCCACCATCCATAGATCGTATCCCGTCTCCCCCGTTCACATGTCCATGATGAGCTGGCCAGCCACCTTCTGCAGGACGTCCACCTGGGAGTATCGCGTGTCAGCAAGGACAGGAGCACAAAAAGACCAAAGCGCCCCAACCCCAAAACAAAAAGAACTCACATCCAGAAACCCTCCACCGTCGCCCCGCCGCTCCGCCACCGACCGCGCCACCGCCTCCCGCACAAAGATCTCCATGTACTTGCCGACGGCCACGTGCGCGTCCTGCGTGAGACGTGTGGGTGCCGGCCCCGAGCTCTGGAAGAAGTTGTGCATCAGACGTGCCAGGAGCGCCGGCGGTAGGCTCTTGGGCGCCGTGTCGTCGTTGTCGTCGTTGTCGTCGTTGTCGTCGTCGTCGTTGTCGTCATTGACCGGCCGCGCTGCTGCGCTGCTGGTCCGGCTCTTCTGCTTGTCCGCGTTCCGGTCCGTGTTCCGGCCATTCTTGCTCTGCCTTGTCCGCCCCGTCGGTTTCGCGGCGGTGGGAAAGTCGTCGGCGTCATCGTCGCTGTCCGTGGCTGCGTCGGTCGGGGAGCCCGCGTCGTCCGTGTCGTCGGCGACCTCATGGACGGTCTGTGGCCGGGGCGGCTTGAACGGCCCGGACGATCCGCGCGTGAAACCGCCACCTGCTGCGGCGCCGGGGCGGGCGGATGCAATCTGTGGAGGCATCGTGCTGGAGGGAGATACCGCTGCTGCTCGCTCTTTTGTCCTACAGCGACGAGAGACGCGACGGAGGGAAACGCGAGGTGGGGTGCATTGGGGCCATCCAATTGGCTGGCACGAAAGCGGTGAGACCCATACTCCTCACCGCCAGAGCCTTTGCTTTCCCACGCGGAAGCACCAACATCCAACATCAACCGGGCAAAGGCAAAGAAAACGTGCGGGAAACAGCCTTTTTTGGAGGATTGCACATAGATTACAACGCCAAAGCGGCTTGCTGGAGACAAAAAGCACCCCCAAAAGCCTCTCGGCGCAGACAAAAAGAGATAAACCGGAAAAAAAACCGCTTCCCCACGGCCAAGATTTCCCTTCCCCCTATATTCGTTCTTCTTTCTATCCGCCACCATCCCATCCCACCCGGTTTCCTCCCGTCCGTCTTCGTCCCCTGTTCGTTGTTGTTAAGCACTTGCCCCATCCAGCATCTGCCCGTCTTCGGTTTGACGTGTCGTATAGAGGATGGGCAAATACAGCCGGCTAGGCGGCAGCGATGAAACAGTGAGGTCCTCCCTGCTCATCTCAAGTTTCAAGTTCGGCGCGGGGCCGTTTACTTGAAAGCCTTGCCGAACAGCAGAACCTGGAGCTGGTCGTAGATCGAGAGCACACCAGCACCGGCAACACCACGCAGGATGTTGGCGCCAGCACCCTTGAACAGGGACTTGACACCCTCCTTGGCAACGATCTGCTGGAAGGCGTCGAACGAGCTCTTGTACTTGACGGCCTCGCCCGAGGTCATCATCATGCGACGACGGACAGTGTCCAGCGGGTACGAGGCAATACCGGCACCAGTGGTGACGCACCAACCCAGAGCGAACGAAGCAGCGAAGTTGTTGGCCAGGCTGCCGACCAGGAGCACAGGCTTGATCGAGTCGTACATGCCGAAGTACAGACCGCGGTACACAATGATACCAGCGACCGAGGGACCGAAACCGCGGTACAGACCAGCAATACCGTCGGTGGCCAGGGTCTTGCGGTAGACGTCAACCAGGCCGTTGAACTGGCGCTCACCGCCACCCTTGGCCGACTTGGCATCGTTGGCCAGACGGGTACGGGCGTAGTCCAGGGAGTAGACGAACAGCAGCGAGGTGGCACCGGCAGCCTACAATATACCAGTTAGATCAGGGAAAGGAAGAGGGACATATGCACAGAACGGAGTGAAACCTACACCACCCGAAGCCAGGTTACCGGCCATCCACTTCCAGTAGCCATCGCGCTCCTTCTTGTAGCCGAACATGGCCTTGAAGCGGTCACGGAACATGAAGTTCAGGGCCTGGGTAGGGAAGTAACGGATGACGTTGGCAGTGTTGCCACGCCACAGCGACATAACACCCTCATCGGCTGTTGTGCGGCGGAAGCAGTCCACGATACCATCGTAACGCTTGGACAGACGGCCAGCGCGGATCATCTCATCCTGTTTACGTGGTTAGTGGGCCATGCTGAGCGAATGATGGTATGCATGAATAAACCAACCTGGTTCTGGACGAGCAGCTTGACACGCTCAATGGGGGCAGCAGCAGTCTTCGAGACGGCGGCGGAGACACCACCCACTGTGGTTTGGTTAGTATTCAATCTCGGTCAAAAACGCATGCCCGAAATAGAGATCGCGGCGTGGCCGGTAATATCGGGGGCCCAGGCCGAAGAGCCGATTAAGCTCGGCCGATGGAGCTCTTATCGAGAACTAAAGCATACGTACTCAGGAAGTCGACCACGAAGGACTGATGCAAGCATGTTAGCGACACTCAAGATCAAGAGACAGTACGAGAAGCGAGGGAACCGCCAAAGGGGAAAAAAGTGAGACAAGGGAGTAGACAAAAGGGGTAGACGGCAATCATGGCGTTTTCGGACCGCGCCGGCAGTCCGGAAACGGCGCCGCGGGCGTGAAAAGAAGTGACAGGAAAGCCGGTGACAGTCGGGCACCGATGAAGTAAAGAAAACAGAACGTGAAAGCGCGTCAGGGTGCTCGTGCCGGTGCACCTTGCGCGGCAGCATTTCACAGGGGAGGTGAAAAAAGAAAAAGAAAAAAAAAACGGGAAACGGTGGTTGGGGCCCTCCCCCCCCCCCTTCTCAAGGGAAGGAAGACCAGGAAAACAACTCACCGGCATGCCCAGGATCTTGATATCCTCCTTCTTAGTAGCCATTGCGTCGACTGGTGAAAGACGAAACTTAGAAATGGAGTGGAGATGTTGAAGACGAAAAGAGAGATGGAAGACGGGGAGGGAAAAGGCAGAAGAAGACGGGGGACAGAGGGAAGAGAGGTAGAAAAGGGAAACGGAAAGGAGGAAGAAAAAACAAGCAGGGCAAATCGCAGGAAGGGGAAAAAATTCCTCGGCTGCGAAATTTATTATGGGAACAAGGAGGTTTCGGCCGCTTCTTGGGGGGGGGGGGGGGGGGGTATTGTTCGCTTCCAGCGCTTTCCAGTGAAGGAGAAGAAAAGCGGGTATTCTGTCTGAGATTAGCGCCGCTTTGCTCGGGAAGAATCGCTATTAAGCCACGCAAGGACGATGAAGCTACGGCGGGCAAGTACGCCTAGCGAGGTACCCGTACAGGGCCGCCAAACCCGCCAAACCCGCTGGACGCTGGACCGCGCTTCCCCCCCCCGTATTCTGGGTTTTTGCCATGCCTATCCGGCGGTTTCCCACGGCAACGAAAGCGCGAATAAATTTTTTTCTTTCGTCGCGAAAAAAAACCCTGCCCCTCTCTTAGCGCAACCATGCCCCGGTTCACTCCGATCGTGATGCTCCCATTGGCCGGCCAGGTCCTTTTCAAAGTATCTTACCCTGTGAATGAAATGCCACCGCAAATGCCACCGCGGAGGGAATGCTTCGCATCGCAGGGCACGGCGGCAGTCTGCTATCGACGATGCGTCCACGCGGTGGCAAGCGATCTAGCAAGATATGCGCGCTTCACTTATGACGCACAGGGTTTTGAAGTTCTCCAGAGGCTCTGCAGTAGAAGGCACGTTTCCAGCCAGCCGGGCCACAGGGCCGGAACGGGAAGGATACAAGACACTTGGCTTGGTCTGGGTCATGTCTGATGCCCTCTGTACGAGTCGAATGCAGCGCGTCACGACAAGGAATAGACGAGGGCAGGCGCAGGCGCCGCAGGCTCTGTCTGCGAACACTACCGGCTGAACGGAGCATTTTACCTTACCCGCTTTGGGCTGCCGTGCCTTCCGCGCATGGCGGCGCACAGGGATCCGTATTTTCGCCGGCGTGGCTGCCCCGGCCCTGATATCTTGGCAGAGCCTCGCGTACTCCGTATACGAAGGGTTGCCATACACATACCGCAACATGCATTACGAGCATTAGCACAATAAGACTTGGGTTTTGTTCTTTTTTTTTCTTTTCATTGTGGCCCCTCAATCCCATGCCGTGATAACCAGAGAAAAAGAGGAAAGGAAGGTTTTAAAACACGTTGTTGATCCCATTGCACAACTCTGCCCAAAGCAGGCAGCCTGTCGCCCGAAACAAATGCGAGGCGACGGTGCCTGCTGCTTCAAGTTTTGGTCCTCGTCTCGTCATCGTCTCCCTCGGGACGTCCCTACACAGTAGGGCGCCGGGATATCTGCAACAACGCGGACATGGTGTAATCTTTCGTCGGTTAAGCGCGTGGATGTTGTTCTTCCTCCGCTTTCCCTTACTCGGCAGCAGCGACGGCACGAGCTGTGACAACAGGTTAGTTTCGGAAGATATCACCAGAGCTGGCGTGAAAAGAAAAAGAAAAAGAAAGCGCGGAGCGCGACATACTGTAGATCTTCATCTTGCTGTGCCCGACAATCTGCTTGATCATGCCCTTGTCCTCAAGGTCCTTCAGGGACTTCCGTGCCAGCGAGCCGTTGATCTTAAGTCTGTCGACCAGCGTGGCGACCGTGACCAGACGGTACGACTGCACATCCTTGTACAGCTTCTCGGACGTGGTCTTGTCCAGGATAACGGCGTGCTGGGCCTTGTCCTTAACTATAGGGAGAAAGTGATGTCAGTCGACGTTTGGTCCTTCGATTCCATTGGCTCTTTGACAATTGTTCTTCCCCCTTCGTCCCATCCGCCATTTGATCGCGAGCATCGCCGTCGACACCAGAGTCGGCCACACATGCCGCCATCGGGAAAGCAAAAAGTCGAGAATCGCGGCTCGCGCTCGAAGTCTTGTATCTGCCCGCCCGGTGTCGTCGTGGCAATGCCCCTCTTTCCTAAAGGCAATTCCCGCCGCTGCCTTAATTCGATAATAACGTACCCTTGCCCTTGGACCACTTCTTCTTCTGCTTCTTTGCACCGGCTGCTGCGGGGGCCATGTTGTCGGTTGTGATGGGGGGTGGTTCGTGGGTGGACGGTTGAACTTGGTGACAGAAGAAGAAAAGAGGAATCAGGCCCCAATATCTAAGTGTTTCCCACGAGTTTTTTCGACTGTAATTTTTTTGGTGCTGTGAAATTTTAGTAATGCGGGTCATACTTTGGTAGGCCCAACCAAAGGCGGCGGTGGGCGGCAGAATTGGTATGGAGGGGAGGGAGGACATAAATTTTCCCGTGCCCTAATTTTGCGCCGAATGATTGGCTCTCCGTGGAGGAAAGTGGGTTTATCCGACTGCTGAAAACCCAGAGTTTTTCCTAGTCTCTCTCTCAGCATTTTCTCCGCCCTAACCAGACGTCGACCATCTGTGTGCTAAGGCCGAAACGGAGGAGAAAAATTATAGCGGACAAAATCTCCCGCCCCAAAAAATTAAGAATACACTTCCAAACGAGACACAACCACCACCACTCCCGCCCACTCGTCAACGACAGCTTCCTCGGAACCCCCTTTACCTGCCGTCTTCCCGTTCACACCAAACCGATTCGGCAATCATGTCTGACAGCGCCGGCGAGGTCGAGGTCGCGACCGCCTCCTACAAGACCCTCCCCAAGGAGATCACCGACGAGGTTGGCTCCGTCAAGCTCTTGTACGGCCACACGCCCATCCACCTTTCCCGAGCGATGCAAATTTGCATCTCGCTTTCTTTTCCAGGAAACCAGATGAGCTGACATGGATTTTTCCCCCGAATACAGCAACAAGTGGAGCTACGACGATGTTGAGATCCGTGACATCTCCCTCACGTAAGTGTTTTCCAGCGGGATGGCCGAGAGATGGAGCATAGGGACGTGGCGAGCAGTCGAGCGGGAGGATGGGAAGTGCAGTTCTGGTGTGGAATGGCTCCTTCCGAGGGACACCGATTCGGCAACCGATCTCCTGGAAAGCGAAGGGATTCAAGACGACAGGCAACAAACGAGCAGCCAACACCACGGCCAACGATTCATCCGACCGACAGACGGAAATTTCATGATCCATGTTGGACGGACCGCGACGAAACACGAGTCGCATGACGAGCCGGAAAGACGACAGGAGGACGTTGAGGTGGTGGCTTGGCTGCGTTGCGTGGTGGAGAGGCTATTGAATTTTTGGCTTCATGGATTCCGCATGGCTAACGCCGCACAGCGACTACATCCAGATCCGGTCGCCGGTGTACATCCCCCACTCGGCTGGCCGTTTTGCCGTGAAGCGTTTCCGCAAGGCCAACTGCCCGATCATCGAGCGCCTGACCAACTCGCTGATGATGCACGGCCGCAACAACGGCAAGAAGCTGATGGCCGTCCGCATTGTTGCGCACGCGTTTGAGATTGTATGTTGCCTTGGTTTTTTGGTTTTCGTGTGTAATCCTCTGTTTTTGGCCCTCTTTTGCTAACACAACGTCCCCAGGTGCACCTCATGACCGACCAGAACCCCATCCAGATCGCCGTCGACGCCATTGTCAACTGCGGCCCCCGCGAAGACTCCACGCGCATCGGCTCGGCCGGTACCGTGCGGAGACAGGCCGTTGATGTGTCGCCGCTGCGCCGTGTCAACCAGGCGATCTCGCTGCTGACGACGGGTGCGCGCGAGGCGTCGTTCCGCAACGTCAAGACGATTGCTGAGTGCCTGGCCGAGGAGCTGATCAACGCCGCCAAGGGCAGCAGCAACTCGTACGCCATCAAGAAGAAGGACGAGCTGGAGCGTGTGGCCAAGAGCAACCGGTAAGGCGGGTTCTTGGTTGTTTTCGGGATCTGGTCTTTGGGGGGTGGTGTCTCGGGGGGTTTGTCTGCGAATGGGCAGGGGGAGAGGTGAGGAAGCGGTGCTGCGATGCTCTTCTCGCCGCTTCCCCTTGTCTCTGGGCGCGTGGGTTGGATGAGGACGTCTTGTCTAGGTCTCCCTCCCACGAGACAAGTGTGTTTTTTTCTCCTTTTTATCGCAATCCTCTCTTTTCTTTTGTTTTTGTGTGTCTATATCGCCAGAAGAAGGGAAAAATTTTGTCATGTCCACAAACCACATTGGAGGGAGTTCTTACGAGAGAGGCGAACCCAAAAAAAGAAAAAAAAGGAAAAAAAGGGGGGGACAAACAAAAGCTGGAAAAGAGAGAAAAAATGACAAAAACGAAGAAACATCAAACCAAGGATTTTAGCAAGTCGTTTTCTCTTGTGCGACTCTTATGTCCTATTCTGTCTACAGCTGTTGTCACTTCAAGGCCAGCCGCTGGAACATGCCGCAGTGCTCCATGCCCTCCTCCCACCACCGGCCCATGCCCTCGTCCACGACAAAGCCCAGCCGCTCGTAAAAGGCCGCGGCCTGCACCTGCGCGTGCACGCAGACGAGCCCGTTGAAGCCCGAGGGTGTGCCGTCGTTGGCGTCAAAGTACGTCGGGTTCGTCCGCACCCAGTCCAGCAGCGCCTCCACGAGCTTCCGCGCCAGCCCGCGCCGGCGGAACGCGGCGTCGACGGCCATGCGGCCGATCTTGACGTACGGCTCGCGCCCGTTGTGCAGGCTGGTGGCGCGGTCGGCAGGGCCGTCGCCGCCGTCGCCGCTGTCGCCGCTGTCGGTGGCTGCTGCTGCGGTGGCCGGGACGTACGTCTTCCCCCCGCTTCCGTCCACCTCCCAGCGGCCCAGAAGCACCATTGCGCCGTCCTCGACGCGGTAGTCGCCGCCCGACAGCGGGTGTGGCGCGTGCGGGTAGGGCACCAGGCGGATGGTACCGACCGGCTTCTGGCGCCGCCCGGCCGCCGTGTCCGCCGTGTCCGCCATGTCCGCCGTGCCCGCCGTGCCCTCGGCGGCGTACAGCACCCAGTAGCAGCACCGCGGGTCGTCGTCGTCCAGCTCGCTCTCGGCCGGTACGTGCTGCTCCTCGACAAAGACGGCGTAGCGCACCACCATGGTGTCGAGGTAGATGGGCGGCAGCGCGGCGCGGGCGGCCGGCGTCTGGTCCTCGGGGCGGCGGCGCACGTCGTAGGCGGACACGTCGGGCGGGGGCTGGAAGACAATGGTGTAGGGCGAGGCGGCCGCCGCAGGGTCGGCTGTGGGCGACGCCATGGTTTGTTTTGTGTGCTGGTGCTGGGTGCTGGGTGCTGGGTGCTGGTGCTGGTGCTTGTTGGCGCTAAGAGCTGCCACCAGCGCCATCAAGTTGCCCCACTGCGACCAATCCGCTCGCCATAGTAGGGAGGGCTTTGCTTTTCTTCAAGATTCAATACGAGCCCGATTACTTCTTCAGCGACTTGAGCAGTGGCGCAATCCTTGTCGTTCTGCTGAGCCCGACCCGGAACGGCACACGGACCTGGCTGCTGCCGCCGCTGCGGGCGAGGCTGGTCGTACGCTGTGGCGGTCCTGCTGGTAGCACTGTCTTGCTCTCGACTGGGACAGCTGTGCGGTGTTCTGCCTCGCCGCCGGTTCTCGCATCCGTGTTCGAGGCCTCACGACTGCCGTCACCGCTGTCGTTGGTTGCGGCGTATGCTATCTCTGCTGCCGCCACGGGGACTGTGCTCTGTGGAACAACCGCCTCACGTATGGCCTCCGACACCGCCGCGGCCGTTGTCGTTGCTGTCGTAGCTTCATTTTCCTTCTGTTTTTTTGGCCGGCCGCGAGGCCGTTTTGTCTTTGTGTTGCCGCTGCTTCCCACCGTTTCTCTGGACGGCGGTTGGGCAACTGCGGCCTCTCCCCCCCCCTTCGCCTCTTCCGCTTTTTGGTCGCTTTGAAGCAGCTCGTCGTCTTCTGTAGCGGAGCCGTCTTGCTGTGCATGGTTTGGTGGCCGCCCGCGCCTTTTCTGCTTTGCTGGTGCTTCTCCGCCGTTTGTGTCTTCGATCTTCCCTCCCCCATCGCCCCCTGTGCCGACTGCTTCTCGAGCTGGAGCAAGCATCGCTGGCGGCGAAACCGGTGGTGGTCGTGGCAGGGGTCGGTGCATGCCTGGCTCGGCAATGACATCAGGAGACGATAACAACTGGAATACACTCGTCAGAACACACATCTCATATCCACGCCACGCGCAGCGCCTCTGATGTACCTGTGCAGCCGCGGGCCGTCCCCGCCTAGGAGGTGTTGTGACTGGCGCCAGCTCGTCGCGTTCCTGGGCCCTGTGCTGCTGCGGGCGCTTTTTCTTCGGCGCCAGAGATTCCACGGGAATCGCAATCTCTAGAATGTGCGTAGTTGTGCTCGCGCGCCCAGGCATTCCCTCAACAGCGCCCTCTGGACCGGGTCGTTTTCGTTTCTTGTCGGTGCCATTGTCCTTGCTGGGGTTTTCCTTCTTGCGTGGCGGCTCTTTCGGCTTGGCTGGTGTGGCCGCCCCCGGCGGACTGTATGGCACCGCCCACGGATCCGAAGGCCCGGCCTGGTTATCGGACACATCCGTAGGAGGGGTAGGCGTAGCGGCAGGAAGAGGAAGCTCCGCAGCCACGGCTGGCGGAGAGGACGGACAGGACGCGGGCACGCGCGGTCGACTGGGCCCGGCAACGTTGACATCGTCCTCGCTGTCCTCCGAGTCGTAAATCACCTGCCGAGGACGCGCCATCGTGCGCCGAGGGGGGAAGCCGGGGTGGTGTTTTCGTGGTCGAGGAGCAGACGGGGTTGTTGCGACGCGCCTAGACGCGACGCACTTTACGGGGTACGATGCTGGCCGAAGTACCCCTCCCGTCTAATTATGTGGAGCGGTACATGTTTGTATTTGCACGAGGGTTGTTCCTCTTTTTTCGGACTTCTTTCTCTTCTTATACGATCCCAGATCTTGCGCCTTTTCAATTCAATAACAATAGTTTTCATGTGGACGAGACCACCACTCGCCTGCTCGTAAAGGAAGACCTCACCAACCGGGTCTGGACCCCTTTCCTTGCTTTTTATATGATCGGATTCGACCCAGCTTCCCGGTAGAATGTGATGCGCCGGTCTGCCCCTGCGGTGCAAAAGCTCTCCGTGTCTGCTCCCGGTCGCTCGCTACGCGGTGGCAGCCACTTGACGCTCCAGACCGTCGCCGCCAAGTCGGAGTCGCCGCTCGTCGCCACACAGGTGCCCAGCTCCGTGTTCCACACACGCACGCGTCCGTCCATGTACCCGGCCAGCAGATACTCGCCCGACGCCGAGAAGTCGAGCGACAGCACCCAGACACCACCGCCGGACGACGATACAGCGGCTCCGCTTCCGCTGCCGTCCGCCGCCGCGGGCGCCGGTGGCGGCACCAGACTGCCCACGGGGTCGCCGTGCTTCATGTCGTAAAGGGAAATGACGCCTGCGTCGCCGGCAGCAGCCAGTCGCTTGCCGAGCGGCGAAAAGGCCACCGCGCGCACCGGCTTGGCCAGCCCCGGCAGCGCGTATACCAGCTTGGCCTGCTCATTGTGGAAGACGCTGACTGACCCGTTCTGGTACCCGACGGCGGTGTAGCGCCCATCCTGGCTCAGGTCCACGGCCATGGCAAAGCTGCTGGTCGCGCGGTTCTGTGCCGCAAAAACCACCACCTGCGCGTTGTCCTGCAGGTCCCACACGCCGACGCGGCCCGAATGTGTCGTGTACGCCAGGTGCCGCTCGTCGGTGCTGAGTGCGAGCGCCCATGCGTCCGTCGTTTTTTCGGCCTTGGCCGCGTTGGCGTCTGTGTCGCCCGTGCCAGCGTCACCGCCTCTGGTGCCAGCAGTCGCCCCGCCGCCGGCCAAGTCCGCCGGCGTCAGCGTCACGTCCAGAGCCCAGTCGCCGGCCTCGCTGCACCGCCACACCTTGACTTCGCCGCCGAAGCCTGCCGAGCAAGCCACCCGCCCGGGGCCACCTTTGGATGTGGCAATGTGGTGGCAACCCAGCTTGTGGGCGCCGTTTATGGACTGGGCAATCGCAAAATCGGCCGTGTTCGTGCTGTGAATGCGCAGGGTGGAGGCGCCGGAGCCAGAAAGAACCGAGGTCGGTGTCACGGCCAGCGAGAAAATGTCTGTCTCATGGGCTGCACAGGTGTAAGCAACAGGCGAAAAGCCAGGGGAGGGGGAGCTCTTCGTCGTGAGCATGACATACCGTTGTCCACCGCCTTAGCAACGTAAAATTGCTTGGACTGCGTGGGAGGCCATGGTTAGCAAACGAAGAAGAACCACAGGCTACGGCAGCACGCGAGACACACCATCGTCGCAGCACAAGGCTTGGCCGGCACAGAGAGCGGCGTCGGAAGCACAGATGCGGCGTGTGCTGGAAGCCAGGCGAAGCTTTGTTCGATTTGCAGGTTCTTGGGTTGACGTTTGAAAATGCATGTGGGGTTGGCGCGGTGTTAGTATGCCCCAACGTTGCGCGTCTGGAAGGTAGAGCAAAACAAGAAACGTCCTTCCAACCCTTCCTTCTCCTTCGGTTGTCTAATCACTTGTACATTTATTTGTGTGTTAGATTTTACACAAAAAGGAAGGTTCAATGGATAGGCACGCCCGTCAAACAGTCTCATAGGGACAGTGCATATGGCAAGAAGCACCAGAGGACAACACGGAAGGCAGCATGGACACAACACCAAGCAGCTATCGTTATTTTATAGTGCAATGTACAAAAATGAGTGTTCGCATCGCGTTTGTCCCCGAGAAGAACAGGCCATGCGACAGCGTCGTGCACAACCCAGCTTGCCCGCCAGCCATTTGCCTGTGCATCTCCTGCCGGCTGCCAAACGTGCAATGCGTATCACATAGCATGCTGTGTTCCGTATGTCGTGGCCCTTGGGCGTGGCTGTATGTGCCTATATCGATATCCTGCAGTCTATGGTGGTAGCCAAAGCTGCAGCCTTGGTTCTTGGCCGTGGCTCACAGCTCGTTGGTGCTTCAGCCGTCTATACCGCATCCTTCCTTAGCATTTCGCGTATTGCTATAAAGAGAGTTAGACGTGTAAATCCAAGCATAAACCCAGTGAGAATAAGCAGCCAAAAAAAACATACTGTTCATGCAATACGGGCACATGTGGTGCATCCGCTTTGTCCGCCCGCAAGCAGGGCATTTGCTCAGCGAGTTAACATCCTTCAATGCCTTGCCAGCCATTTGCCGGTGGCGCCGCTTCATGTGCGACACCTTCTTCTTGGGCACCGCGCGCAGGATCGACTCCCATATGCCCTCTAGCAGCGACGGGAGGGACGGCAGCGCAAGAGAAATGGCTGGCAGAGCGGGAAACAGGGGCGTTGAAGCCGCTAGCCGGTGCGCGAACATCTGCGCAACCCGCATTGTCCGTGCAGGGAGTCCTGCTGGCGCGAGGGCCGATGCTATCGTGGGCGGGGTGGGCGTCCTTGCGACGAGACGTGTGAGAAAAGAAGCGGGCGAGCCGGTAGCGGCGGCCACCCGGAAGCTGGAAACCGAGGCCATTGAGAAGCAGCACCTCCGCCCTTGAAAGTTCTGAAAAAGAGAAAACCGTGGGTACAGCGGTCGCTGTGGTCGTGCGTCGAGAGTTACAGTCGTCAAAGTCGTTCTCTTCTTTTTCTTTTCTTCCCTTTTTTTGCTTTTCGGCCTCGAAAACGATTGATCCGGTTAGCGCAACGCCTTATGTGGCCCGTGCGCGATGGTGGGTCAACAAATGCCATCTCATCCAATGGTGTCGTCCTAGACCTCCCTGGCAGCTCTCAGACCAATCATACATACGGGCCAGCTTGTCTTCCCCTTTTTGACCCCTGTCGCCCAAGATCGTTCCTTTTGAATAGGGGAAGCAGGCACCGGCTCCTGGCCCCTTCCCCCCCCCCCAACTCTGGCTAATATAACGGGATAGTGCTGCGTTGGAGACCACAATTTGTTTCGTCAAATTTCCAAATCTTTCCCCCTTCCCCCAGAATCTCACCATCTTCGTCTCTTCACCGAGCTCCCAGCGCTGCCATCTTTCCAGCATCCGCGTTTTGCGTTTTCGTCATTCCAGCAGCTTCCACACCGACTCCCGTCGTTCACCAGCCTCTCACCATGGCGGCCATGCCCCCTGCCACGATCTACCCCCAAAGCCATGTTGGTTTTGATAGCATCACGTCTCAGATTGAGCGCAAGCTCCTGAAGCGTGGCTTCCAGTTCAACGTGATCTGCGTTGGTAAGTCTATGCGACAGTGTGGAAAGGGAGACGCGATGTGTCGTCGGATCTCGCGTTCAAGATCGTTGAACTGACAACCCAGGCCAAACTGGTCTCGGCAAGTCCACTCTGATCAACACGATCTTCGCCTCGCACCTGATGGAGTCCAAGGGCCGTCTCATGCCCGAGGAGACGGTTCGCTCGACCACGGAGATCCACGCCGTGTCGCACATCATCGAGGAGAATGGCGTGCGGCTGCGCCTGAACATCGTCGATACCCCTGGCTACGGAGACCTGATCAACAACGACCGTTGCTGGGACCCCATCGTCAAATACATCAAGGACCAGCACTCGGCCTACCTACGCAAGGAGCTCACCGCCCAGCGCGACCGCTACATCCAGGACACGCGCATCCACTGCTGCTTGTTCTTCATCCAGCCGTCGGGCCACTCTCTTAAGCCTATTGATATTGTCGTGCTGAAGAAGCTGTCCGACGTGGTCAACGTCGTGCCTGTCATTGCCAAGGCCGACTCGCTGACACTCGAGGAGCGCCAGGAGTTCAAGGCCCGTATCAAGGAGGAGTTTTTGTTCCACAACCTGAAGATGTACCCCTATGACAACGACGAGTTTGACGAGGAGGAGCGTGCTGTCAACACGCAGATCAAGGTGCGTCCTATTTTCGCACCCCTACCAATTGGCGCATCCTAATGTTTCTACCAGGACCTTATCCCTTTTGCTGTCGTCGGCTCGGAGAAGTCGATCATTATCAATGGAAAGCAGGTCCCCGCGCGGCAGAACCGATGGGGTGTGATCAACGTCGAGGATGAGGAACACTGCGAGTTCATCCACCTCCGCAACTTTCTGCTGCGCACGCACCTGCAAGATCTGATCGAGACGACGTCCCAGATCCACTACGAGACCTTCCGTGCCAAGCAGCTGATGGCGCTCAAGGAGAGCAGCGCCCAGGCTGGTCACAGCAGCCGGCCGATCAGCCCCGCGGCCGATCGCGAGATGAGCCGGAACTCGCAGCGGGTCACTATGAATGGTTACTAATGCGTAAGCGTCCGGACACAGGGACTATCCTGCCTCTACAATGCAGTTTTACTCTTCTGTCACGTCGTGCATACGTCTCTTCTGTTCTCTTGACAGTGGTCGCTTAGTTTGCACAGCTGCAGGGCGAACTCTACCAAAAAGAGAACGGGATGAGGCCAATGCCTAACAAATAGGCACGGGCAGGAATAGAGGATAAGAGGCAAAAAAACAAAACCAAAGGAAAGCGGGGACATTATTGTTACTTTTGAGGGCAGTTGTCCGAACTTATTAGGTATTTCTGAGGCGGCGACGGCGCTGGTCCATACCCTGTTGGCCATGGCTTTTTGTGGTGTTCTCTACGAGTTGTGTTTGTTGTTTGGTTGCCTTTCCTTTGTATCTAATATTAGTCCTTTTTGCGGTTTGCTTTCTGAGATGATGCCTTTGATACAACTTCTTTTAGTACTTGTTTATGCAAAAAGTGTTTTGTGTGGCCGCCCCCCAAAAAGTGGTTTATATGGACAGAGAAAGTGTGTATAATCCTTCCGTCGCCTCGGCATCACTTCTTCTCGGCATCGGCGCCATAGATGAATGTCTCCAACTCGGCGTAGGCCTTGTCCAGGTCGTCGTTGACAATGATCTTGTCGTGGACACCCGGCGTCTTGGAGTACTCGAGCTCGCGATGTGCCTGCGCCAGCCGCTTCTGCACGCTGGCCTCGGTCTCGGTGCCGCGGCCGCGCAGGCGCTTCTCAAGCACTTCAACCGACGGCGGCGCGATGAACACGTAGCGGGCGTCCCAGCCCTTGCCCTTCTGCTGCTGCACCTGCTTGACACCCTCCATCTCAATGTCGAGCAGGACGACCTGGCCCTTGGCGGTCTGGTCGGCGATGGCCTTCTTGCTGGTACCGTAGCGGTTGCCACTGAACTGAGCGTGCTCGACAAAGGCGTCCTCGGCAATGAGCTTCTCGAACTCGACCATGGAGACAAAGTGGTAGTCCTGGCCAGGGGTCTCGCCGGGGCGGGGGCTGCGGGTGGTGTGGGAGACGGCTATTAGGTCTTGGGTCAGCGAAAATTCTACATTGTGGCAGTGTTAAATTCTTTGTGCGGTAGGGGTGTACGCGGTCGCAACTTACACAAGCAAAAGGTGTCCGGGTGGCGCTCGAATAGAATCTTATAGAGGGTGCCCTTGCCGACTACAGGGGGGGGGGGGGGTTAGTGAAGGTCGTTTGTGAGCGAAGCCTTTGCCGGTGCAAGGCAAGCAGGAAAAAAATGAGCACATTGACAGACCTCCAGATGGGCCGGAGATGACAACGGGCCGGCGGTCGGTAGGAGGTGCCATGATGCTGCCGGAGGTGAAGCGAGCGATAGCTGACGTCGTGTGAAGAGGACGAGTTGCTGGGGACGCGTGTGGCAGCCGAGCGAGAGCAATTGGTGAACGAAGAAACAATTGACGGCTGTACAGAACGCTGGAGAAGAAGACAAGGGACGAGACCGTAGCCATATGCGAAAGGAAAGACGAAAGAAGAGGCGGGGGGGGGGGGGGGGGGGGGGAGGAGGTAAGTTCGGCTGGCGGCAGAAAAAACAGGCGGTAAAGCCAAGGTGGTGAGCGGTGAAGGGTATCGAGTGCTTCTTTCAGGTGAAGCTACGGCGCTCTCTTTCTGTTTCCCTTTTATTTCTGCGTATATTACATTGCACATGCGAGCTGTATCTAACAGACCAAGCCGGGATTTCAGAAGAAAAGAACATCATCGGGAGTTGGCCAACAACACCGATACTGTGCGAACACAGTATTGAGCACAGTATTAGCGTAGACAGCGTTTTTGACTCGCTGCTAAACCAGCGACCCCAGCCAGAAAGAAAAAAAAGAAAAAAAGGAAAACAAAAACAGTCAACGCCATCATCCATCCGTCCCTCCACGCCATCGTCCAGTCGCGCTCCTTTCGCTTGGGGCACGGCATGTCGATGCTCAATTCGTCATGCTCGAAACAATGTCCATCCTGCCGATGGGGTCTGGCACCCGATCGCGACGAGCAGACGTCCACCACCGCCCAACGCCAGTGCTGCTGCCGAAGCGGGCGCTGCAGCAGACCACGCTGGACCACTGGCAGCAGCGCCTAGCAGGGCCACAGGCGCCTAACGCACCCGCCCCAAAACAGCAAAATAAACAAACACACCCGCTGAAGGCCCTAAAACCAGCACACGCCCCCAATTTACCCGCCAATGCCCCTAATCTCCCCTTCGCCAGTGCTGCTCCGACGCGCAGCATCCAGGACATTCTCAACCATGCCGATGCGATGCGACCAAAGCGCAAGAGCGATGCGATAGACACGCGCACGAAAAAGCCGGAGCTGCTGCCCGACGGACCTACGCGAAAACGGCCCCGGTTGGCCGTTGAGCTGTTTGCAAAACCGCCGCCGCCTGTGTTACAGGGGCGTGCTGCGACCCGGGTCTCCACAGGCGCCGTGGCCGCCGCTGTAGGGACCGCCACAGCGCATGCCCCACCCAAACAATCTGGGGCAGCACCATCCGCGTCAGCACCCCCATCCGCATCAGCATCCGATTCAACATCATCGCCAGCACCGACGCCGCCTGCAACACCTGCATCGCGACCCTCTGCCACGCCAGCCGCGCTCTCATCCTCTCATCCTGCGGCCACAAGGCAGGCCGCGTCCACCCACCTACCGCTGCGTCCAGGCGGCCGACCACCTGCCAAGAATACCAGCCAACTGGCCGGAAAACCAAAAGAGAAAGCCATCGTTGGCTTCAAGCAGGAGCTCAAGAGCCTGCGCGTCACCCCGGCCGAAGCCATAGCGGTGGCAAGCGGCCCAAGCGATGGCGGCCGAAAACTGCGTTCGCAGGAAGCCACCCGCTTCAAGAGCGACCTCTCGCTGTATTTCCCCGAATACGACGAAGTGATTGGCAACGATCCGAAGGAAGAACGTATGTGCATTCTTGTCGTTGTGAGGCATTCTCCCTTTTTGTTCAAGCGCTAACTTCAATGCAGACATACTCGACATCGACACCCCCATCATTCTTGTCGAGTCTTCTGCCGCCTACCCTGCTACCGATTCCGGCCGCCCTGTTGCCGATTCACTACGCAACAGTACGCGTTATGCCGCGCGTCAGTTTGCCTCGTCCGTTCCTGTTCGGGGCTATGGCGACCGGCTCTTCTACGATGTCTCTGACTCCCATGTGCTCGATTTCACCTTCCTGGCGGCCCAGCACAAGGGCGGCAAGAGCGCCGTGGACCCATTGTCGGATTCCTACTTTGAGTCGCATCACAGGCGTGCTGAGCGGCTGGAGCGCTCCATTCGCAACACAGAAAAAGGGCGGGCGCAACACGAGAAGGACCAGATTCTTCGTCTCCTGGAAGGGTTGCAGGGCCCCGACTGGCTGCGGATCATGGGTGTCAGCGGCATAACGGAAACCAAGAAGAAGGCGTTTGAGCCGGCCCGAGCGCACTTTATTCGGGGCTGCCGTTCCATCCTCGAAAAGTTCCGACTGTGGAGCCTTGAGGAGAAGCGGAGAAAGACGGAGAAGGACCGCACGCATGCGGAGGAGCTGAGGACGCGCGAGGAGGCGACTGGTGAGGCGGCTGCTCCATGGCGTCGTAGCCGGGGAAGGGCGAAAGAGCCTCTCGCTGTTGCAGCGGCAGAGAAGCCCAAGCAGAGAAGGCGCAAGATTGAAGTCGCCGAGAACGTGAAGCTTCAGCGACAGCTTGATGATGACGACGAAGACGATGACGACGACGAAGCCGGTGTTGACGATGAAGCCGATCATGATGACGATAGTTTGCCAGAGTCGAGTGATTTTGACGCTGTTATAACCAGACAGCTACAAGAAGAGGCACTGGCGCGATCGAGGCTGGCTGCAGGCAGCGTCCAGTTTTCCGCATCGATATCCGCGTTGGGAGACGAGGCCCTGCCGCCGGAGGCATCGGGGCCTGCCGGCGAAGTCCGGTCCTTTTTCCGAAAGCGCTATCAGCGGGAGGCAGCGCTCAGCAAGGACCGTCGGAAGGGCCGAACCGTTATGGCTTGGGGGCAGCCGATTCCGGAGCCGAAAGAGGTCGACTTTGACCTACCGGGCGACATCCTCGAGAAAGAAGACGAGAGCATGGACGGCACCGAGGCCATTGAAGAAAGCAGACCCGTCAGCGCAACGGGCCGGGGCCGCAGAGGGCGAGGTGGCGCACGGGGTAGCTCACGGGGTGCAAGGGGCGGTGCACGCGGGGGTTCACGGGGTGGTGCACGAGGTGGTGCACGGGGTGGTGCACGGGGTGCAAGAGGAGGTGCACGCGGGAGCACACGAGGCGGGCGCGGGGGGCGTCCGCGCAAGCAATAACCTTTCTTTTGGGGGACTCGGGGTCAGCATTGGAACGGGCATTGGGACGGACTGGGATTGGGAAGGGATTGGGAGGGGATGGATTGTCGACAGCGAGCACGGTGCTGTTTCGATTGGTCTGTATACTATGTGCGTCTTGTGCTTCATATGGCCGTGTTGTACTCTGTAATGCAAATTGTAATTTTACGGTCACTATCCACGTCGCAGAATAGATGCGTGAGCAAGCTTGAACAACTGCCGTTCCCCGCCGTCCGAAAAGGCAGGACCGCGTCCGCGACAATAGCTCCTTCGCCAGCTGGAGCCGGACCCACAATACGGCCAAAAGTGGTCCGTGCGCCAGTCTGCATTGCTTGGTGTCTGTTCTTTCGTCCGTTCGCGATCTTGAATCTTGCCAACGCGACGGAGAGAAGACAGAGACGACGACGAAGTGAAGGGCCGGTGTTTCCAATGCCCCCGGATGTCCTTTTTTCTCTCTTTTTTCTGGGTCTGACTGCTGCACTTTGTTTTCTCGCCAAGACGCAGACGCTGCCTGCGCCCGGCGCTGGGAGCGGCATCTGCTTTCCTTTCTCCCCTGTCCTTTTTTTCTTTCTTTTTCTCTTCATCGTTTTGGTCCTTCGTTCTTTGCCTCAGCCATTTTTTCCGGGCTTGCCCTCCATCACAGAAGCATTGTTTGTTCCGAACCGGTTTGTAATCATCTGCAGTTTTGCGTCCATGCGCGCGGTCACAACTAACAGCTACGCGAACACAGCCAACACTTGGG
Source organism: Ceratocystiopsis brevicomis (assembly GCA_002778105.1). Classification (NCBI taxonomy): domain Eukaryota; kingdom Fungi; phylum Ascomycota; class Sordariomycetes; order Ophiostomatales; family Ophiostomataceae; genus Ceratocystiopsis; species Ceratocystiopsis brevicomis. Next base: position 281,759 of record PCDN01000001.1, read on the forward strand.
ATACTTCTCTTTCCCCTCCCACTCCTCTCCCGCGTCTCGCCACCGGCCATGAAACCCTGAGACTTCACTGGTCGCTCGTGCCGGCCAGCCATTTTCTTTGAACAGGCATCGCTCTCTTTGTGTTTGCCTACCTCCCTTTGCTATCGACAACCGACGACCTTACCCGACTCCTCATCTCCTTCCACGCGTTTCCATCTCTACGTTCTTTCACGATGCCCGGTGCTGTTCCGGTTGCTGCCTCTGGCCTGCCAGGCCCGGCGGGCACGTCGGCGTTTGGTGGCGACAGAACATACGACTTCGACCACGATGGCAGCGGCGGCGACGGCACCTCCGGCAATGAACTGCCGCCCATCCAGGAGTTTGTTGTCGTGAACCAGGAGGTCTTCATCGATGTCGATTTCTGTGCCCAGAGCATCCAGGGCGAAAGCCGCATCACCATCTACCTGATCAACCCCAACGACCCCCCGGACGAGGTCGCCCTCGACGCCCGCCAGTGCACCATCGACACCAGCCAGGTTCGCGTCAACGGCAAGCCGGTACGCGCCACCTACCTGGATCCGTACGAAGCGCTCGATGTGCCGGATGCCTGGAACCTGGCTCCCTCCAACTTCCCCGTCTTCAAGAACCGCATGAAGAACCTGCTGCCGCGGCGCCGACGCGACCTGGCCGTCGAGAAGCGCGAGCAGATCGGCTGCAGCCCAGCGGACCGGTCTCTCCGCGTTCGCCTGCGGCCAGAGCGGCCGCAACCAGTTCTGACAACGCGTTCCGCAGCAGCTGGAGGCGCCGCCGATTCGCTGCAGCCAGGACGGCTGAAGCTTCGCCTGTCCAGTGTTGCGCTTCAGGACAGTACGTCAACGGCGCCACCACAGGACAACGGGATTTCTGACCAGCCGACCGATGGCCTGTTCGAGATTGCCATACCTTTCCGCACGACGCACATCCGCGACGGCCTGCACTTTGTCGGCGTCGAGGAAAACGACACACGCTTCCCCCACGTGTACACACGACACTCCCCAGAGCCCGGCATTGCCGCTTGCATTTTCCCGTGCATCGACGATCCGGGCAGCCGGTGTTTCTGGAAGATCCACATCAAGTGCCCACGGACGCTCGGCGACGCCTTGACCGAGGAGCAGCCGAATCAGCAACACGACCAGCCCGAGCCAGGCGACACCCGCCGCCTCTCCCAGCTGACGGAAGAGGACAAGCTGCTGGACATGACGGTGGTCTGCTCCGGGAACCTCGTGGGCGAGAAGATCGATGAGAAGGACGAGACAAAAAAGATGATGACGTTTGAGATCACAGACCACGGGGCTGCAGCGCACCATATTGGGTTTGCTATTGGCCCCTTTGAGCACGTGGATCTCTTTTCAGGCTTCCGCACCGACGAGGCTGATGAGAAGCTGGGTGCAAGCGCGTTGAAGATTCACGGGTACTGTCTGCCCGGGCGCCAGGCCGAGGTGCTGAACACCTGTGCGTCGCTGGCCCTGGCGGCCGATGAGTTTGCTATGACCTACGGCCGGTACCCTCACGACAGCTTCAAGCTGTGCTTTGTCGACGACATGGTGCACGACACCACGCCACTGCTCTCGTTTGGCCTGTGCAGCAACCGTCTCTTGTTTCCGGACACGGTCGTCGAGCGCGACCTGGACGTGACGCGCATACTGGTGCACTCGCTTGCGTACCAGTACTTTGGCGCCTACATTGTTCCGAACATGCGGTCTGAGATGTGGCTGACGGTCGGCATTGCTTACTACATGACGGACCTGTTCCTCTGCAAGCTGTGCGGCAACAACGACTACCGCTTCCGCATCAAGGCCATGGCCGACCGCCTCGCCGACGAGGACCGCGACCGGCCGTCTCTGGCGGATCTCGGCACCTACGCGTACCTGGGCGACTTTGAGATGGACTTTATGGCGCTCAAGGCGCCGCTGGTTCTCTTTATACTCGACAAGCGGCTGACGAAGGCAGCGGGCTCGGCAAGTGCGAGCCTTGCACGGGTGATCTCCAAGATCATCAGCAAGGCCAACACGTCTGGTTGGGGTGATAACAACAACGAAATCATATCGTCCGAGTCCTTCCGCCGCGTCTGTGAGAAGACGAGCCAGTACCAGCTGGATTCCTTTTGGGCCCAATGGGTGCTCGGGTCTGGCTGCCCGTGGTTGAGCGTGAAGCAGCGCTTCAATCGGAAGCGTCTGTGCGTGGAGATCAGCGTGCACCAGCTGCAGGAGGCCCAAGCGGCCAAGCCGCGGCCGATGCAGCACGGGGAGTTTTGGCGCGAGCTGGTCGAGAAGCGCCACGGGTCGTATGTGCGCAAAGTGCAGCGGCTGTTCACGGGGCCCATGACGATTCGGATCCACGAGGCCAACGGGACGCCGTACGAGCACATTGTGGAGATCCGCGAGGATGCAGCGTTGACGGGCAGTGCCAAGTTCGACATCCCGTACAACACCAAGTACAAGCGGCTCAAGAGAAACCGGCGGAACCGGGAGCGGGCGGCGGCGATGGCGGCGGCTCTGGAAAACGGTGGCGGTGGTGGCGGCGGTGCTGAGGCCGGGGGCAATGACGAGTTGATCGTGTTTGCGCTCGGCGACAAGCTGAACGAGCCGGAGGAGATGGGGCAGTGGGAGCTGATGGATTGGACGGAGCAGGACGAGAAGAACATGGACCAGGAGTCTTACGAATGGATCCGGATCGACTCGGACTTTGAATGGCTCTCCAAGACACACACCAACATGCCGGCGTGGATGTACTTGTCGCAGCTGCAGCAAGACCGCGACATTGTGGCCCAGCAGGACACGTTGCTGTACCTATCGCGGATTCGCGAGCACCCCATGTCGGCGACGATCCTGACGCGGACGCTGTACGACGACCGGTATTTCTATGGCCTGCGCACCATGGCGGCGGAGAATCTGGCGCGCCAGGTGTGGCCGTCTGCGACGACGGCCGACGGGGACGCGGAGGGTGGCCCCGACGGCCCCGTCGGCCGCGGTGCAGCAGGCGGTGGTGAGGACGACGCGGTTGTGTACCGCGGGCTGAACCAGCTGATCCGCACGTACCGGACATTCTTCTGCTACGACGATGGCACGTGCAAGCCCAACGACTTCTCCGACATGCGGCAGTACTGGGTGCAGTGTGCCATTGTGGACGCGATTGCCAAGGTGCACTACGAGGACAAGCAGCCGCGCGAGGCACGGCGCTTCCTGCTGGATCTGCTGCGGTTCAACGACAACTCGCAGAATCCGTTTTCGGACCACCTGTTTGTGGCCAAGCTGTTGGTGGCGTTGGCGACGAGCTTCTGCCCGGCAACGGAAGGGCCGGGCACGATGGTCGGCGGGGCGAAGACGAAGCAGCAGCAGCAGAAGCAGGCAACGGCCAGCCAGCGCAACCGCGACATGCCCATGGTGCTCACGTTTGACGACAGCCTGAGCGACTCGGACGGCGGCGGCGGCGGCGGCGGCGGCGGCAGCGGTGGCGACGGCGACGACGACCTGTTCAACCTGGGCGGTGACATGGAGCGGATGGAGGTGGACACGGAAGACCAGCAGCTGCTGGCGTCGGCGCTGGACGAGATTGAGCGGTACCGGCGCACAGACGACTGGGTCAGCTCGTACCAGAATGTGTGGACGACGGCCGCGCTGGAGGCCAAGCGGCGGCTGATGAAGGCGGGCGTGATCGCCGTGGACGCGCTGGAGTTTGTGCGGTATCTGCAGGACGGCACGATCGAGACGGTGCAGCTGAAGGCGTTTGAGGCGCTGATCGACCTGGGCCTGATGCTGCGGCCGGTGCTACTGGAGCTGCTGCTGACGACAATGACGACGCACCCGTCGCCGTTTATGCGCGACCGGCTGTTCAAGCTCTTCTGCACGGGGCTGGCCGGCATTGCGTTTGGCGAGCACGAGGGCAGCAGTGGCGGGACAGCTGCCAAGGGGGCGGGAGACAAGAGCGACGGCAAGGGCGACGGCGTGGACGTGAAGATGGCGGACAGCGGCGAGAACGGCGACGGCAACGACGGCGGCGGCGGCGGCGACGACGACGACGACGACGACGACGGCATTGACGTGATTGTGCAGGCGGGCGATGCGGTCACGCGGAAGCATCAGGAGGCGCACGCGCGGCGGGAGAACATTGACGCAGCCGTGGCGGCGCTGAAGCAGGCGGTCAAGGACAACAAGGAGCTGCTGGCCGCGATGTGGGCGGCGGTGCGGTCGCCGATGACGGGGGCGGCGGAGAAGCGCAACCTGGTCGAGCTGCTGGAGCGCATGTTTGACGGCGAGGCGGCGCTGTTGCTGACGGTGCCGTACCCGATGAAGTGGGTGGTCGCGAGCCGGCGGTCGACGCCGGGCCACTGCGTCGTGTCGTTCAAGAAGGTGCCCCGTCCGCTGAAGCCCAGCGCGACGGCGGCGACCACGGCAGCGACCACGGCAGCGACCACGGCAGCGACCACGACCACGGCCACAACCACGGCCACAACCACGGCCCATCCAGCGACGCCTGCCGTGCCGGCGCCTGTGTCCGCCGTTGCCCTTCCCAAGACCAAGCCCTCGGCGAATGGTGCTGCCCCGTCGGCCACGCGGGTGGCACTGCCATCTCTCTATTCGCCGTCGACGACGACCCCTCAGCAGCAGCAGCGGCAGCAGCAGCAGCAGCAGCAACAGCAGCGCACGGCGCTGCCCGACCTGCCGAAGAAGGCGGGCGCACCACGGATCAAGCTGCAGACGCGTGTTTCGATGGGCGGCAGCGGCGGCAGCAGTGGCCCGGCATCGGCTGTCACGCCGGTCGCGACCGCCACGGTGCGAGCCCCGACGCCCAGCGCGGTCGCCGACTCGATTTCGGTGCGGCCCCTGGTGCAGCGGACGGACTCGTCGCTCAGCGTGGCGCGGCGCGGCGCGGCCGCCGGGGAGCCGGCACGCGAGGACCGGAAACTCAAGCTGTCGCGGTCGCCGTCCTCGGCGTCGGTTGCCGACAGCGACGCTCTGCCGCTGGGCAGCAAGCGCAAGCGCGACAGCGGCAGCGGCAGCCGCGGCGATGAGGGCCCGGAGCGGCCGCGCAAGCTGGTCAAGATCCGGGTGCCGGCCGACTTTGCGCGGACGCTGAGCACGAGCGCGAGCCACTGGCTGCGGACGGCCATCCGGCCGCGGAAGCCCACGGCCGTGACGCCGGCGCCGAGCGCCGGACTGTCGTTTGCGTCGTTTGCGTCGTCGCAGGCCCTGCCGCCACCAGCGCCGACGCCGCAGCCGCCATCGCAGCCGCAGGCGGCCGGGTCCAGCCGGAAGCCGTCGCCGCACGGCAGCAGCCGCGGTGGCACGGCATCGAAGCCGGCGCGGAAGCCGCTGCCGACGGCGGGCGCCGTACCGGGGGCAGCGGCGATGCCAACAGCAAGCGTTGCGACAGCGGCGCTGCAGCAGCATACGCCGACCCCGCCGCCGGCCACGGCAGCATCGGTCCCGGCACCAGCCGCCCCGAAGCCGACGATTGTCATCAAGTTCAAGCGGAAGCCGTCGGCGCCGTGAGCGCAGGGCCAGGGGGG
>PCDN01000001.1:288235-315815 GCA_002778105.1 Ceratocystiopsis brevicomis
GCCGGTGGGCGCCGCGTTGCACGGCTTGGGCGTGCGGGCGCGGATGGCGGTTCCGGGGCCAGGGGCGATGCGCGGTCGTTGCCGTCATCGCTGCCTTGGTGTTCGTCGTCCGAGGCAGGCATCGCCTCCATCGCCTCCTCGGGCCGGTCGCCCTCTCTCCAGTCTTCTTGGTCTTCGTCGGTTGCCTCGTCGGCCTCTTCCTCCTCTTCCCCGACCTCCCCCTGCTGGACCCGCCGCTGCCGCTCCTGCCAACGCGCCCGCCGCCGCTGGAGCCGCTGCCGTTCCCGCACAAGCCACTGCCGCCGCTCCGCCTCATGCTCCTGCAAAGCCTCGTCGGGTTCGGGAAACGGCCGGATGTCGTACTCTGCGAGAGGAATCCCGTCCTCTGAAGACGGGCCCTGGCCGCCCGTCCTCGTGTCCGGCGGCGGCGGCGACGACGACGACGACGAGAAGGGCGGCAGGTCGCGCGCCGTGGGGAGCATGGCCGTGTGGGCGTCGCCGCCGTCCGGGCCGTGTGCCACCTGAAGCTGCTGCTGCTGGTACTGCTGCTGGTTGTGCTGGATCCGCTGCTGGAGGAGCTCCTGTTCCTTTCGGGTGCGGTCCTCGTAGGCGGCAACGTCCTCGGCCATGACGCCGAGGACGGTGGGTGGGCGCCGCAGCATGGCACGGCAAAGGGGCAGGCAGCAAGAGTATAGAAGAAAAGAGGGAGACGATGGCCACTGGTGTGCTCGAAAAAAAACGGCACACACTTTTCCCCTTTTTTTCCGGTTGTTCTCTTCTTTCCTGTTCTGGGTGGACGCGCCTGCAAGCGCGTTTCTGACCTCTTTCCCTTTCGGCGCTTGTTAGCGGGGGGGGGGGGGGGCCAGCGAGTGGAGACCTGAAAGTTCAAAGCTTCAGGACACCGGCGCCGGAAAAACCGTTGTTGCGCCCGTTGTTGTTCTTCCCCAGCCTTGTTGGCCGACGAGGGAGAGGGAGTGAGTAGCGAGTGCGTGCGCCGCGAACTTCACCCACCACCACCACCACGCCACACGATCCAACACAATGGCCGACGTCGACATGGACATCGACGTCACTGCCGGGGCCGAGGCGGCCGCTGCTGCCCCCCCGCCCCCAGAGGAGGACCTCCGCATGGGCGACAGCGCCAGAGACGCCACGGCCGAGACCACCACGACCGCCACCATCGATGCCGCTGCCGGCCCGCGCACCGCCGACATGCAGACACATGCCAAGGCCACGGCCGTGCGCTCCATTGAGGGCTGGATCGTGCTCGTCACAAACGTCCACGAGGAGGCCGACGAGGAGACGCTGCACGACAAGTTTGCCGAGTTTGGCGAGATCAAGAACCTGCATTTGAACCTGGACCGGCGCAGTGGTTATGTCAAGGTGGGTTTCCCCTCTCTCTCTCTCTTGCTGCACGCCTTTTGACGCGCACACGTCCCGCTGACGGAACCAGGGCTACTGCTTGATCGAATACGCCACGCTCAAGGAGGCGCGCGCCGCCATTGACGGCGCCCACCAGACAAAGCTGCTCGACCAGACCATCCAGGTCGACTTTGCGTTTGTGCGCCCGCCGCCGCCGAGCAAAGCTCGCGACCGCGGCGACCGCAGTGACCGCGACCGCGACCGCGACCGCGGCAACCGCGACAGACGAGGGCCCCCGGGCGGCGGCCGGACAGCACGGCGGAGCCGCAGCAGGAGTCCAGGCGCGGCTGACAGCGGCAGTGGCGAGTAGTAGGGAGACAGGAAGCGGAAGCGGCAATGAGGATCTTGAGACGGATGGGCAATTGTACTCGCGTAAGACCAAAAAAGGGCTTTTTCTAACGTAAGGCGACACCGGTGCCAACCAAAATACAAAGACAACAAAAACAACAAAGAAACCGGAATCCAAAACAATGCTGAAGCCAAGGGCCTGTTCGTCGTGTGGCCGGGCTTGCACCGTCGTCGTCGTCCATATCGTGAGCGCAAAAAGATCCTAGAAACCAAGAAAGCAGGCCCAGGCCCAGACCCAAAACAACCACAGCACAACTCAGCGCGCAGGCATGTCCACCGGTGCGAGATAGCTGTCCTGCGCGTCTTTTTTCCGCCCGACGCTGAGGAGGCGCCGCAGCCCCGACGGCTCGCCCCGCGCCAGCGCCGTCGCCGCCGTCTCGTCCGCCGTGTCCGTGTACCACAGCCGCGGCACCACCAGCTTGTACGGCACCGTGATGCCCGTCGGGTCCTTGGGGTTCACCTCCACATTCAGCTGGATCGCCAGCCCGCCCTCCAGATTGACTTCGTACGCCTCCGCCCGCTTCATCTGCCGGGCCGACAGGCCCGTCGGCGTCCGATAGAAGGTGCGCGTGGGCGGTTCCTGCTCCTGCTGCTGCTGCGGCTGCTGCAACTGCTGCAGCTGCTGCTCCTGCTGCTCCTGCACCATGGCAGTCGTAGACGGCCCAGTCGAACCATAGACCTGCTGCGACTGCTGCAGAGGCGGCTGCGGTGCCCGCCGCTTGACCGAAAAGTAGCTCTCGTCGCCGTTCTCAAACTCCTCGTAGCTCTGCTGCGCCATGCCCATCATCCCGGCAGACGGCTCGGCGCCACCCCGGATGCCCGGTGCTTGTCGGTGGCGGTCATTGTATGGCGTCGGCATCATGTCCTCCTCGCTGCTTGGCTCGCTATAACCGTCGCTGGCAGCATAGCCATAACCACCTGCTGCCGTCACCGACGGGCCTGTCGTGGAATAGCCTTGGTGCCCGTTGCCAACGGGTGCTTGCGAAGAATACACCTGGTGGCCCTGTCCGTTGCCATACGCCACCGGGATTTTCGGTGGCACCACCGGTGCGCTCTGCCGCTGTTGCTGCTGCGGATACGGCTGCTGGTGCGGCTGCTGGTGCGGCTGCTGGTGCGACTGCTGGTACGGCTGCTGGTACGGCGGCCGGTACTGGGGCGCCTGCTGCTGCTGAAGCTGCCGCACTGGCTCCTGATGTTGCGGCTGCTGCTGCTGCTGCTGCTGTTGCTGCTGCTGCTGCTGCTGCTGCTGTAGTGATGGCTCGTCCTCGTCGCTATCCGGACCCCAGCTGCCGTTGATGCCCCCGTCATTTGATGCTTTCGGCCGCTCCCGCCGGCTGCTGAGCCGCCGGAACAGGTTCGCTGGCCGCCACTCTTGCGACACGGAGAAGGACCGTTTTATCTGCGAATCGCGCGTCCGTGGACGCCGTGCAGAGTCCGACGAGAGGCGGCCATGGCTCAGCGTTCGCAGGAACCCGGCCGATGCCGAGACCGGCGGCCTGCTGGGGTCGCCGTCCCCGCTGTACGGCGTGTGCCGCCGCTTCAGCCGCTGGGAGAGCGTTCGCCGTCTGCCGACAGGCGCATCCACAGAGCTCACATCGACCGCCGACTGCTCGGGTGTCGCCGCCGGCGTGCTTCCGGGCACGAACGGCCGGATGGCGCACCAGTTTCGGTGCGGCAGCAGCGTCTTGTTGTTCCGGTGCTTGCCGTCCACGCCTTCCGCGAACATGGGGATCATGCTCTCGTCCGTTTCCTTGTCGAAGTGGTGGATCTTGTTGCGCTTGTTGAGCACGTCGGCTAGCATGTCCGGCGGCGGTGCATTGGCAATGGCCGACGAGATAATGTTCGGCATGTAGCGGAAGTCCTTGTGCTTGGCCAGCTTGTGCTTTGTGTTCGAGTAGAACTGGCCGATTGCTGCAAGATGCACGTCACCGCTGCATTCTGTTAGCGGTCACCATAGCAAACATGTACCAGAAATCGATCATCAACGCACCTTAGGATCGTGACGCGGACGGATCTATCGGCCGCCAGGTCCTGCAGATCTTCAATGACAACCTTGCGTTCGTCCTTATGGTCCTTGGCTGTCCAGTGGTCGTCGAGGTCGTCGAGAACCTCCACGCCGCCGTCAAAGTGGTTGAGGAAATTGCCCAACAGTCCCGCCTTGCCGAGCATCTTGACCGGCGCCATCAGCCGGGACGTCAAGATGTTTTCCAGCCACACAAGACGCGGATACGCAACGGGGATGCCCATGAGCACAAGCAGATGCTCCGTGCGGCCCCGTTCGATCTCCGCGTAGCACCGGTCCATGATGCGCTTCCACGTGTCGTCCTGCAGGACCTGGTCGTGCATCCGCTCCGTGCGGCAGTCGACCGCCAGCAGGGCCACTTTGGCACCCAGGTGCATGAACAGACTGTGGTTGACCTCCGAGATGTAGGGCCCTGGAGATGAGCCCAGAATCCAGCTCGGCTCCGACGCCTCCGTCTCACCCACCACGCTCTGGTGCTGGAAGAGCATGTAGTACTTGAACGCTACATTTCCCAGGCCGGAGAAGACGGGCGACTTCATGAAGTGGTGCGGGTAGGACCCGAAGCCGTCGATGATGTCGTGGTCGTCGTACATGTTAACCATGGGAATCTGCGAGTTGGCGAGCGAGAAGAGCCCTTGTGAAAACCACATCGCGTAGCGGTTCAGGTAGAACGACTCGAGCTCGTCCTGCATCTCCGGCGTGAACGCAGCCATGCTCTTCACCATCGGTTTTCGGATGGCCAGCCACTCCTGGAACAGGCTGGCCTGGTTCATCACGGCATCGTTGTACAGCTGGTCGCCGCCGCCGATCATGACGTGGAATGGCTGCGTCTGGTGGTTGTTGAGCACGTCGCGCCAGAGAGGATCCGGGCCGCTGAACGTGTCGGTATCCACGCTGAGGCTGAAGCCGTTGCACGAGTGAAACATGATGTTCATCGGCTGGTCGCGCGCCGGCACCCAGAAGCCGATCGACGGCCCGCGGTTGATGCGGTAGGCAATGCGCTGCTGGTGCTCCCGCAGCTCGACCTCGATGTTGAAACGCCAAAACGTCACGTCGCGCTCGGCATGCAGACGGAAGCCACGCACGTCCTTGAACTTGACAGCCTTCTCGCCGTCCACCTCCGTCTTCTTTAGGCGGGCGTTAAACGAGCCCGGCGGGTCAATCGACCCCTGGCCGTCCACCATGCTCTTAGTCCTCTCAAAGAGGCCGTTGTCTGTCTCGTCGCGCGATAGGTCCTTGGCTTCTTCCAGGTGCTCCAGGGGCCGAACGTAAAGCGTTTCGCCATTGCGGCCGAGCTTTGGATGCCCAACCAGAGGGTCAACATATTCAGGAGGAAGCGCGCCTTCAACTTCACTGGGCGGAGGAGGCAGCAGCTCCAACGGCTGTACAAACAGGCGCAACGTCGGCGCAATGTCGTAGGACGAGTCGATGTCCTGGGTCACGATCATCACGCTGCCGCGCCAGAACTCACGCTCCGCAGTGGCCGCGGCATTGGGGTTCCCGTTGCGCGCGACAACTCTTGTGGGCTGCCGCTCTCTCCGCATCCCACAGTACCGCAGGAGTGGTCCGCAAACCAGGCGCAGCGGAGGCTTGAAGCGTGACGGGCCGTTCGCCTCGTCGTATTCGCCATCAAACGCCTCGGCCCTTCTAGGGCGAGCAGATGCGCTGCTGCCACGACGTTTCCCACCAGCAGCATTGGCCTCCCACCACGGCTTGTCGTCTCTCCCCGGGGACATCCCAGCTCCGTCCGTTAGATCAAGATCTGCTCCTGAAAGGGTGCCGATGGGGGCATTTTTCCACTCTTCGAGATACGTCGGGGGGTTGAAAAGGCCTTGTCCAGGCTGGAAGTTCTCGCGGTTGCGGTACACAAGATTGGAGAATTTGTGGTGATGCTGATCGTCAAAATGGCGTTGGTCGCGGGAAACAGGGCCGCGCGGGTAGTTCGGATCCTCGCCTGCCTCCTGGTGTTCCATGACACCAGCTGCGACGGCCGCCGCAGCAACAAGAGGTGGGTGTCGCTGGCCACTACCGTCCCTTGCACCGTCCATTCCCAAGGGTCCGACGGGGGGCGCTGGCGCCGCCATGTCAACCGGCCCCCCGACAGACATGTCCCCGGGTGGCGGTGGCAGTCCGCGCATTTGGACAATGGGGTATTTTTTTTCGGCATCGTTTCGCGCGTTGAACCAAGGGTCACCGGGAGGATCCTTTTTTAGCTTATTGGAGCCAGAGCGGGTAATGCTGCTCTTCCGCTGTGGCACGGCAACAGTATGCTGGCCATAGGGCGACGGGTACCCGACGCCAACTTCCTCGGCATCGTCGATCTCGCTGTTCGGTGGAAGCCGGCCATCGGTCCGGGCACGATCACGAAAACTGAGGTTGCGCTGAGGTACGCCGGACGCCACCGTAGTAGAGCTCCGCGGCGTCGTGGCCTGGCGGCTGCGAGGCTTCGCTGAGTCTGGCGGTGGTGGCGGCGGAGCATCCGAGAGCGTGCTTTGAGAAAGAAGTCCTCGGGACAGCGCAGCTGCGGCCACGGGCTGGAAACTGTCCTCAGTCGGGCTCACGTCGGGCTGCAGGAGTGGACGCGGTTCTTGATCGCGTATCTGGGGGGGGGAAGGGGCTAGCTCATGAAACCGCACTTGCTGCTGTTGGGGTTGGGGGGGTGGTTGCGGTTGGCGAGACCGCACAGGCTGCGGTGCAGGCTGCTCTGCCCGTGGCTGTGTCCTTGGCTGAGGCTGGCTTGGCTGACCCGGGGGCTGGGATGCCCGCTCGGCAACCATGCGCTGTTCCCTCTCACGGGCGACCTGCTCGGCAGCGGCAACGCGTGCGCGTTTCTGTTCCTTGGTGATGCTGCCGAGCGTTGACTCAAGCTGCTGCAGGGGCGAGCGGACTTGTTCGGACTTTGTTCCGTGGCGACTGCTCTGGCTGCCGCCAGTAGACACGCGGCGCATGGGGCCTCCTGGCTCCCCAGGCCTCGGGGCGGGCGGGCCTTGGTGCCGAGATACCGTCGTCGGCAGGACATCGATGGCGGCACCGAGGGCACCACCGCCCGACGACCTTCGGCGCGTCTGTGGCCTCTGCATTGTGTCGGAATATCCGCGCGGGACGCCGCTCCCGCCGCTCGGCGGAGCAGGACCAGCAGACGTTGTGTAGTACTGTTCTGAACCGCTCAGATCCATTGGGTCGGCCGGTGCACCTCGGGACGTGTAGAGTGCACCCGTGGGGGGCGCCGGGGGGTAATTGTAGTTCGAGGCCGGAGTGCCGTAGAGTCCTTTGTAGCTGAGAGGCGGACCTCTGGGGACGTCGGGCGCAGCGGGGAGGGGGCCGAGGTCGGTGTCGTCGTCGGCGGTGGCGGCATATGGCTCGTGGTGTGGAAGTTGTTCGGCGCTGTCCTGGGATGGCTGTCGCTGGGATCTCGCTGCGTAGCCGGCCGCGTTGTAGGGCATTGAGGGAGGACGGGGGGCAAGACCTTGGTCGAGAAAGGGCGAGCCCATGGGGGTCGCATAGGGGCTCATAGTGGAGGCCTCGGTATTTGTAGTCTGGACCGAAACGCGGTTTTGCTTGGGCAGCATGAGCTGGGCATTGGTGTCCAACGGCGGGCGACGGGCGGCGAAGGAGGTCTCGTCGTGCCTCGACTGGAACCTACTGGCCTTGGGGTCTGGCAGGGTGCCCCAGTAAGGCTCTCCGGGCGCCATGGCTGAGAAGGCTGGGAACCCGATGCAAATGGTGGTGGAGTGGCGGTGGAGGGAGGGGGAGGGGGAGTGCTTTGACTGTCTTTCTGCTGGGGCTCGGACTGTTTGAGGAATCGTTTTCTTGCTTTCTTTTTTTTCTTTTTTTCTTTTTTCCGTCAGTTGTTCTCGAAATAGTTAAATTGAGGCTGCACAACAGCAGCGGATGTGGTAACAAGGGGGCAGGGGCCGGCGCAAGCTCATGCACGCTTCCATAATAGCCACTGCTGTGCGCGTACAGGGGGAAGAAATAGCAATGTCAAGGAGGAAAACAAAAGGTTGGTGATCGAGCCACATTGCGAGGTAAATTGCCGCCCGAGCTAAATACAACCGGAGCTGCAGCGGAGCTCCCCAAAAAAAAACAGGGAGGTTGAGCTGGCCAGGGTACCATTGCCCTTGAGAGCGTTGGTCTTCACCGCCCGTGTGCTCCTTCCCTGAAGCCGGGAGCTAAATTATACGGTGGAGTCGAGGTGGCTGGCAAGCGCAGCAAGTGTGACTGGACGGGCTGGGGAGCTCCTTCCGAAGGACTGCCCAGCCCGGTCCTCTTTGTGGACCAAAGTCGCACAGTATCTTACTCTGTACTGCGCCTTCCCGGGTACGCGGGAACGAGCGGAAATGATGACCAAAGGATTGCGTTTGTCCTGTCCGCGCTGCTTTTCTGGTCAACCGTCCACAGGGCCGGGACCAGCCGTTGCCTCTTGCTAGCGCAGCCACGACAGCCGGTGCTGGCGGTTGCCCGCTAAATTATAGCGCCCGTTGGAATAGTTTATTGGCTGTCTGAAAGAAACAAAGAAGCCTCATAAACAGACGCACACCGCATGTTGTGTGCTCGTATCTGACGCAGCTGGTCCACTGGTTTGTCTTATTGCACGGGTTTCGTATCACTTAGCAAGCAGAGACCGTTTGTCGGCCGAAACACGTTGCCCTCAAAGCCGAGCAGCGTCTCGCTCAACAAGCAGAGCCCGGCCAGACAACGCGTTCAGCCCCGTCAGCTTATCTACGAACTCCGTCGTCTTTTTTCTAGATTTTGGTGCCTTTTTTCCTTTTATAAAAAAAAAAAGGAAAAACTTCGTCTCTGTTCCAATCGGCCTTTCCTCCTTCATCCTTTCCGTTCCTCTTTGCCTATGTCTTCTAGTCTTCGACATCTGCAATGTCCTTTTTAGGGCCGAAACACGCTCAGTTCCTCTTGCTGCCGCCAAGCAACGGAGCTCTTGCGCATCCCGCATCGTCGCGGCCCTGCCTGCGTCTCGGGCTGTTTCGCAAAGTGACTAATCCCCGTCATGCACGTGCTAAACGTTCCGATGCAGGGCGCTTCCATTTCCGGCCAGGGCCGCGTAGGCCGCTAGCCCTTAAACGGAGGCCACATCGCCTTTAGCTTCTACACAACCGTGACGACGACGACAGCCGAACGAGATCAATAGCCCCAGAAGCAGGGGAGGAGCTCGCAATAGTCTGACTCTGCCGGCAGTTCGAACGCAGGCCAACGGGTCGACCCAACGCGGTTCTTTATTGTCATTGGCTCTTGGTTTATCGATTCATTCCTTGTTCTGGTCTCCTCTTCCTGTCTGGCCACACTGCATTCTCCCCCCCCCTTCCTCTCCCTTTCCTGGCATTGCTTGCACCTGTCTATCATCTGGTTTTTTTTTCTCCATCTCTGCGCAGCACCAAGTTGCGTCGTCATCCATATCGTTTTGTTTCCCATTTCGACAGCCAGTTCGTCCGCATTCTTTCCGATGATCCCTCTCGCATCTGCCTTTGCCCTATCGAACCGCGACCTTCTTCTTTCCCCTTCCGGAAGAGCTCGTGCCGGCGCGAACTTCGACCACGCACCATGAAAGCCTGCGCGGCGTTTCTCAGCCTCATTGGCCTCGTGGCCACCGCTGTTGCTGCCTCTGGATCTTTTGCGGATTCTCCACTGAAGTCCCTGCACCACGACCTTGATGCCAACGACTACTATGTCCTCAGCCTCGATGCCGCGACCTCTCCCGACCAGGTGGCCCTCGAGCTCGGGCTTGTGTACAAAGGCCAGCTTGGGGCGCTGGGCGACCACCACGTCTTCTCTAGCACAAAAACACCACACGACGTTGTCAAACGCGAACTTGTTCGGCGGCGACGGAGGAAGCGAGACCTTGGAGACCGTTTGGGGGACAGCTCGCTGGATGGGGTGCTTTTTTCGCAAAAACAGGTCCTGCGCAAGCCGTGGGAAAAGCGCGTCGTCCCGCCGTCCAACCTGCGCAATACGCGTGAGGCTCCGGCGTGGTCTGGGTGGGCGACAGCGCACGCTCGGCAGGACGCCAACCCGGCGGCCTTGCAGCAGCAGAAAGCCATCATGGAGCAGCTCGACATCCACGATCCCATTTTTGGCGACCAGTGGCACTTGTTCAATGCCGTCCAGGTTGGCCACGACGTCAACGTGACCGGTCTGTGGCTGGAGGGCATCACCGGCCACAACACGACCGTGGCGATTGTTGATGACGGTCTGGACATGTACAGCGACGATCTCAAGGCCAACTACTACGCCGAGGGGTCTTACGACTTCAACGACCAGGGCCCTGAGCCGCGGCCGCGTCTCTCGGATGACAAGCACGGCACGCGCTGTGCCGGCGAAATCTCAGCGGTCCGGAACAATGTGTGCGGCGTTGGCGTGGCCTACAACGCCAAGGTAGCCGGCCTACGTATCTTGTCCAAGGCCATCTCGGACGCCGATGAGGCGGTGGCCATGACGTACGACTTCCACAACAATTTGATCTACTCGTGTTCCTGGGGCCCCCCGGACGACGGGAGCAGCATGGACGCGCCCGGCATCTTGATCCGCCGCGCCATGCTGAAGGCAGTGCAGGAGGGCCGCCACGGCCTGGGTTCCATCTACGTCTTCGCCAGCGGCAACGGTGCCAGCAAAGACGACAACTGCAACTTTGACGGCTACACGAACAGCATCTACAGCATCACCGTTGGCGCGGTTGACCGCCAAGGCCAGCACCCCCAATACTCGGAAAAGTGCTCGGCCAGCCTCGTGGTCACGTACTCAAGCGGCGGCGGCGATGCCATCCACACCACAGACGTTGGCACCAATGTCTGCTACGGCCAGCACGGCGGCACATCGGCGGCGGCACCCTTGGCCGCCGGCATTTTTGCCTTGGCCCTGCAGGTTCGTCCGGACCTGACGTGGCGGGACATGCAGTACCTGGTGCTGCTGACCGCCGTGCCCGTCGGCGACGCCGACGACTGGCAGGATACGTACATTGGAAAGAAGTACAGCCACACGTTTGCCTACGGCAAGGTCGACTCGTACGGCCTGGTAGAGGCGGCCAAGACGTGGGAGAAGGTCAGGCCCCAGGCCTGGTACTACACACCCTGGGTGCATGTGCACCAGCCGATTCCCGAGGGCGACGCAGGCCTGGCTGTCGCCGTGGAGATCACCGAAGACATGCTCAAGGAGGCCAACCTGGCCCGCGTCGAGCACGTCACGCTGACCATGAACGTTGAGCATATGCGGCGCGGTGACCTCAGCGTTGACCTGATCAGCCCCCACAACGTTGTCAGCCACATGTCGGCGACGCGCAGGTTGGACAATCTCGCGGCCGGCTACGTGGACTGGACGTTTATGAGTGTGGTGCATTGGTACGTTGTTTTCTTTTCCTCCCCTTTGCAGGTGTCTCGACTCGTGCCGTGCTAACAAGAAGTAGGGGTGAACCCGGTGCAGGCAAATGGACGGTTGTTGTGAAAGACACTGTTGTCAACGGGAAGACTGGCAACTTCACCGACTTCCATCTCAAGCTGTGGGGTGAATCCATCGATGAGTCCAAGGCCGTTCTGCTGCCCATGCCCAAGGAAACGGACGACGATGACCACGATATTACAGGCACCACTACCCTGGCTGCCTCAACGACCACGATCCCTGGCGGGGCTTCTACGCACGACCCAGCGGACTCGATGGTGACAAACCCCACAGGCCACCCGGACCGTCCTGTGAAGCCGAAGCCAACGGCGTCGGCCCCGACCAGCGCTGCCGCCGTTCAACCGTCGGCCACTGCAACGGAGACGCCTACCGCCGCCAAGCCAACCGACGAGACGAGTTCTGAGCATGAGACCGAGACGGAGACCTCGCCCAGCCCGAGCAGCAGCAGCGTCTCGTGGCTGCCGGCCATGTTACAGAACATGTCGACCAAGACGCAGATTTGGATCTACGGCGCACTAGGTCTGATCGGTGCCTTCTGCATCGGCCTGTGCGTGTACCTGTACATGGCCCGGCGGCGGCGGCTGCGCAACGACCCGCGCGACAACTACGAATTCGAGCTTATCGACGAAGAAGAAGGCGAGGCGCTCAACGGGGACGACGACAACGACGACGACGACAGTGGTGGCGACCGCAACGGCTATGGCCATGGCGGCGGAGCCTCTGACCTGGGCCCCCAGCCCAACGAGAAGGGACTGTCCAGCAGCGGTGACGGCGCCGGCGGTGGTGGTGGTGGCCGGCGCAAGAGCCGGCGCAGGGCCACGCGTGGCCGCGAGCTGTACGACGCGTTTGCGGATGGGTCCGACGACGACGACGACGACGACGACGACGACGAGGATGTTGCGGCCGCGGCTGCAGCAGGCGTACAGAAGAGGGGCGCCGATGTTGACAGCGGCGTGGAAGGCAGTGAGGACGACGAGGACCGGCGCCGCAGCCACCTGTACCGGCAGCAACGGAGCGGCGCCGGTGGCCTTGTACGGGATGACGAAGCGATGCCGCATCATGTGGTGGGCGACGACTCGGACGACTCGGATGACGACGACGACGCCGCCGCCGCCAGCGAGGTCAGCAGCGCGCCGCACAGCGAGAAGCGCCGCGGCGACCAGGCCCGGCTGCTGTGACGACGGGGCATCGTCTCTCTTTTTTTTTTTTTTTTTCCTTGGGTTGCTTTCCGCTCTGCGTTGTCTTTCGTTCGTTTTTGGGTCGGGGGAGGGTGCGTTCCTATCATCCATAGGAGGGGGGGGGCGGCGTTTTCTTTTTTTTTTTGGATATACAAAGCGCTTTTTCTGCCCAGAGAATGCCCCCATGCTTCTTCTGGACGGCCAGGCTCGCATTCCCCTATATAGATATATGCCTCGGTTGGGTCTTGTCATCGCACCAGCAGCTGCTTGGATGATCTGTCCGTCTTTGTTTTTTCTGCCTTTCTATTTTTTTTTTTTTTCTTCTCTCTTTGCATCGGCCGTTCCGTTCCGCTGGGCGGGCTTGAGGCCATCTGTACGTTGTTGTTGTTGGGTAGAAAAATGCACAGTATATTAGAATGAGCAAGAGAGAGCAAGAGAGGGGGGGAAAAGAAAAAAAAAAGGCAACGGAATATCAGCGCCCGTCTCCCCTGTTCACACCGCCAGCATGCCCTCCCTCTCCATCTCGCGCACGTAGTCCTCCCAGACGCGCGCCGTGGCGTCGTAGTAGGCCACGTGGGCGTCGGCCAGGCCGCCCATCTGCCGCTTGAACTCGACGCGCTTGATGCGCTCAAAGTCGGCCACCTCCTTGACGACCTCCTCGTCAAACAGCTCGCTCGTCTTCTTGGCCCGCTCCACCTCGGCCGTCAGCTCCTCCACCCGCAGCTCCAGCTTGCGCTGCCGCTCGCGCCGGCTCTGCTCGTGGTCCACGCCGCGCACGTCCTCGAGCTTGCTGCGCAAGAACCCGCTCGCGCCCGACAGCGTCCTGCTGCCGCCACCGCCGCCGCCGCCGCCACCGCCGCCGCCGCCGCCACCGTTGCTGATGTACTGGGAGGCGCCGATGCCGCCGCCGCTGGGGCCCGACGCGGATGCTGTGCTGCCGCTGTTGCCGCCGCCGCTGTTGCCGCCGCCGCCGCCACTGGCACCGCCTGCATCATCCCCTGCTCCGCCACCGTCGACTCCTGCTGCTGACGAAGCTGTGTTGCCAGCTGCACTGTTCCCACCACCGCCGCTGCCGCCGCCGCCGCCGACGCTCGGGCTGCTGTAGTGGTAGTTTCCCGAGCTGTGGGCCAGGTAGTCGCGGTCGGTCGTGCTCTTATTGAGGTACTCGGTCAGCTGCTCGTAGTCGAGCTGCTTCTGCTCGCGGGCCTTGAGCAGGTTCTTAAGCGAGCCGCTGTACGCGGCCATGTCGCGCAGACTGCCGAGGTAGTCCTGGTCGGTGACCTCGCGCAGGCCGCGCAGCCCCACAGCCGTGTCCTCGACGGACGCGGCGAACGCGCGCACCGCGGGGCCGACGCTCGGCTCGAGCGTCAGCAGCTTCTGGAACTGCTCGGCCAGGTCGCTCAGATCGGCCTCGAGGTCGGCCTCGCGCCGCACGACACGCGCCAGCACCTTCTCGACGTGGCCCAGGTTCTCGTCGAGCCGGTCGCTCTTCTCGCGCACGTCGACAAAGCGCCGGTCGACGCGGTGCACCTTTGTAAAAACGTTGATGAAGCTGTCGGCAAATGTATCGAACACGCTGTTGCCGCCGCCGCCGCCGCCGCTGCCGCCGCCGCCGCCATTGCCGCCCGCCGCCACCGACCCGCCGCCGCCACTGTCGCTGCCGACGTAGTACCCGCTGCCGTCCGCGATCTGGCGGGCAGCATAGCTGCGCATGGTGGCGTTCCACTCGCTGGATTCGAGGAAGCTGTGCAGGATCGGGGCGCGACGCAGGACCGGGTGTAGCGCGCAGCGGGTCAGGAAGCGCTGCAGGGCGCAGGCGCGGCGGTTGGTAAAGTCGGGCCCGAAGCGGTCGCCGGTGACGCGCACCATGCGCTGCTTGTCGGGAATGGGTGGCACGGCACATGCGGGGAAGTCCTTGTACAGAGAGCTGTACAGAAAGAAGAAGTCGGTAAAGCGGCGGCGCACCGACACGGTGGGCTTCTGGAAGGACGGGAATGTCGACTGGAGGGGTAATAGTGGTTAGATGGCTGGCTCCTCGATAGAGCAGAGGGAACGAGGAGAGAACACACATTCGTCGTCACCAGATATGAGGTGAACGGGTTGCTGCCGCCCTCGTTCTCGGTCAGCGGCGACGACACGCGGCACTGCAGCAGCTCTGGGCCGAGCAGGCCGGCGTCGTGCCCGACAGCAAAGTCCTCGGCAAAGTTGTCGGGAAAGGGGCCACCGCCACCCGCGGCCACCTGCTTCTGCTTCTGCTTCTGCTTCTGAAGGCTCCGCGTGCCGCCGGCCATGGACGGCTCGTTCGCGCTGCTTCGGTCGTCGGCCATCCTTTCGGCGTCGTCGGCGGTGGTGCGGTATGCTGCGTCGCTGGTCCAGGATATGTTGGAGAAAGCGTCCTGGTCGGTCACGGCCATGACTAAGAAAAATAGGGGTAAAGGGGGTGGGAGAAGAACAAAGACGGGAAGAGCGGCGTGCCGGTCCTGCTCTCTTGGGACAACGGTCGCAGCTGGTGTTTGTCGCTGGGACCGGTGGCGGCGGAACGGGCTACGGGCTCCAGTACTCGTACGGTTCAGTGGGACAGCAGTGGGAGGGGAAGCAGCCAGGCTGACGTAGTGGCGACAGCGGCGGGGGGGCTATTCCGTCGCATGTGTGGCTGGTAAATTGGGGCTTACGTTTCGAGTCTTGCGCCTGGAAAGGGATGATTAGGGGGGACGAAAACTGCCGAAACGACTCGATTTGTATTTCGGCAAGATGGCTTCTCTTTCTTTTCATAATCAACACCTGCCACGAATCTAATGGCTAGTGGGTGTCTGCCTGCCCGTGTGCGCCCTGTATGTCTCCTATCTCTTGTCCCCCGTCTGCCGACCTCCCGGGGACCCTTCGAGTCTGTTTTTTGTTTTCTTTTTTTTATACAGATGGTTTTGTATCCAGTTGTGGAAATCCCATGATGCCACTATGCCATCCCCAAGCCCCCGTGTTGTTCCAGTGATAGAGTGGAAGTAAAACAGAAAGAGTACAATGAAATAATAAAAAAGGTGCAAATATCCATGAAGATGCAAGGAAAATGTATGTGGTGGTTTCGACAAGAGAATGAAAGAGGAGAGCAAAGATGAAAGAGTGAAAAGAAAGCGACCTGAGAAAGGAAAGGTCAAAGGGTCCAAGGAAATGAACGAGAGAGGGAAAAAGTAAGGGAGGAAGGAAAGACAAAAGGAGAAATCGCCTGGTCAGAAAGCTCACTTGCTCTCTGCCTTAGCCGACGCGGCCGTCTTCTCAACCGCCTTAGCCGGCGCTGCCTGGACCTCGGCCTGTACCTGGTCCCGCTCTGCGTCGACCGCCGCGCCGGCCTGGGCCGTGTCTGTGCCGTCCACGGCCGCTGCCTGCAGGCGCTCGTCCTTCTCGTCAATGTCCTCAATGTCGCGCGGCGTCGCGAACCCGGTCTGCTGGTTCTCCTGGTTCTGCTCGGCCTCCTCGACGATCAGGTCCTCCTGCTCCTTGAGCACCTCGAGCCGCTGCTTGTTGGTGGCCGCGCCCTCGGCGTTGTGCACCTCGAGCTCAATCTCGTGGAAGAGCTCCTCGGGAATGGACGACAGCACGCCTGTCAGCGCGTCGATCTGCGTCTGCACGGCACCACTGCTGCTCGCCGTCTGCCCGTACATGTAGGCGTTGCTCAGCACCAGCAGCGTCGACGGCACGCCCTCCTTGAGCCGCAGATCCAGCCACGTCTGCAGGTCCTCGCGCAGCCGGGCCGGCGACACACCGTACGACTTGATGCCGCGCGACGCACACGCCGTCTGCAGCTCGAACACCGTCAGGCTGTCGACGCCCTCGTAGCTGATGGCGCGGTCGTCGCGCTTGATCTGGCGCATGCGGTGGCGGACCTGGTAGCGCAGCATCATGTCCGTGCCAAACGTGTTGAGGTTCAGGTACCGGCACATGGACACCAGCTGCGGCCGCGACAGGTTGTCGAGCGTCATGTCGTCGCGGAAGATCTTGCACACCTTGATCACGTCGTCGGCCGTCGGCTTCTCGCCCGTCGCCCGCACCTTGCGGAAGAAGTTGGCAAACTCCTCGCGCTGCGTCGTCGTCGCCTGGATCGGCAGGCCCGTCTCCTTGAGCGTCTGGCGCAGGAACGTGCTGACGTCCTTGCGCGTCGCGCGCAGGAACGATGCCTTCTTCTCGCGCGACAGCTGGCCCTCGTACGTGCTCGGCAGCAGGTTCGGGAACAGCTTCAGCGCCACCGGCAGCAGCAGCTCCGCAAACGGCACAATCACAAACATGGCAAACGGCACCAGCCGGCCCAGGTCCTGCACCGTGCGCTTGAGCTGGCGGTTTTCGCGCCGCGTCAGCTCGTAGCCGGCCGCCATCTTGACGGCCAACCGTGT
The DNA here is from genome assembly GCA_002778105.1 of Ceratocystiopsis brevicomis. Classification (NCBI taxonomy): domain Eukaryota; kingdom Fungi; phylum Ascomycota; class Sordariomycetes; order Ophiostomatales; family Ophiostomataceae; genus Ceratocystiopsis; species Ceratocystiopsis brevicomis. The sequence goes on from PCDN01000001.1 coordinate 304,993, forward strand.
GCTGATCCTGACCTCCTTGGACAGCAGCTTCGTGCCGTCCCAGTAGTGTTGTGCCTCCTTCTTGATCTTTTGGCCAATCGTCAGCTTCTTCTCTGACTTCTTGGCCGCCTTGCTCTTGTCCGCTGTGACCACTGCCTGGCTGGTAGCGGGCGATGCGCCTGCGGTGGTGGATGGCGACGCAGCGGTTGCGAGCGACGATGCCGGCGTCTTCTCTGATGCTGCGGATGCTGCAGTGGATGCGGTCTGCGACGCCGCCTTGGCGGCCGTCGTCGTGGCCGCCAACTGCGATGCCGATGCCTTGGCGGCAGCGGCTTTTTGGCCCTCGGTCGAAAGGGGGATCTTAGCCTTTTCCGGGTCGAAGCCAGGCGGCGGGCCACCGGCCGACAGGTGGCCGGAGGACGTGTGTGGTTCGGTCGAAAAGGCGCGCAGCGGCACCAGCAGGGCGAAGACGCCGTTGTTGCGGGCGGTAAGATGCGTGTTTTGCGACAGGCGCATCGAAGCTGCGCGCATGGCAGGACGGGGGATTCCGCGGCCTGGGAAGACAGTTGCGTCAGCTTATTGAAAAGAAAAAAAACCCCTCAGTTGGAATAAAAAGGAGCGGGAAAAAAATGGACATACCTCTGCCCAGGAAAGGGCTGTTCATGGCCGTAGCCCGGCGGGCGGCGTTGATGGAGACACTCATGATGTCGCAATTCGCAATAATAAGCGATGCAGACGGGCGAAAAGGAGCCACGGCACAAAAGAGAGGAGAAAAAACGAAGCAACAGAAAAAAAGGAGGGCAGATGCACAGCAGAGGAGCCGGCGACAACAGAAAGGAGCGAGAGCCGGGAATTGGATAAGAACACAAAAAAAAACCCGAAATAAACAGCAGCTTTCGAGGGCAAGGAAAGTATGAGAGAGAAAGAGAATGTGAAGAGGGGGGGAATGGGTTGCACTCCCTGCTTGTCGTCTAGGAAAAGCAATGCACTACAGAGGAGTCCAGATGCTCCATTAGGAGTCCTGCCACAGCCAATAGGACAGCCCCGGGTGATTCTGTCGGACAGGGGTGCTGAGTGGGTGGCCAATTTGCACGTAATTTGGTCACGTGTATTATCACGTGTATCCGTTTTCGGCGCGACTCGACTAATTCCGGCAGGCGGGGGAATCCGTCGTCGACTTACGTCCCAACAAAGTGCTGCCTGCTTGCGTCGGCTTTGCTCCGTGCTCGTATGTTGGGCCTGCAGCGTCCCTCTGCAATAGTGCTTCTCCTCGGGCTACGGAGTATCTTACGATTAAGCTACGGAGTAATTACAGTGGAAGAATAGCGCTCAGCCCCTGTAATAAGTCCAGTCTCCTTCTCCGTTCACACGAGGCATTACGAACCCGAGGAGTTTCACATGTCGTATTCATGCCGTTGCTCCATCGGCCACCGCCGCCGCAAGATCCCTTGGTATTTTCGTTTTTCTACTCTCTAGCCGCTTTCCCCGTGCTTGCGCAGATTTGCAACACACTCTCTCGTATTCTTACGATCAAATGAGCCCTATTCTGGCCCTGCCCTAAGCTCCAGGCACCACACCCTAAGCTTCAGCGGTCCAGCGGGGCCGGACGCCGTCTAAACGACTCTTTGCGCGTCCCCTGCCTCCTTTTCCCCTCTCCTGTACCTGCCCCGCGCCCCTCCTCTCCGCTCCCGCTCGCGACAATGCGTCTCAGACGAGCGGCCCGTGTCATCCTCATCGGCGCACCGGGCGTGGGAAAGGGAACCCAGTCGGAGCGCCTGCTCGAGCGTTTCCCGCAGCTGGTCCACATCAGCTCCGGGGATCTGTTGCGCCACAACGTCAAGAGCCGGACGGCTCTAGGTAAGCTTCGGATGACGGGGCCCAGCCGCGTTGCACTGTGCTGTTCGCTCCCTCGCTGTCGCTTGTCTTGTATACTGACTTGCTTGCCGTTCGTTCCCAGGCATCAAAGTCGAGAGCACCATCAAGTCAGGCGGGCTCGTTTCCGACGACCTGATCCTGCGCCTGATCCGCAACGAGCTGGCCACGCGTGGCTGGCTCGTGAACGATGGCCCTCCGCCGGTGATGACGCTGGCGTCGTCCGGTCTCGCCAGCAGCCTGGGGGCCGGTGGCGGTAGTGCCGCGGCAGGCACCGCGGCGGGCGCCTCGCCCATCGCGGCCGCGGCCGCGGCCGCAGCCGCTGCTTCTGCCTTTGTCTCGGCTGGGGCCGCTGCCGCGCCTGCCCCCTCCCATCTGCTGGACAACCCGGCCGTGTCCTGCCTGCTGGACGGCTTCCCGCGCACGGCCGCGCAGGCGGAGCAGCTCGAGTCGCTCGTGCCCGTCAACCTGGTGGTGTCGCTCAAAACGCCCTTTGACGTGCTCCTGCGGCGCATCACCGGCCGTTGGGTGCACGAGCCGTCCGGCCGCGTGTACAACGACACCTTCCACGCGCCGCGCGTGCCCGGCCGCGACGACGTGACGGGCGAGCCGCTGGTGCGCCGCGCCGACGATACGGAGCCCGTGTACCGCGCGCGCTTCAACAAATTTGTCGAGACGAGCGCGCCGCTGCTGGCGCACTACGCCGCACGGGGCGTGCTGTGGGAGGCCGAGGGCAACAGCAGCGACGAGATCTCGCCGAAGCTCTTTGCTGAGTTTGAGCGCCGGTTCTGCACATAGCGGAAGGGGCGTTTTTTTTTTTTTTCCTGGTTATTGGCATTTCTGGCGTTTGGGCGTTTTATGAGTACGAGTACGAGTAGGCATATGACAGCGTTCTCGCAGCAATGGCCATCCTCGTGGAGGAGATTGGGTTTTGTTGTTTCCAAAAAGCTACCAACATTGATGCATTTTTTTTTCTCAAAGTAAATTGAACGCGTTGACGCTTTTTCCATCTTACAATACTACTTTCTGGAGAGCTTGATACTTGTTTTCATGAACGCATTTCAGGAAATAAAATCTTAACAATCTATAATTTGCGAAATATTATCTTGCTTCATTGTTTCCTGTAAATCTACAACATATCCTCGTTTTGTTTGCTCGTCCCTTTTTCCTTTTTTTCTGTCCGCTTCTCCTCTTCTTTTTGTCGACAAATGCTTTCCACAAATTCGAAAGTTATATACTGTGATATTTTCACCTTAACTCGGCATTGACTAGACCGAACTCTCGCAACTAGACTCTCCTAAACCCCACATCCTGTCGACAACAAGCATCCCACCCAAGAGATGCCATGGGAAACCCATTTTGCTAATCATGACTGCAACAAATCCAGCATACACGACGGTTGAGCTCATGACCCTCGCCGGTCCCGAGTACCGCCGCGTATCAACCGCCAAAACGCGCCCAGCGACGGCAGAGGAGATCCCGGTGATCGACTTGGAAGGCATGTGGTTTTACAACGGCGACGGAGCGGCCGTGGCCCCGGAACCCTGCGCCACGGCCACACAGACAAAAGCCCGCATTGCGGCAGCCATCTGTGCCGCCGCCACAGGCCCGGGTTTCTTCTACGTGACCAACCACGGCATCCCGGCGACAGTGATTGACGCTGCCCGCGACCAGGCCACACGCTTCCTCGCACAGCCGCTGGCCGACAAAATGCGCGTGCACTCGCGCCAGGACCCGCTGGGCAACGGCTATTCCCCGGTGCGCACCGGCCAGGTCAACCGCACCTCGGCCGCGGCCGACTACAAGGAGGGCTTCAACTTCCGGTACCAGCCCGAGCACGATCCACTGCACGCCGGCGCCACGACGCCGTTCCCACCGCACTTGTCGCAGGGCGCGCCCTGGATCTGGGACCGTACCGCCCACCTGCCCGGCTTCCAAGCAGCCACGCTGGCCTGGTGGCAGCACTGCCTGCTGCTGGCCCGTGGCCTGGTGCGGCTGTTCGCACTGGCCCTCGACCTGCCGGAGACGTACTTTGACGCGGTGACTACCTACCCGGGGTCGGATGGGCTCTATATTTCTTACCCGGGCCAGACGCCGAGTGCCGGGCCGGACGACGGCGACGTCGACGTCGACGTCGGCATCGGCGCGCACACAGACATGCAGTGCTTCACGCTCCTGTGGCAGGACGATGGCGGCGGGCTCGAGGTCCTGCTCCCCCGCAGCGGCAGCAACGGTGGCGACGAGACCGCCTACGAATGGGTCGGCGCCACGCCGCGGCCCGGCACGCTCGTGGTCAACATTGCTGACTTTCTACAACGGCTGTCTAACGACCGGTTCCAGTCTACCGTGCACCGTGTCTACAACCGGAAGGCCGTGTCGCGGCTGTCGATGCCCTTCTTCTTCGGCTTCAACTACGACGCCGAGTGCGCCATCGTGCCGACCTGCGTCGACGCGGACCACCCACCGCGATACGCGCCAATCTCCTGTGGCCAGTGGCGGGATTCCCGCATGGCACAGGCCCGGGCTATAGCAAAAGCCAGCCAGGAGGCAGGGGGGGCAACGGCAGCTGCTGCAAAGGAGGAATCTGTGTAGAGAGAGCCTTTTGGCTTTTAAATTTCCTGTTCTTGTCGCCGGCCCCAGTCTGTTTCACCTGCAACTCCCGTCGGTCGCGTGCTTCTTTCTGGTCACAGGGCCACAGGGTCACAGGGTATCTTACTGTGCCACACGCCTGTCTGCCCGGTCTCGTGCGAACAAGAAAGAGGGGTCGTTCTCGACTCGTTCCCGGATGCGGAAGAAAGCAGACCTGGTCACACCTGCTCCCGATGCATGCAGCAGTGCCCCGCTTCCCCACAAAGCCCCTGGGCCAGAACAGAACCGGCATGGTGGGCCGGGCCCGGAAGGACGCATTGGGTGCTTTCCTTGTTCAGTTACGATTTCGCCTTTGATTATATCATGCTTTTTTCTCTCTACTCGTAGTTGTGTTGGGTTGTGATTTCCTCCTCTGCCTTTTCGTTCCTTTCTGTGAGCTCCTTCCCGAATGGTTTGCACTGCTGGTCTGGTTTCACCTGCCCCGTTTTTCCGCGGCGTTGCATTGCTCTGCACCTTCTGCAAGGCGCCGGTCTCCCTTGTTTTCTTATCTGGACGCGTAAAGTTCACCTCGCCTTCTTCTCTTTCGATACTCCCCTCCCACCTCCTTGTTCTTCCCGACTCCCTTTCCCGCCACGGTTTTCTCCCACGGCAACAAAAACCACAAAGCCGGGTTGTCCGCTGCGTGGAGGACCCCGCTTTCTTCTGGCGAGCTCGGATCTCGCCAAGCAAGCAAGCGAGCACAGCGTCCCCGGCTACTCTGGCAGAGGCCTGGCACACGGAACGCAACGACGGCACTCCGGTAGTGGCGCTCAACGACAAACAAACTTTCATGTTTCTAAAGCGGCCGTGACGCAGCGGGCTGTGCTCTACAGAACTGCTGACGCAGTGATCTCCGCCCCTCTCTCACCCTTCGAACGAACCCGCCGTGCCACTGCCGTTCAAACGACGGCACCGAGCCCGCCATCATGCTCAGCCGGCTTTCGCAGATCATCTGTGCTGCACTGGCCATATCGACTACCGTTGGGCCCACTGATACTGGTCATCGACCAACAGATGCGAATCCGTTTCTGCCGAGTGATGTGGCCCCGCCAACCGGAAAACGCTGGTCCGGCTGTGCTCATTGCCAGAGCTCCGACAGCATTGAAACCGAGTCAAAACTCGTCAAGGACTTCTTCGGGGCGTTGCACATCATGCAAGAGGACTACTTCGAGCCATGGCTGGGCCAATGGCCTAGAGCGATTGACTGGACCGCTGCTGTCATTGGGACCTATCTCGCGGGCGCAATGAGCTCTGTCTCACGTGGCCTCTCCGCCAACGGCGAGACGCGCGAAAAAGAGAACCTTATTGCCACATACTTCTCGCAGCTTCTGAGCCATTACTTTGGCCAGGACGCGTTTGCCATCCGGAATGAGGCATACGACGATATCCTATGGGTCGTCCTGGGCTGGATGGAAGCTATCCAGTTCATCGACTTCCACAACGACCTCTATCGCCAAACTGAGCCAACAGGCGATGAAACAAGATCGGATGCTGGTCATGCTGCCCAGGGAATATCTATCCTGCGAAACCAAAGCTGGCATGGCAGCTTGTGGGTGCCGGCCTTTGCGCATCGTGCGCGCATCTTCTGGGATCTTGCAGCCCAAGGATGGGACACCGCCCTGTGCGGCGGCGGCATGACCTGGGACCCGCGCCTTGAACCATACAAAAACGCCATCACAAACGAGCTGTTCATTGCCGCATCTGCCTCGATGTACTTGTACTTCCCGGGCGATCCGTATCGCTCGCCGTTCGTCCAGTTTACAGACCGGGAGAGAGAAGGACCAGCAGCTGACAGCAGCGGTTCCGAAACACCCCACGAGGCCAAGCATCTGCTGGCTGCGTTGGCGGGCTACAAGTGGCTCACAAATTCGGGCATGCGCAACAAGCAAGGGCTGTATACGGATGGCTTCCACATCAGCCGGTGGGACGACGCCGGCAACCCCAATACCCGCTGCGACAAGCGCAACAACATGGTCTATACATACAACCAAGGCGTGTTGTTGACGGGCCAGATCGGCTTGTGGAAGGTCTCGGGCGACGCGCAGTTTTTGCGTGATGGGCATCAGCTGGTCCAGTCGGTTATCAACGCCACTGGCTACGACCTGGCTACCGATGGCCCCGTGGACCTTGTTGAGAATCTAAGGCCGGGCCAACTCCCTCGGTGGCATGGGATGGGGCGAGCTGGAATTCTCGAAGAGCAGTGCGATATGGGCGGCCTGTGCTCGCAGAACAGCCAGACATTCAAGGGCATTTTCTTCCATCACCTAACCACCTTTTGCGTCCCGGTGGGCGGGCGTTCGTCTTCCAACGCGGCTGACAGGCAAACGGAAATGCTGCACAAGGAAGCATGCGCTAGCTACCTGGGCTGGATTCGGCACAACGCAGAGGCCGCGCTTGCGACGAGGGATTCTGACGGCAGATTCGGGATGTGGTGGACAGCGGGCATTTTGCCGATCAACGCATCTGCGGCCAATGCTGCGCCTGCCAACCCACTGCCGGGGGAAAACAGTGTGGACTACCGCACATTCGGCGTGCCATCCGATGACACCTGGATGCCGTCATCTTCTCGCCCACAGCCAGCCACCCTGCACAAACAAGTCGATGAGAACCAGTTTTCGCTGGGGGGCGGCTCGGAAGACGAAGCTGGAAGCAGTGGCAGAGGCAATGGCCGGCAGTTTGTAGTTTCAGAGGACTCATCAGACCCCAACAATCGTGGACGAGGCCGGACCGTGGAAACACAAGGCGGCGGATTGGCTCTTCTCCGGTGTTGGTGGGAGATTTCTCAAGCATATCCATAGCGACTTCATGAATGACGATGTGTGGCTGGCACACTCCATTAGCCGCGAATATCACTAGCCACAATCCCCACATAAAGTGACTTAACCTTACCGGCGACATTATTGGCTGATTTTGTACTTGCCCTACTTTCAATTTTCGCAGCTCATTAATTTTTTCCCGAACGGCCAAGGAAAAAAAAAGTGCTCCACCCAACCATCACACGAAAAAATATCGAACGCCCTCAGTTCTGTGGACAAGCCCCCCTCTGGTTTTACTTCGACATCTCGACATCGCCGCCCACCTTTTTTGTTGCCGCCCAACCGATCCCTTCCTTTCGCCGCCCATCTCCCAAACTCGTCGTCAAGATGGCCACCGAGCTTACCGTCCAGTCGGAGCGTGCGTTCCAGAAGCAGCCGCACATCTTCCTTAACTCCAAGGTTAAGGTCAAGACCGCCCGCCCGGGCAAGAACGGCCGGCGATGGGTATGTGCAGCGTCTATTTCCCTCTGCTCTTTCAGCTGAGTGTTTGCGCTTTTTGGTTGGGTGACTGACTTGTCTTCCTGTGCAGTACAAGAACGTTGGTCTGGGTTTCCGGACGCCCAAGACGGCCATTGAGGGCAGCTACATCGGTACGTGTGCTTCTGCAGTTTGAAGGTGGAATAGGACGATCGATTATGGCGACGCGACAAGAGCGGCGGGCTCCGACGACAAGTGGACATGGCGAAGCGAAACGAAAGCGACCGACAAACAACAGCACTCCGACACGGCTCGAATGCGAAGGGGGCGGGAGGTGGCCGAGCGCAGGCAACGCAGCGCCAAACGGAGGCATCATCAGCAAGAGCAGCGAGAGCGAAAGCAAAGAAAAAAAGATTTGGAACCCGCCAGGAGGACGACTGGGTTGCAGCTCGAGGAGGGCGATGGATGTGCTTGCTGTTTCCTTGCCCAGTGCTGAACTAATGTGTCTTCCACTGCAACAGACAAGAAGTGCCCCTTCACCGGCCTGGTCTCGATCCGCGGCCGTATCCTGACCGGCACCGTTGTGTCCACCAAGATGCACCGCACGATCATCATCCGGAGAGAGTACCTGCACTACATTCCCAAGTACTCCCGGTACGAGAAGCGTCACACGAACCTGGCGGCGCACTGCTCGCCGGCGTTCCGTGTCGAGGAGGGCGACCAGGTGACCGTGGGCCAGTGCCGGCCCCTGAGCAAGACGGTCCGCTTCAATGTCCTGCGCGTGCTGCCGCGGACCGGCAAGGGCGTCAAGAAGTTCAGCAAGTTCTAAGGGAATCGAAATGAAAAGAGCTTAATTTTGTACTTTTCGTTTCTTTTTCTTTCTTTTTTCTTTTCCTCTTTGGTTCTTTCTGCTTATTCGACGACGACTTTCCGAACGACCACGGAAAACGCTCAAAAAAAAAAAAAACTCCCCCCGATCATCTCACCCCGACTACACGACGAACGCGGAGAGGAGGGCGTCACCTTTTCTCTCCCACAACACTCTCACACTTTTTGGAACGGACGGCAGGGCGCGTGGGGCATTTTTCAAACTGTCTTTTTCTTTACAAAGAGCATGGGAACGGGGAAAAAAATTCCAAGGGAAAAGAGGCATGCGTGGAGAACGGGGGGGGGGAGGGAGGGGGTTAAGGGCGAAGGTGTGCAGAGCAGGAGGACGAGACGACGCGAGCAGACGATAGGGGAGGCGTTCCCCGTGCTGCCGTTGTTTGGCCTGCTGCCTGTCATGGGTCGAAATGGTCTCTTGTTGTTCCTGTCCTGTCCCATGCTAGAGAAAACCCGGCTTGCGGCAGATACTGTTGGTGACCGGTAGCACAAAAACAAGTTATAAACCAAAGCTCCTGTGCGTTCTCTGTGAACGGTTTCTACAAAACGTCGACGAAAAAAGCCAACGTGTGCAGCTTCATAGATGGAAGGTGAACTGCATGCCGTGTGCAGGCAAAGCGGTGAAGTCTTTTCTTTTTGCGGCCCCACTTCCTCTGGCAAACGGTGGAGCCGTCCAATTGGCTTAGAGGGGTCTTGCAGTTGACGATGCAAAAGTGAGCTTCTTTCCGTCCCTCCCTCAGCGAACAACCCCCCTCCCGTCCTCTTCCTTCCTGGTGCTCACGCACAACGTCCAATGGGCTGGTTCGACGGCGTTTTTGGCAGCGGCAGCAGCCCGTCGCGCGGGTCGGATCCGCTGGCGAGCCTGGACCCGAAGGTCCGGGAGTTTCTGCAGAAGGAGTCGCCGCTGAAGCTGCAGACGGCCGAGCAGGCCGAGCAGGAGGAGGAGGCGAAGCGCAAGCAGGCGGCGCAGGCGGCACAAGCACAGGCACAAGCACAAGCACAAGCACAGGCACAGGCCCGGCGCGAGAAGGCACACGACGAGCAGGAAGGGCCTCCGCCCGAGAGCCTCTACCCCGACGGGCGCTATGCGGAGCTGTGGAAGACGTACCGGCCACTGGCGCAGATTGAGGCCGAGACCAAGTCGGACCACGAGCGGCTGATGGACGTGTTGGACGCGTACAAGGACCGGCGCGAGCTGATTGGGCGGGCCGCGCTGGAGAACTGCGCGCTCGAGCAGGTCGACTGGAACATGTGCATCAAGACAGGTCCGCTGCGCAAGCGCATGACCATGTGCCAGGACGAGATGCGCAAGTTTGAGCGCTGCTACAACATGCAGTCGGTGGGTCGGACTTGTCCCTTCTCTCCTCTCTCTCTCTCTTTTCGTGTCGCTAACTGTCCGCCGCCAGCGCCTGCTCAAGGCTCTCGGCTACCTGGCCACGTACGACCGCCCGCCCGCGGACAACGAGCGCATCCAGATGCACGCCGACCGGCTGTACCACCGCATGCTCGAGCAGGAGGAGCTCGTCGAGACGGCCAAGGCCGAGGGCCGCCCCGTGCCTGCCGTCGACATGGCCATCGTGCCGGTGCCGGCGGCGCCGGCAGTAGCGCCGGCAGCGGTAACGGCAGGAGCACCAGCGCCAGGGAGTCCGGAAGACCTCCCCCCGGACGTCCGCAAGCAGTGGGACGAGAAGCTCAGCAAGCTTCCGCCGGCCGAGCGCGCCGCCGAAGAGGCCGCCATGCAGGCGGAGCGGCAGGCGCGCACCGACCTGGCCGACCGTGTGGCGGCGCTGCGGGCGGCGCAAGCGGCCGAGCGCGAGCAGCGCAAGGCCGAGGGCAGGGCGACGCTCCGCGACCGGGTGGCGGGGCTATTGTCGAACCGGTGACCGCACCAACGCACCAACGGCACGCGAAGCTTTGCATTTCTCTCTCTCCCTCTCTTCTGTACATGTAGTATCGTTCTCTATTTTGTATATAATTGCGTTGATCGGCTGATGGGTTTGACCGGCAAAAGAAGACGAAAAAAAAAAAAAAAAAAAGCAAAGAACTCGTTTCAGGTATCTTATAGAAAAGAAGGAGGAAAAAAACAGAGCACCCCAAAATATACATGCCAGATCGACGCGTCCGTCACACGCCGTCGCGGCGCTTCCGGCCCTCGAGAACGGCGGCGGCCCGGGCCAAGAAGGCGTTGAAGGCAACAATCCGCTGCAGCGCGCTGCCGCTGCCGCTGCC
>PCDN01000001.1:330907-343117 GCA_002778105.1 Ceratocystiopsis brevicomis
GGGGGGGGGGGGGGAGAGGAGGGAACACATGTTGTGACACAGCACCGATCTGATGGATTTGCGGCGTTTTGAACTTTTGGCTGCTTTCGCGCGTGCGTTCCATTTCCCCTGGCGTTTCCTCCTTCCTAACGCATCCAGTACGATGGCAAGCGCATCAAGGCGCTCTCTGACCGCCTGCTCAACGGCCTGCTGTCGATGGAGCACACGGTGCAGAATGGCGACCGCGGCCACTTCTACCCGGGCTGCGTCAACGTGTCGTTTGCGTACGTCGAGGGCGAGTCGCTGCTGATGGCGCTCAAGGACATTGCGCTGTCGTCGGGCAGCGCGTGCACGTCGGCGTCGCTGGAGCCGAGCTACGTGCTGCGCGCGCTGGGCAACAGCGACGAGAGCGCCCACTCGAGCATCCGCTTCGGCATCGGCCGCTTCACGACCGAGCAGGAGATCGACTACGTGCTGCAGGCGGTGCGCGAGCGCGTCAGCTTCCTGCGCGAGCTGAGCCCGCTGTGGGAGCTGGTGCAGGAGGGCATTGACCTGAACTCGATTCAGTGGAGCCAGCACTGAGAAAGGGCAGGCTCCGGAGAGAAGAATACAAAAAAAAAAGAAACAAAAGACAAAAAAGGACCAAAAAAATCCAATCACAACCCAACGGGCGTCTCGGGACGGGTCTTGAATTCAGGGTTTCTGTTGCGCGCGACGAAGGCGGGGATACCGATGTATGACTAGGGGAGGGGGGTTCCGGTTGTCCTTCATTTCGTGTCTTATGTTGAACGAACGCAAATTCGAATTGTCTCGCTCGCTGTGTTGGCTTTTGGTTCCGAATGCATGCCGCGCGCTGCGCTGTTTTCGTTCCTGAATTCTCAGGCTGACTAGCGTCCTTGTCTAGTTTGTTCCACGGTGATGTCATCGCCACGCTACTGCGTTCTTCCAGTGCTAAGGCGCCCGCGCAGACGAAAACGGTCGGTCCATGACATCATCCATCCAGGGCGGCCGCACGCTTGCAGAGGATGTTGCCGGCGCGGTGGCACGCAAATGACGACGGATTGCGAGCATATGGCACTTGGCCGCGACAGGTACCGGCTTCAGGCACCCGGGATGTCTTGACGCGGTTTCTATAAAAAGGCGGTGCTTTCTGTTCCAGTTTGAAATCACCAGTTTACAGCAACCAAAGTCGGCAACCATCGACTACCAAACATCTCAACTACCAAAACACAATCACCACCACACCACCACCACACCACCACCACACCACCACCACACCACCACCACACCACCACCACACCACCATGTCTGCCAACAACAACTCCAACCAGCCCTCGACCGTGCAGTCGTATATCGACTCGGCCGTCGGCACCGTGCAGAGCGCCCTCGGCAGCCTGACGGGCAACACCGCCGACACCAAGACGGGCGAGCAGCGCAAGGCGGACGCGCAGACCGAGTACGAAGCGTCGCACGCCACGCTCAAGGGCCCCGGCTTCGCGGCGTCGTCGTCGGGCGCCGTAACGCGCGACGACCCGGACCGGGCGTCGGGCAGCTGGAACCAGACGGTCGGCTCGGCCAAGGAGTCGCTCGGCGGGCTCGTCGGTGCCGACGGGCTCAAGGCGTCGGGCCGCGAGCAGAACGCGCGCGGGCAGGAGCAGGAGGCGCGCGGGCAGGTCAGCGACTTTGCATCGGGCGCCAAGGACCGGGTGACGGGCGCCGTCGGCAGCGGCGTGGCCGGCCTGACGGGCAACCAGGGGGCGCAGGCCGAGTACCAGCGGCAGCACGACCAGGGCAAGACGCAGCAGCGCGGCGCCGAGTACGACATCCAGAAGCAGGCGGAGGCGCGGAAGGAGTAGTTTTTCTTCTTTTTTTCTATGGGCCGGATAGCGCGTGAAGCAATACACAAAAAGGACATACCCAGACCATTGTCACATGGACTTCAACTCTTGCCAGTGACTTTCTCCTCGTCGTCGTCGTCGTCGTCGTCGCCGCCGTACTGCTCGCCGTACTCGGTCACGACCCAGAGACAGAACTTCTCCCACTCGATGCCCCATTCCCTGAGGCGCTGGGCCTTGAGCCCGGCGCCGAGCGACGCGGCGCGGATGTCGCGCGTCCAGGCGTCGGCGGTCTGGTCCTCGAACGCGGCCCAGCGCACGCTGTTCTCGGCGAGCGAGCCGAGCCCGGCGAGCCCGAGGTTGTCCCAGCCCTGCAGCGCCTGCCAGAAGTCGTGGCTCATGCCGGTGGTGTCCTGGCCGAGGATGGCCGGGTCGTCGTTGCAGAGGGCGCAGGCGACGCCGCGCGCAAGCAGGGCGGGCAGCGGGTGCGACAGGATGCTGCCGCAGAGGCGCAGGACCTCGTTGCTGACGGGGCAGGCCTCGACGAGGATGCGCCTGTCGCGCACGAGGTCGACGAGCAGCGGGTGCTTGTACAGGCTGAAGCCGTGGCCGATGCGGCGGGTGCCGAGCAGGACGGCGTCGAACAGGTTGGTGTCGGGGGCGTCGCCGTCGCCGAGGCACTCGCCGGCATGGAAGAAAAAGGGGATCTCGACGCCCTCGGCGGCGCACTGGCGGCGGAACCAGAACAGCTCGGGCAGCAGGTCGCGCAGCGGGCGGCCACGGTCCTCCTGGCCGACGACGTCGAAGCCGGCGACGAGGTGCGGGTAGGCCAGCTTGGTGGTGATGCAGTGGTCCATGGCCTCGGCGATCGGCCGCGTCGGGCGGCTGCGCAGCGCCGTCCAGATGAAGCGCAGGCCCCAGAAGGCGCCGGCGTCGGGCGGCAGGGCGGCACGGAAGGCGGCGACCTCCTCGTCGACGGCCTGGAAGACGTGCAGGTAGTCGGCGTCGGGCGTCTCGTGGCCGTCGCGGTAGTAGTCGGTCGCCCACATGAAGCGGATCTCGGCGTAGCGCACGCCGTCGGCGAGCAGCTGGCTCAGCAGCTGGCGCAGGAACGCGCGCCAGACGGGCTCGTAGTGGATGATGCCCAGCAGCATGTCGAAGCAGCCCTGGAACTTGGCCCAGATCTGGTCCACGCCGTGGTGCTGCGCCGCCACGTCGGCCGCCGCCAGCGTGCACCGGCTCTTCAGCCAGGCCACGAAGCCCGCCCGGCCGCCCGCCGGGAACGCGTCCGCCGCCTCGGCCAGCAGCACCGGCGTGCCCGCCACGTACGCGGGGTCCCACGGCGCCACGTTGGTGCGCGCCGCCAGCGGCCGCGCCGTCTTGCGGTAGCGGAACCGCGCCACGCGCTCCGCCCGCTGTGCCGGCGTCGCCAGCGGGCCGTCCGGGGCCACCATGTGCATCCCGGGCGCCGCCAGCAGCACGGCAAACACGTCGTCGAAGCGCACCATGGCGTCGCAGTGCGCGTGCAGCAGGCAGCCCTTGGGCAGCCGCCGCACAATCTTCCACAGCGTCGTGGTCTCCATCAGGTCCTTGGCGTGCGAGAACATCTGGCCCGGGTAGACGGCCGTGCTCGCCGCGGCGGGGGGGGGCGTGCCCGCAGGCAGAGCATCTGCCCGCCCATCGCCGGCCTGGCCCCAGGCGATCTTCTCCTCGAGGGCCGGGGTCCAGATCATCTGGCGCTCTTCGTCGCGGATGCGGTCCACGATCAAGCAGGCCTGGCGCGCGAGCGGCGACAGCCCTTGGCGGAAGTTGTAGTCTGGCAAGTCAGACGGGAGCCAGACAGAGAGAGAGAGAGAGAGAGAGAGAGAGGCCACGTACCGCTTCGTTTCTTCTTCTCTTCGGCAATGAGGCTGTCGCGCCCATGGAGATACCGCTGCAGCACCGGGTCGTTGGCATCGGGAATGCCCTGGACCACCTCGGCCCATTCTTCGTCCGTGTAGGCCATAGTATCGTGTCTTCTGTGCTGCTGTGCTGCTGTGTTGTTGTGCTATGCTCTGCTTTCCTCCCTCTCTTGGTTTGTGCCCGTATGATCACGTGAGCACGTGTCACCCGGAGATCGATGCGGTCATAGTGCCGACCGATACGACCACCGGCGAGGCAGGCCGATCGAAGTGGGGGACCGCCCCACTGAACAGTTTCGGCGGGGCAAGCCGAAGCGGCTACAGCGCGCCAAGGCGACGCTACAGCGCTGACGGCGCTGTAATTACAGGCCAGCCAAAGCCTTCATCCGAGGGAGGGGCCTGGCTGCAGAGACGGAAACAGCGACCGTGATCCGGACGGAGGTGTATATAAGGCGATTTCCCCTCCCCCCCCTCGTGGCTGTCCCGCTTCGTTTCTTTCGATTCATACAACACTTCTCCCTTCTTTACTCCCCCCTCTACCCTATAAACACCCAGCCTCCCGCCCCCCCAGCATGGCCACCACAGCCACGGCAGGCCGCAAAGGCAAAATCTCCATTGCCATCGACCGCGGCGGCACGTTCACGGACTGCTTTGGCAGCCGCGATGGCGAGCATGTGATTATCAAGCTGCTGTCGGAGGACCCGGCCAACTACGCGGACGCGCCGCTCGAGGGCATCCGGCGCATCATGGAGCATTTCCTGCAGACGCCCATCCCGCGGGGCACGCTGCTGGACACGGCGCACATCGACTCGATCCGGATGGGCACGACGGTGGCGACGAATGCGCTGCTGGAGCGCAAGGGCGAGCCGGTGGCACTGGTGGTCAGCCGGGGGTTCAAGGACTGCCTGGCGATTGGCAACCAGTCGCGGCCGCGGATCTTTGACCTGGCGATCCGCAAGCCGGACGTACTGTACCGGCAGGTGGTGGAAGTCGATGAGCGCGTGACGCTCGAGGACTACGCCGAGGACCCGGAGCGGCAGCACACGCAGGTGGCCGTGGCGGCGGGCACGGCGGCCGCCGCCGACCCGGCGACGGAGCTGGTGATGGGCGTGTCGGGCGAGGCGGTGCGGATCCTGGCGCGGCCGGCCGAGGCGGCGGTGCGGGCGCAGCTGCAGGCCGTGTACGCGAGCGGGATCCGCAGCGTGGCGGTGTGTCTGATGCACGCGTACACGTTCCCGGACCACGAGGCGCTGGTGGGCCGGGTGGCGCGGGAGATTGGGTTCGCCCACGTGTCGCTGAGCTCGGAGCTGATGCCGATGATCAAGCTGGTGCCGCGGGCGACGTCGGTGTGCGCGGACGCGTACCTGACGCCGGCGATCAAGAAGTACATCTCGGGCTTCCAGCGGGGGTTCGCCGGCGGGTTGGGAACGAAGAGCGTGCAGCAGAACGACAACGACGGCCCCGAGGCGCGCGGCGCGCGCTGCGAGTTCATGCAGAGCGACGGCGGGCTCGTGGACGTGGACAAGTTCACGGGGCTCAAGGCGATCCTGTCGGGCCCGGCCGGCGGCGTGGTGGGCTACGCGACAACGTCGTGGGACGCCAAGACGCGGATCCCGGTGCTGGGCTTCGACATGGGCGGCACGTCGACGGACGTGTCGCGGTACGGCGAGGGCCGGTACGACCATACGTTTGAGACGACAACGGCGGGCGTGACAATCCAGTCGCCGCAGCTGGACATCAACACGGTGGCGGCCGGCGGCGGGTCCATTCTGTTCTTCAAGAACGGGCTGTTTGTCGTCGGGCCCGAGTCGGCCGGCGCCCACCCGGGCCCGGCGTGCTACCGCAAGGGCGGGCCGGCGACGGTGACGGACGCGAACCTGTACCTCGGGCGGCTGCTGCCTGAGTTCTTCCCCAAGATCTTCGGCACGAGCGAGCGCGAGGGCCTGGACGTGGCGGCGAGCGAGGCGGCGCTGCGGGCGCTGGCGGAGCAGATCCACGCGGAAACGGGCCGGGCGATGAGTGTGGACGAAGTGGCGTTTGGCTTCCTGACGGTGGCCAACGAGAGCATGACGCGGCCGATCCGGTCGATCACGGAGGCCAAGGGCCACGACGCGGCACGTCACCGGCTGGCGACGTTTGGCGGCGCGGGCGGGCAGCACGCGGTGGCGATTGCGCAGGTGCTGGGGATCCGGCAGATCCTGGTGCACCGCTACTCGTCGGTGCTGTCGGCGTACGGCATGGCGCTGGCGGACGTGGTGGACGAGCAGCAGGAGCCGATGTCGGCGGTGTGGGGGGCCGGCACGACGGGCGACGGCGCGCCGGACGTGGTGGCGGCGCTGCAGGCACGCATGGCAGCGTTGACGGCGCGGTCGCGGGCGGCGCTGCGGGCGCAGGGATTCGCAGACGACGAGATGGTGTTTGAGCCGTACCTGAACATGCGGTACCGCGGCACGGAGTCGGCGCTGATGGTGGTGCAGCCGTCGGGGGCGGAGGCGGACGCGCACCTGGGCGGCGACCGGTGGGCGTTTGGGCGGGCGTTTGTGCGGCAGCACCGCTACGAGTTTGGCTTCACGCTGGACGAGCGCGACATCCTGGTGGACGACGTGCGCGTGCGCGGCATCGGGCGCAGCTTCCGGTACGACGAGCGCACGGCGGACGAGCAGCTGGCGGCGTTGGCGGTGAACGAACTCACGGCCGGCAGCGCCGACCACGCGCAGAAGCAGCACGGGCACGCGTCGGTGTACTTTGCGGGCGGGCGCGTGGACACGCCCGTGTTCCGGCTGGAGGCGCTGGCGGTGGGCGACCGGGTGGCCGGGCCGGCGATGCTGGCGGACGGGACGCAGACGATTGTGGTGGCGCCGGGGGCGACGGCGACGAAGCTGACGACGCACGTGGTGATTGATCTGGCGGAGAAGACGACCGAGGCGGCCGGGACGGCCGAGATGGCGGGATCACCCATCGACCCGGTTCTGTTGAGCGTGTTCGGCCACCGGTTCATGGCCATTGCCGAGCAGATGGGCCGGGCGCTCCAAAAGACCAGCGTCAGCACCAACGTCAAGGAGCGGCTGGACTTCTCGTGCGCGATCTTCGACGCGGACGGCGCGCTGGTGGCCAACGCGCCACACCTGCCGGTGCACCTGGGCAGCCTGTCGACGTGCGTGCGGCGGCAGGCGGAGATCTGGCGCGGGCGGCTGCGGCCGGGCGACGTGGTGATGTCGAACCACCCGTCGTACGGCGGGACGCATCTGCCGGACGTGACGCTAATCATGCCGGCGTTTGACCGGCGCGGCGAGACGATCCTGTTCTATGCGGCGTCGCGGGCGCACCACGCGGACATTGGCGGCATCACGGCCGGCAGCATGCCGCCGCACTCGCGCGAGCTGTTCCAGGAGGGCGCGGCCGTGGCGACGGCGCGCATCGTGTCGGGCGGCCGCTTCGACGAGGCCAGCGTGGTGCGCATCTTCTACGACGAGCCGGCGCGCTACCCGGGCTGCAGCGGCACGCGCTGCCTGGCCGACAACATCAACGACCTGAAGGCGCAGGTGTCGGCCAACCAGAAGGGCATCGCGCTGATCGAGGCGCTGTTTGCCGAGTACGGCGAGGCCACGGTCGACCGCTACATGCGCGCGATCCAGGACAACGCGGCGCTGTGCGTGCAGCAGCTGCTGCAGCAGGTCAGCAAGCGGTTCGAGGGCCGCGACCTGACGGCCGTCGACTACATGGACGACGGCAGCCCGATCCAGCTGCGGGTGACGATCGATGCCGACGCCGGGACGGCCATCTTTGATTTTGCCGGCACAGGGCCGGAGGTGTACGGCAACATCAACGCGCCGGAGGCGGTGACGTACAGGTCCGTGTTTTTTTTCCCCCCAAGATGTCCCGATTTGCATTTGCATCCTTGGTCGCTAATGTCAGCGCCATCATCTACTGCCTGCGCTGCCTGATCTCCGAGGACATCCCCCTCAACCAGGGCTGCCTGCGCCCCGTGACCGTCAAGATCCCGCCCAAGTCGCTGCTGTCGCCGTCGGACCGCGCGGCTGTCGTGGGCGGCAACGTGCTGACGAGCCAGCGCGTGACGGACGTGATCCTCAAGGCGTTTGCGGCGTGCGCCGCCAGCCAGGGCGACTGCAACAACCTGACGTTTGGCTTTGGCGGCAACGTGGCCGGCAGCGCGACCGTGCGTGGCTTCGGCTACTACGAGACGATTGCGGGCGGCAGCGGCGCGGGCCCGGACTGGGACGGCGCGAGCGGCGTGCACACGCACATGACCAACACGCGCATCACGGACGCCGAGGTGTTTGAGCGCCGCTACCCGGTGCTGCTGCGGGAGTTTGCGCTGCGTGCGGGGTCGGGCGGCGCCGGCCAGCACCGCGGCGGCGACGGCGTGGTGCGCGACATTGTGTTCCGCATGCCGCTGCAGGTGTCGATCCTGAGCGAGCGCCGCGTGTACCAGCCGTACGGGCTGGCCGGCGGCGAACCGGGCGCGTGCGGCCTGAACCTGTGGGTGCGGCGAGTCGAGAAGCCGAGCTGGGCGGTGGCGCTGCGGCGGTTGACCGAGGGCGGCGCGGGCGGCGACGACGCTGCTGCTGCTGCTGCTGCTGCTGCCGCCGCCGGCGCCGGCCCCGACGACGACGCCCCCGAGATGGAAGAGCGCCAGATCAACCTGGGCGCCAAGAACTCGGCGCCCATGAACGCCGGCGACCGCATCATCATCTGCACGCCCGGCGGCGGCGGCTGGGGCCCGCCGGGCACGCCCAGCGTCGTCGCGCCCGCGGCCGACCCGCAGCTGGCCTGGCGCAAGGGCACACACGGCGCGCGCGAAGATGCGGCGCTGCAGGGGGGGGAATAGTGAATCACGAGGCTAGGAAATCAAGGCAAGGCTAACGTGACATCGGTGGGATTCGCCTTGTTTCGATGCATACGTAATGCTTGACCTTTGTTCCTTCCCGTGTCTGCTATCGTGTCGGCTGCTGTTGCCGCTGTTGCCGCTGTGCCGTGCCGCTCCTTCCCGATCCGATCATAAGGCGAGCATTGTGCCCCTTCCCATGCACTCGACTACAACGCCGTTGCAGCCCATGCGCCCAGTGCATCCCAACTGTTTTCCCCGTCCTCGATGCCATCAGCGTCCTCACGCCATCCCTGTCATCCCTGTTCCTTGTCATTCCTGTCACCCCCCTCCATTCTGGCGTCACCTGGACGGCCGCCCCAAAACAGTTTCACAGCTGAAACCTGCGGTGCGCAAGTTTTTTTTCTTGTTTCTTTTTTGTTGGTTGTTGAGGATGCGATGTCCAATCGATGGCACTGTGGGGAGCATTCCGCGTCCAGAGCCTCACTGTGTCGTCGATGCGGCTCTGCTAATAGCACCCGGGGTAAGCAAGCCCCTTTCGGCCCCACGCGGCACCAGCGCCTGCGACGAGCTTCCCATCCCCTTGCCCGTTGTTTCATTTTCACAGGCAGTTGGGTAACACGACTGACGCATCTGCCGGGGGTTTAGCGAACGGAAAACCTTATCTGTGCATGCGACCCGAGCCAATGAAAAAAAGAAGGAAAAAAAGAACACAACCAAAAAAAAAAAAAAAAGACAAAGGAAGAAGTGTCACTTCAGCAGAACAAAGCAGACTGCAGAGCCGCACCGCAAATGACCGATCCTTTAGGCTCTGGTCGAGCCCCTCGTTATTCCCACTCGTGTGGTGGAGCACTCGTAAAGAAGGACACAATGCGGCTCTGGCCTTGCCCCCTTGTCTCTGGTTGGTGTAAGCAGAGCTTTGCGTTCTTATATCTACACTCCAAGCTGCCTTGTGCTGCGCTGCTCATTTCCTCGGATTTCTCCTCGAATTCCTCGCTTCGGTCTTTACTCTCTCGCTCTCTTCTCTCTCTCCCCAGGGGCTTTCCTTCCATGCCCTCGTCCGCGGTCGTTTCGTTCTCCTCCATTTTCTTCTTCCCCATGCCAGCTTGTCTTACACTCGTTTCCTCTTGTCTCCGATGCAAAGACCAGCAGCAGGCCCTCTGCACGGAAGCGTCTGCAGCGTTGGAGCTGCTCCCGCCGTTTTCTTCGTGTCCTTGTTGCCGTCCCGGTCATGCCACCCCCTATCTTCCTCCTGCCCAATGAGCTCATCTTTGCGGTTGTGCAATTCCTCGGCATCGAGGATGCCTCCTCCATGGCACAGTCGTGTCGTCGCTTCAACGGCGTCGTCCGCAACAACGGCGTCTGCCGCGCGCTGCTAGAGGTACAGAAAGCCCCCTGGTTTTTCCACTGTTGCCGTTTCGTTGGCCCCCCCCCCCTTGCTCACCGCTCAGAAATTCGCTCCGTTCGCGCGCGAGTACAGGGCTGCGCGTGCCCCGAACTCGGCATTTTCGTACACCCGCGCCCTGCAGGCGCTGGTCAAGAGCCGCCGTGCCGTCACCACGCTGCAGCCGTTTGCTGCCGCCGTGGTTGCGCGCGACGTGGATGCGCACGTCTACGCCAACCGCACGCTGCTGTACATGTGTGGCCGGGACCTGCGCATCCTCGACCTCGGCCGCGGTGTGGTCGTGCGGCGCGAGACGGTCATTGACGTGCCGGCCATGCTGGCTGCGTCGCTGCCCGAGTCCAAGGGCTGTGTTCGCTACAAGTTCCGTCCGCTGCATTGCGCGGCCGGCTATGTGACGTGCCTGTACACGCACCAGCGCGCCCACGCGGCCCGCGAGCAGTGGCTGCTTGTTTTCAACGCGACCGGCTTCACGACCCAGCTTCGGGTGACGGCGCCGCACAACAAGGTGTTTGTGCGCAACAGCGCACAGTACCTGGTCGTGGGCACGCTGACTGGCCGGCCCGAGGACAACGCAGCGAACGGGGTCATGGGCGGGTGGAACGGGGACGAGGGGGACAATGGCACACGCAGTTCGTATTATGCCGGGCGCTATTGGGTCCTGCGGCGCTTCTCGTTCCACTCGGGCTCCTGGTCGGACCACAAAATCTACCTGGATGCGATCGGCTGCGCCGAGTTTGGCACCGATGTCGCCTTTGAGCTGTTCGACGAAGCCGGGGACGATGGCGGCACGCTCTACGCCCTTGCGCAGCAGACGCGCCGAGCCACCTGGAGCCGCCGGTATGCGTTTGGGCTGGAAAGCCCCATGTCCTACTACTGCTGCGTGCGCATGCCCCTGCGGTACCCGGGGCGCCACCAGCAGGCCACACGCGTGTCGCGGTGGCGCCGGCGCAACGACGAGGGGCCGTTGGACGACCGCTTCTGTTCGCTGAGCGTGGAGCGCGACGAGGCCACGGGTGCGCTGATGGCGGTGGAGACCCGAAAGGAGTGGCGCAACAAGCGCAACAAACGCAAGGGATACGGGGGCAGCGGACACACCGGCTACAAGCAAGAACTCGACTTTGGTCGGGACAAGGCGCAGACGAGCATGGACGAAACGTCTGACGAGCTCAACGGCATGGTCAGCATTGTCGCCGAGGACGAGGGGGAGGAGGAGGCGGAGGAGGAGGAGGAGGGGGACGACGACGACGACGACGACGAGGACATGCCTGACGCAGACAATACCATGGACGGGCGAAATGGCGGTCGGGACAACCACCGCGACGACGTGTACACACGCCTTCCGGAGAACGTCCACCCAGGCGACAGCACGGCGGAGATGGCCATGTTTTCCTTTTCCGACACGGCTGCCCACCTGTACATCACGCCGTGCGCGGCCTTTGTCGACTTGGTCAACCTTCCAGACCCGGAAACCCCGCTCAGGCAGCGCATGGTCTTGCGCGCTAGTAGTCGGCGGCCACATCCTCCTGGCGTTGGGGCAGGACGGGCCGAGCCCAACAGGATCGACGACGACGACGACGACGACGACGACGACCCGCTGTACCCGCTGGGGGCCATCCGGCGCCAGTTCCAAGCCAGTGAGGTGGTGACCTGGCCACCCGACGTGGATGCGCGTGACAATGACAGTGGTGGCGTGAGAAGAGCAAGGACGCCGCTGGGCGGCGACGGACGGGACTGCAGTGCCCTGCACGCGATCCTGAATCCGCCGGGCTACGCGGGACACGTCAGCGCCAAGTGGGAGGACTACACGCTGGTGTGCGCAACGGGCGGCGACGGCGACAACAGCGCGAGCCAGCCAGGCCTGGCCGGCCGGCCGACGGCGAAGCCAAGGCGAAAGCAGGCCCTGGTGCTGGTCAGCTTCGATCCGACGCTGTGCCTGCCGAGACTGGCACGGTGGGACGGCAAGAGGGCAGCTACTAGTGCAGCAGGTGCAGCGGCCGCAGTGGCTGCTCCTCCTTGTGTGGCAGCAGACAGGGAAGACGCGTTGCAACCCAGTTGGGTGTCGTTTGACGAGCCGTCCTACGGGCGAGAAGAGGCCATGGGGTTTGATTTTTCCTGGTAGTCCGGGAGAGGGTGTGTGTGTCTGGGGTGGTGTGGCACGCAGAGGTCAAAAGCAGGCGAGAGACAAAGGTGGTTGGGCGTATTTTGTTGACCGTGTCGTTTGCGACGAGCCGCATGCCGGGGGGG
>PCDN01000001.1:393455-404543 GCA_002778105.1 Ceratocystiopsis brevicomis
CTGCTGCTGCTGCTGCTGCTGCTGCTGCTGCTGTGCATCGTGGCGCTGGCCATGCCGCCCTGCGGCCGCGCCAGGGGAGTCCCCCGGTCCTTGTTGGTGCGCTGCAAGAACGGCCGCAGCGCACCACCGCTGCGGGACGCCGTTTGGGTGGTGTCGGCCCGACGCAGGGGTGGAGGCGCGGGCGCCGACGTAGACAGCGACGGCGACGGCGACGGCGACGCAGCCGCAGCCGCAGCCGCCGGCGAGGCCGCGGGCTCGGTCGTCCGGACCCCAAGCGCCGGGTGTTGTTGTTTCTTGACGGTGCCGCTGCGCGGGACGGGTCGCTCTGTTGTTCCCGCCGGCGCTGCTGGTGCCGCCGTTGTTGTTGTTGCCGCTGCTGCTGCTGTTACTGCTGATGCAACGCCTGTGGACGTAGTTGCTGCTGCTGCTGCTGCAGGACTGCTGCTGCCACCGCCGCCGCCGCCACCACCACCACCAAACAGCCCAAACAGCTTCCGCCGGGTCGTCCTGGACCGCTGGACGGACCCGCCTCCGCTGCTGCCGATGACGGTGGGGGGGATGGTGGCAGGCACCGGCGTCTTCTCCACAACGACGGCGCTCGGCCAAACGGACGCGTGCGCCTGCTGCCGCGACAGCAGCAGCACCGGCGAGTGGACCGGGCTGCCGAGGGCCATGCCGATGGGGATGTCGTCCACGGGCGGAGCTGGCGCCGTCCAGGCGGCCGCGGCGTCGGGGGCGGCATGGTGCTGCTGTGCAGCAGAGTGGCTTCGCAAGGGGACGTGAAACGTCGTCGTCGTCGTCGTCGTCGTAGCAGCAGCAGACCCCGAGCCTGTCGGGCCGCCGTGGCCCGTCCTGCGCGGACCGAGCAGGTACAGGTCGTCGCGCGAGAGGCGATGGTCGTCGCGCTGGGGCGCCAGGTGACGTGTGGAGCGGGAGCGGCCGAGGGGGCCGCGGGAGCCTGCGGTGCTGCTGCTGCTGCTGCTGCTGCTGCTGGGACTGGCGCTGCCCGCACCGGCAGTCGTGCCGGGTCGTGGCCAAGACATGGGGTTGTAGATGTTGTTCGGGGGGGGGGGGGGGTTCGCAAGGAGGACGGTAAGGAAAGAGAAAGAGAAGAAAAGCAAAAAAAGAGAGAAAGAGAAAACAAAAGACCGGAAATACAGAAACAGGGGAACGAAAAGAAGAAGAAGAAGATCAGTAGTCCGAACGAAACCACCCCACGTGGACAAGCAGCCCCGGGGCCGCCCTCCTTCTTTGCTGTTTCGCTACGATCTGCCGCACGCGACAACGAGAGAGAGAAAGAGGGGGGGGGGACAAGAAGAGATGAGAGGATGAAGGCTGACGTGTTGAGAAAGGCAGGGGGGGGGGAAGGTTTGTGGGCGCATGGAGACGGACGAAGGAACGGCCGTTTTGTCCTCTTCTCTTCTCTCCTCTGACGCCGGGTGGCCGCTCGCTGGACGCCATGGAACACAGGACCCTGCCTGGCGGGCGTACTACGGTTCGTGCTACGGTTCGTGCATGGGGGGGGGGGGGGGACCGATGGACCGATGGGCGGTGGCCTGTCAGGTCAGGGACAGGAGAAGAATTGTTTCACGGACCGGTATACGAAGAATGTCGGTCAGTGAAGGATGCTCGTATGGAGGACGAGAGACAAAGGATTTCCCCTCTTGGGGGGGTCTGAACAACAAACAACTGTCCCTTCTCTCTCTCTCTCTCTCTCTCTCTCTCTGTCTCTTCTTCTCCGACTGACAGCGGCCAAGGCCGCAAAACCGGGGAAAAGGCCCGCGACCGCGCAGGGGGGAAGAGGGTCGTGAAGCGCGCAAAACAGCGTGCTTGGCGGATGTGCTGGTCTGTTTCAGGGCGTTTCATCTGCGGGACGAACGTTGCAGATGGCGATGGCGTTGTTCCTGTGGCGGTTCCCACCTGCTGAGTCAGCATTGTGAGTCAGCCAGCCAGCCAGCCAGCCAGCGACCTCGCCCCTCGACCTCGACCTCGGCTTTCCGGTCTCTCCCGGGAAGGGCCGTGCGTACGCGGGCAGCGCACACTGTCCCGTGGCTCAGCACTAATATCATCGAATAATACTCGTAGTTGTCGGCCACGCAGCAATTGCCTATTAGCGCCCGGATGGCGTCTGCTCCGGGTATGTGTTGTGCTCCTCCCGGGCAGCAGCAAGCAGCCTTTCTCTATTTCCCAGAATCGCATTTTGCGCGGCTGCGGGCGTCGTTCTTTTTTTTTTCTTTTTCTTTTTCGCCCCCATTTTGGTTCAAGATCCGAGGTTGGGCCGGACGGGCGAACGCCGACTTGTTTGTTTTTTTTGTTGTTGTTTTTTTGTCGTTGCATTCTTATTTTTTCTGTTCTGTTTTTCTTTTCTTTGTTTCCCCCCTCCCATCGTGCGGTTCTCAACTCTTTTTGATTTTCTTTTCCCTGTTCTCTATCCTCTGCTACCGTCATCCGTCAGCCGCCATCCGTCAGCGTGCTTTCTCCAACTTTCTCCAACGCCCACACAACCAACCAACCGCTCATGCAACCGGCCCACGCCCCAGGTCTTTCTCACCTCTCGCTCTTCCTACCACTTTGTCCGTCCTGACAGTCACAACACGGCGTCGTCTCTCTACTCTCTCTCCTCTCTCTCCTCTCTCTCCTATCTCTCCTCTCTCTCCTCTCTCTCCTCTCTCCTCTCTCTCGCCCTCTCCCTCCATCCGCCATTGCATTCTCTCCTCCGGACTTCTTCCGTTTCTCTTCTTCAGCCAAGCCATGACCATGCTGTCACGTAACGGTCCCTCTTCCGTGGCCGGTGCCGCCGCCGCCACCACCGCCTCGTCGTCATCCACAGCTGCCGGTGCCGCCGCCACGTCAAAACCGGCCTATGGCGCCGTGCCGCCGCCCGTCGCCATCAAAACGTCGACGACGGACGCCTTCCTCAAGGACTTTACGCTCGTGGCCGAGGCGGCCAAGCGGGCGCAGGTCGCGGTCATGATGCGCGATTTCGAGAACGTGGCGCTGTCGTGAGCGCTTGCAGCCGGTGCCTGTGCTCCATCCGTTGCCTGCTACCTGCCTGCTGCATGCCTGCTGCATGCCCGTTGCATGCCCGTTGCACGTGCTTTTTTCCTTCTTGGCTTCTCGGGCGCGTTTGTTCTTTCTTGGGGGCGTAATACCGGCTACGGATTTTTCGGGGTTCTCTTTTTTTGGGGGGAATCTGCTTTTGCTTTTGCTTTTTTGCCTTTGGCTTCGCTTTCGCTTTCGCTTCCTCTTTGCTTTGCTCTCCTCCTCCCCTCTCCCCTCTCCCCTCCGTCCGATAGGACGCCGTCGTCGGCCGTTTTTGCCGTCGGCGGCTTTAATTTGATGATATCCCCACACCGCCTTTGCGCACGAGCCTCTCTACTGCCTGCCTGCCTGTCTGTCTGCCTGGAGCCCATCAGCAGCGGCGGATTTTTGCTTAGCCCGTGCTTCGGCTGCCCGTGACGTCGTTCTGGGGGGGGGGGGCTAGAGCCTGGCACTGCTGGGAAACCCCAGACCCACCCGCCTCCCCCCGGTGCAAAGATGCCGAGGTCGCCAAAGCCGGGGTAGAGATTGTGCCTCTGTATCTTAATACTCCGTATCTTTCTTACCCGTACGGAGCAGAGCGAAAGCAACGACCAAATTGCGATCTCGCTCTTCTTTTCTCTCTTACTTGTTCCATCCCACCGCCACCCTCACCCTCACCCTCACCCTCACCACCACCACCACCACCATGTCCAAAACCTTCACACCCGCCGAGGTCGCCAAGCACAAGGCGGCCGACAGCCTGTACATCATTGTCGACGGCGGCGTCTACGACGTGACGAGTGCGTCGTCTCTCTCTCTCTCTCTCTGATTTCTCGTCCTCCACTAACAACCCTCTCCCCCCCCTCCCAGACTTTGTCGAGGAGCACCCCGGCGGCCCCAAGATCCTCAAGCGCATGGCCGGCAAGGACGCCAGCAAGGCCTTTTGGAAATACCACGGCGCCAAGGTGCTGGAAAAGTACGCGGACAAGCTCAAGATCGGAACGGTGGGCGACGCGCCGAAGCTGTAAAAGACGCTGTGTGCATTGCATGTGATACCATACGAGTGGAATACAAACGAGTGCATTCCTTCGTGAATGGACCCTACTACCGTCTCTAATCGAACAATTGGCAAAACAGCCAGAGAACCCTCAACGCCGTCCCACCCCTTTTCCCGGCCGGTATACCGTGACGCCTCGAGAAGAAGAAAACGACAAAAAGAAAAGAAAAGAACGAGAACCCCCCCCCCCCCCCCCTCAAAAAGGGCAAAGACAAAAAAGACAAAAAATTCCTCCCGTCAGTCCCCCACCTCGTACGCCTGCACCAGCCGTGTCGCCTCGGCCAGGATCAGCGCCTCGGCCTGCTCCAGCTCCTCGGCCTCGCCCGCCTCGCACCGCATCGTGCTGCGCCCCGTGAAGCCCAGCACCCGGTCCAGCGCCGACAGAATCAGCGCCTCCGCCCGCTGCGCGCCCAGCTTCGCCCGCACCAGGTCGAGGAAGACGTCCTTGAACTGCAGCAGCTGCGTCACCAGCGCACCGTCCAGCGCCGCCGCGCCTCCCTTGTCCTCCGCCCGCAGCAGCTGCTGGAACACCTCGTACACAATGTCCTCCAGCGCGGCCTGGTCTGCCGGCAGCGAGTGCGCCGTCGTCAGCCCCACGCCCCGGTTCACCACCGCCATCACCAGCTCCTCCGCAAACCCGGCCAGCGGGCCCGCGTGCTCCAGCACGTGCGCCTTGAGCGCCTCCACCGCCTTGGCCAGTCCCGCCGGCACCGCCACGCGCCGCCGCCGCACGCTGCGCGCGCCGGCGGAAATGGCCGACGCCCTCTGCACCGGCGGGGTCGCCGTGCTGTCCGACCCGTGGTGGGTGCTGCTGCCGCCCGCCGGGGATGACTGCCCTGTGCCGCTGGTTGCGGCAGCTGCAGCTGCAGGTACCGCCCGCGCCGCCGTCGGCCCGTTGGCCGTCGTAGGCGGCGCCAGGACGACCGCCGGCGGCGAGATGCGCTTCACGGGGCTGCCCGTCGGCACAAGCGCCGTCGTCGGCGACCCGGCACCCGGGAAGCCGCCAGGGTGGTTGGCTTGCGGCAGTTGTTGCTGGTGTGGCGTCATGGGCATCTGCTGCGCCTGCGGCTGCGGCATCTGCTGCTGCTGCTGCTGCTGCTGCTGCTGCTGTTGTTGATGCGGTGGCAGCAGCATCGGCTGCTGTGGGCGCTGCGGCTGTGGGTGGTGCAGCGGCTGCTGAGGCATGCCGTAGTTTGCAGGAGGAGCAGGGCCAATGGGACCGCGGCCGAGCGCCTGTTGCTGCTGCAGCTGGCGGGCAGCATGCATCTGCTGCTGTTGCTGCTGTTGCTGCTGTTGCTGCTGCTGCTGCTGCTGCTGCATCTGCAGCAGTTGCTGCTGCTGCTGCTGCCAGTAGTCGGCAGACATGCCGTTCGTCGGGCCCGCCTGCATGTTGTTGGCCAGCCCGTTGCCCACCCCCGGCAGCACCCGCTCCGGCGAGTTGCCCTTGCGCGTCTTCTTGCCCGCGTCCAGCTCGACGCCCGGCACGCGGTGCCACAGCTGCGTCGCCTCGTCCTTGGCAAACGCCACGTTGCCAATCAGGTTGTGGCGCACGCTGCTCTCCCAGCCCTTGGTCTCCACCACAAAGTGGTAGAACACGTACTTGGTCTGGATCCGCTTGTAGATCTGCTTGAGCGACAGCCCCTGCGGCGCCGCCTCCTGCAGCACCTCGTCGATCAGCACTCCGTAGCTCTTGGCCGGCTTCTCCAGCTGCGCTTCTGTGTAGTCCTCGCGCCGCAGCTGCAGCGGCGGCGTCTTGTGCCGCTCCACCCGCCGCTGCTGTTGCTGTTGCTGTTGCTGCTGGTGCTGCTGGGGCTGGTGCTGTTGCTGGTGCTGCTGCTGGTGCTGCTGCTGGTGCTGCTGCTGCTGGCCGTCGGCGCCGCCGCTGCCGCTGCCGCTGCCCACCGTGTTGCTCCGCTCCCGCTCGGCCGCGTTGTCCGACTCGTCCTCGTCGCCCGACCGCGGCTTGCGCGCCTTGTACCGCCGCTTGTCCTGCTGCCGCTCGTCTGCGCCCTCCGGCAGCGGGTGCTTGCGCGGCCGGCCCACCTTGCGCTTCGTCGGCGTCGTGCCGTCCGCGTTGGTCTGGTGCGCCATGCCGTCGCCCGCCACCATGCCCAGGGCCATGCCGTCCGCCATTCCTGGTGCACCGTGCATGCCGACCACCTGGCCGTCCGGCGTCGTGTACATCGGCATCACGCCGCCGCTCATGTTGTCGAAGCCGGAGAGCGGCTGCTGGAGCGCGCCGTACTGCGCCTGCATCTGGCCGCCGTTCTGGTCGTCGCCCGGCGAGGCAATGCTGTCCTGCAGCTGCAGCAGCTTGCGCGTCATTGTCGGGCTCAGCCCGTCCAGGCCGCCGCCGTTCATCGCCGGTTGCTGCCCGCCGGTGGCGCCGTCGACCCCGGCGCCCAGACCCAGTCGCAGCCCGGCCTCGGTCAGCGAGCCCTCCGGCAGCCACTGGCTCAGGCTGTCCAGATAGGCGAGCTGCGCGGCTGGATCCAGCTGTGCCTGGGCGTCCGCCGACAGCTGCTGCACCGACGCATGCGCCTGCTGGTTGCCCATGAACAGGGGCGGGGGAGAAAATGCCGGCTCTTTGCCCTTGCCCTCGCCCGCGGCGCCGCCGTGTTGTGGCTGTTGCTGTTGCTGTTGCTGTTGCTGCTGCTGCTGCTGCTGCTGTTGCTGCTGCTCGGCGTACGCAGCAGCCTGTTGAGCGGCAGTTGGTGGCGGTAGCAGCAGACCTGGTTGCCCAGACATGCCGGGCTGGCCGGCCTGCTGGTCCTGCTGCGGGATTTGACCCTTGGCCACCTGGGGCGTCTTGGGCGTCTTCTTCTTCTGCTTGAGTAGCTGGTACTGCGCCTCCAGGATCAGGCGTGGCGTGCCCGTGAACGTCGGGTCGTCGAGGCGCTCCTTCATCTGCCGCAGCGAGAACATGCCATTCTTGGGCGGCCGCCCCGGCCCGCGCTTGCGTGGCGGCCCGTCGGGCTGCGGATCCAGCACCACAGAGGCCAGCGCCGCCTGCGCCTCCAGGCTGATGTCGGCAAGGGCAATCGGTATCGAAGAAGGATCCGCGCGCGGTGCGCCCGTTGACGTTGCGCTGCCCTTGCGCGGCGGCGACGTCTTGCGCGGCGGCGACGTCTTGCGCGACGGCGACGTCTTGCACGGCGGCGACGATGACTTGGCCTTTGTTCTCGTCGTCGCCGTGGGCGTCGCCGGGTCTTGGACGCCCGCCGCCATCGCGGCCGCCGCGCCGTTGCTCCGCGCCTGGAGCTCCGGGACCGGCTCGTCCTCGCTCGTGTCTTTAGCCACACTGGGGTCGGCGTCGATGGCCTCAAAGTCAAAGCTCATGTCCTTGCCGCCGTTGGAGCCACGCTCGGCACCGGTGAAGCCACGGCGCACATGGCTGATATGAAAGGTAAACACAATGTCTTTGATCTGCAGGCGGTCGCCGCTGCGGAGCACAACCGGCTCGGTTGTCGTGAGCTTGTCGTTGACAAAGAAGCCGTTGCGGTGGATCGGGATGGCTTCGAACACCCGCTTGGACGGGCTGTAGCAGATTTTCATGTGGCGGCGCGAGATGGATTTGGTGTTGGACATCATGTTGGGCCCTGGCGAGTGGATGCCCAGGAAGGCGGTCCGGTGCGGCTGGGGACGATGCAGCGCAATCTTCAGCTCGGCCGAGCCGGGTGTGTGCTGGCTGATGTACTCGCGGTCGGCCTGCTGGGCAGCGAGCAGCTCTTCGTCGTCCTCGTCCTTGACGTTGACGCCGTTGTTGTTGTTGTTGTTGCCGTCGTCGTCGTCCTCATCGTTGGTCGCATCGCCGTTGTTGTTGTTGTCATCCTCACTGGCGCCACCGTTCGCCGCAGCCGTTGCCACCGCCGTTGCCGCCGCCGTTGCCGCCGCCGCCGTCGCCGCCACCGCCGCAGCCCCGTCGCTGTCGTGGCCGCCGGCGGTGGCGCTGCTGCTAGCACGGCTGTTCTGGGCGCTCTTGCGGCTGCGCGCGTCGCCCGATGCGCGCTTGCGCTTCTTGTTGGCGCGCAGCCCACCCGACGGGCCGAGGAAGCCGCCCTCGGCGCTAACGTACGATGCGCTGAACTTGGGCATGGGGCTGTCGGACGCGCGCTGGGCGCGCCGCTCGTACTCCGTGGCCAGCAGGTCGCGGCCGAGGATCACGCTGTAGGTTGTCATGTGGAAGGTGCCGTCCGAGAACTTGAGGCGCGCGTAGGAGTCCAGATAGTCTGGCGGGCCGACGGGCTGGGGCGGCAGCAGCGAGGCGGTTGGCGACGCGCCAGGCTGCGGGGTGCGGAAGACGGCGGCAGGGTCCACGCTGCCAATGTTGAAGGGCAGCGCCGGTCGCTTGAAGGCGGACTTGACGACCTCGATGTTGGGCAGGTGCTTGAAGAGGGACAAGTGCAGGGAGTCGGGCAGCTCGCCCGTGCCGTCGACGCCGTAGGTGAGAGCCTGGGCGTGGGGGGTGCTCTGCGGCATGGTCTTGCCGACCGCCTGCACGCGACGAAGGGCCTCGAGATTGGACGCCATGTCCGCGGGCGTCAAGAGGGGAAGCAAGCCTTCGGTGGCGTTGAAGTCGACATCGATGGCCGGGACAGCCGGGATCATCAGGGACGGCACGGCGTTGCTGCTGTTCATGGTGTCTGCAGCCGTGGTGGTCGTGTCCCAGTGGGAGAGAGAGAAGTCGGGGGCGGGCAGTTGCCGGGTGCTGGAGGCCATGGAAGTCGCTGCCGTTCCCGGACTAAGAAGGCCCTTCTCGGCGACCGCAGCATCGGACGGCTCGACATTCGTCATGGGGGTGGCGATGATGACGCTGTCATGGGGGACCATCTGGCTGTCCGAGGGGGTCGAGGGCCCAGCAGGCCGTGCAGTGGGGGGGTCCATCCCGGCGTGGTCTTGGGTGGACGAAGTCATCGCTGTGGCATCAACAGCTCCTTCGTCGGGAATGGGCGCGGGGAAGAGGAGGTCAAATTCGACGTTGTGGATGTGGATATCGTTGGCGGAACAATAGGCAGCGTACGCCTCGGCGAATGCACTCGGCTCGTGGTCCTGGGGTGCACTCGGGGCGCGCGAGAACGGCTGTTCCGATTCCGCACTCGCGCTGCTCGGGGAGGAGTTGTCGGCGGCGTGGTGGGAAAGGCAGTCTTGACGGGGGATGTCCAAGCCTTGCATCCAATGCCATTCGTCCGTACCAATGGAGGGTGCCATCTGGGGCAAAGGCGGTGAGCACTTTTGTGCCGGTTCCAAAAAAACTTTTTCGGTCTGGAAAAAAAGAGTGGGTCCCCTTGTGTATCGTAAGATACCTTGTGTAAGTACCGTAAGAAGGCTCTGGGCGGCTGCGTTACACGTGATCGTATGTATTAGCAGCAGAGAGAGAGCGAGAGAGTGTGCTCAGCGAAACCCGTAAGAGGTGGTAAGTGCTGTTGATCAGTTGACTATTTTGGGTAGGGATGCTTCAGCCAAAGCGAAGATACGAGAAAGGTCGCTGTTGAAAAAGGAGAAGACGAGTGGGATAAATCGTCACCAGCCACTGAAGCTTGTGGTGGTGGCCAGTAGGGAATAAACAAGGAGAAAAGATCGAATAAAAGATGATAACCAAAAGATGAAACGAGGCCATGGGGCACGAAGGAACTGGGGGGATAGCGATGATTTGGAAGCTCCAGAGTTCCAGAGGGTGTGTATCGAAAAGCCCGTGTTTTCCAAGCGGGAGGAGGGTTTGCAATGAACAAAATGTAGAGGATCAAGAAATTGATAGGAAGGCGGATGAGGAAGAAAGGAGGGAAAGAAAGAGGGAGGAAAGAGGGAGGGAAGAGGAGGATGGGAGTTATATGCTCGCTGGGAGCAGGCGCAATCGTCACCACTACGTCGTTGCCCAACGGCCTAGGCCTCTACGATAGGCCCCCGAGAGGACGGGCAGCAGCAACAACGGATGAAGAGCCAAAAAGAAGATCAGAAGAGACGTTCCATTCGCCGTTTCCAATTGGTCCTACAGAAGGGGTGACGTTTCGTCGGGGTCGGTCGACATCGGGCTCGCAGCTGGCTGGGGCTGGTCCAGGCGGTCGATCACGCGGTAGGCACCGTGGCAGAGCAGCCCGGCCAGGAAGCCGACGGCGTCGTTCCGAAAAGCCAGAATGACGCCGGCGGTCACCAGCAGCACCGTCCAGCGCTCACGGTCGCCCACAGCAGCGGTCTGGGCGGTCGGGACGGCGGCTGGGTCCGCCAGCAGCCCCAGCACGCCGGCCAGGGCCAGCTCCAGGCCGGCCGCTAGCACGAGCACGCCCAGCACGCCGTGGGGGAAGGCACGCAGCAGGTCGACCAGCGTCTCGCCGAACAGCAGGCCCAGGACCACCTTGGCCAGGCCCAGCAGCACGACGCTGGCGCCGCTGCGGGCGCCGAAACGGTGCTGGGCCGCCAGGCCGCCGGCGCCGTGGCAGACGGGCATGGCGCCCAGCCAACAGCCCAGCAGATTGATGCAGCCGACGCTGAGGCCAAAGGCCGTGACAGACGTCAGAAAGGGTGGCGACGAGGAGGCCGAGTCATCGTCGTCGGCGTCTGTGGCGCTGTCGTCATCGCCATCGCCCTCGCCCACGCCTCCGCCGACCTCGGCTCTGGGCTCGGCGTTCCGAAACAAATCCGCGGCCAGCGCGCTCACGGCCACCACCGAATTCAGCGTCGTCAGCGGCAGCTGGGCCACGGCCATCTCCCAGGGCGCTGCCGCCAGCCAGGCCGGCCGGTACAGGTGCGGGTGCCACAGCGCCAGCCGCGGCAGTCCGTGGTGGCCGTGGCCGTCGGCATCGTCGCCATCGTCGGCCACGGCCACGGTCACCACAAACGCCAGTACCAGGCCGACGAGGAACAGGACCAGCGCATAGGGGAAGAACAGGACGCGCCCCCGCCGCCGGCCCGCGACCGCGACCGCCACCGTCGGCGCCCGCTGCGTCAGCAGCAGGCCCGCAAACGCCGCCAGCGCCCACAGCCGGTTGTCCAGCCACGACGGCGCCAGCCAGCGC
>PCDN01000001.1:407464-421043 GCA_002778105.1 Ceratocystiopsis brevicomis
GGGCGCGTACGACGGCAGGAACGCGCGCAGGCTGTCCTGCACAAAGGCGAACAGGCGCTCCTTGTCGGCGTCGTCGGCCCGGCCGCCGCCGCCGCCGCTCCCCGGTCCCCCCGCCCGCTGCGCGAGCCGCCGCCGCCGCCGCCAATCGATCCCGAGTGCGTCAGCGCCGACAGCCGCTTCAGCTCCGTGAAAATCGCGTCCTTGTACGCAAACAGGTCGCGCACCAGCCGGTACGCGTGCTTCTCCTCCATCGTCAGCGACGTCTCCACGCGCGGCCGCAGCACGCACGGCGCCAGCAGCGTCGCCAGCGCCGTCACGTACGCCTCGTCCGCCGACGTCAGCTCAATCAGCCGCGTAAAGTGGTTCATGCACGCGTCCAGCGTCGCAATGTTGGTCAGCCGCAGCTGCGACAGCGTCTGCTGCAGCACCCGCACGCGCCGTGCGTCCACGTCCGCGTCGCTGGTCTGGTCGTCCAGTGCCCCTGCCGGCGCCCCGCCCGTCTGGTAGATCGTCCGGATAATCTCGTACACGTGCGACGACACCAGCGAGTCCGGCAGCTCCCGCAGGTACAGCTTCAGCAGGCTCGCCACCGTCGGGATGTCGTACTGCTGCAGCACCTCGGGCGCAAACGGCTTGCCGTTGTTGACCTGCGCCCGCAGCCGGTGCACCTGCTGCAGCGGCACCTCTGTCAGCCACACGTTGCGCCGCGCCTCGTCGCCCTCCAGGTCTGGGTAGTGGTGGTCCAGGTACGTCAGCAGCGTCGTCACCACAATCGGCACCCGCTTCTTGTCCGCCCGCGCCCGCGCCTCCAGGTCCACCCCAAACGTCTCGTCGTCCACCTTGTTGTAGTAGTTCTCGTACGTCACCACCCGCGGAATGAAGCTGCCCGTCCGGTAGTTCTCCAGCAGGTACCGCAGGTCCCCCAGCGGCTGCACCGTCTCCTGGTACAGCACCATCTTGTCCACCGTCGACTGCAAGCTCGGCAGCACGTTGCTGATCGTCCCCGAGAAGTCCAGGATCACCGTCTTGATTGCCTTGAGCCGGTCCAGCTCGCACCGCTCCAGGAACCGTAGGTGCTCCACAATCGCCTCCTCCAGCACGCACCGCAGCTCGTCCAGCTTGCGCACCCCGGCCTTGTACCGCGCGTCCGCCTCCTGCGCCTCGCGCTGCATCCGCTCCGCCGGTGTCTCGTTCGGGTGCGCGTTGCCCAGCACGTTCCACTTCTCCAGGTACTCGTTGACCGTGCCGATCACCGGCGAGTCCGTCGAGCCCGTCTCCGAATCGGCTGCTGCCGCGGCCGACGCCGACAGCGAGAATGTCCGCGACAGCGACGACGCGGCCGCCTTCTTCTCCGGCACGCCGCTCATCTGAAACGCCTTGGGCCGCCACTGGTAGAACATCTTGGAGCTGTTGGCAAACGTGCTGCCCACGTTGCCCACCAGCCGCAGAAAGCCGTGCGTGACGAGGTCCTGGCCGATGCGCTCCGCGTAGCTGACACTGCTCGTGTTCATGTACTTCTGCAGATACTCGACAATCTCCGAGCCCGCCGACGTGTTGAGGTACGTGCCCAGGATCGGCACCTTGGTCTCGCCCGTCGGGATATGGCCCAGCATGTGCGCCAGGATCTTCTTGACCTGCTCGGGCGGGTACGTCTCGTCGCCAATCGCGTACGGCTCCTCCTCCTCTTCCTCCACCGGCTCCTCCTGCACTTTGATGGCGGGGATCACCATGCCGCCCGCCTTGTTCTTGGGGCTCGACGACGCCGTCTCGGGATCCTGGAAGGCCAACTTATTCTCCTCCTCCAGATCCTCGAGCAGCCGCGCTTTGTTGAAGTAGTTGTTGCGCTGCTTCTTGACCGTCTCCAGTTGCCGATCGTGCGTCTTGATGCGCGCCTGCAGCGCCTCCTGGCTGTCGTGGATCCGCGCCTCGTGCGCGTCGCACCAGCGCGAAAACGGGTTCACCACCAGGTCGCGGATGTTCTGCGCGATCTTGCGGTGGTTGCGCGCCGCATCTTCCATTTCCATGCGCACGCCCTCGTATGCCTAACTTATCAGCAAAAGAGACGTCGGCCTAAAGGCACATGTCATCACGCACCTTGCGCGTGCTGGCGCCATCGTCGGCCGAAAAGCCGCCCTGGATCTTGTCGACTGCCGACGGAATGTCGCCCAGGCGCAGCCCATACATTTCCTCGGCCTCGGCGCGCATGCGTGCAATGGTCAGAATCTGCCGGTCCTCGACAATTCCCTGGTTCAGCTTGCCAAACAGGACGTTCAGCCCTGCAATGCAGACGTTAGCCGTGCCCGTCGCGGCGCCCACCAACAACACCAATCCTACCTGCGGCATAGTCCACCGACCAAAACGAGTCCGCGAAGCCAGGCATTGTCGTTTGCGGTTGTATCGGCCGCTATTGTGTCTCTGGAGACGTGTCTCTGTACAGATGTCTGGGAAAATGGTTGATTGTGCTCGTACGTCGTTGGCGTCGTCTCGTGTCGTGGCAAAGAAAAGAAGAAAAAAAAACGACTCGCCCGTGAAACGCGAAGAAGGCAAGACAAAGACGAAACAGAAACGAAAAGAAAAGAACAACACAAAGGAGAGTATGGGTCAAACGGCCGCTGGTGGTGACTTTGCAAAACGTGTCTAGAGAAAGTCCTGGTTCCTCAAAATACGGGTAAAGCTGAAGGATCGACACTACCGAAAAGGGAATGGTCAAGGCCCAGAGTGATGCCCCGTAATTGAGGACGCGCATGCACCATCGCTACGCTGATTGGACCAGCCCTGTAACGCCGAAACAAGCCCCTGCCTTAAACGCCCTAAGCCCCCTAAGGCTCCCCCTGCAGGAAAGAATGCGAAGTCCAATGCTCCAAATCCCGCATCGTGAACGCCCCCTCTCTTGCCGTCTGCGCGCCATCGTCCCACAGCGTTGTGCGCCCTTGTCGCTGTGCGCAAAGACGAACTTGGACGGCCTTGGTCGCGCCGCCGAGGCCTTCCACGCGGGGCACGCTGTCTCTCGACATCGGCTGTGGGGACTGCTTGCGCCTGTAAGACACGATCAGGATCCCCAGCAACGTGTCCGATGATCAAAGGTGCCTCGCTATACTTGCGCAGCGCAGGCGGCAGCCGACCGTGCTCGCCGTGACAGTGCCAGACCATCCTGATCCAATCTTCACTCCAGAAAAGACGCTGGATCGCGGGCGGCTTCGGCCGAAATCTGTTGGGGTTACTGTGCAGTGCCGCGAAGTCTTTGACGCGGCTCGATGCGTCAAATAGGCGGCTGATGCGCGCTCAATCCAAGCCCTTGAAAAAAGAGTGTGACCAGGCGCATTTCTCGCGACGATTTCCATGGCAGTGCGGACACTTGTCGAGTCGCCTGCCATCTCTGACGGGCTTGCAGAAGGCCCAGCACGCAAAGACCGCGAAGCACCGGTCGACGCACCTCTGGCGCTTGTCCGCCAGCCGACGTGCTGGTTTGCTGCAGCTGCGCCTGTCGCTCGAGGGACGCCAGCTGCGCATTTCTTCAAGGCCAGCATACCGCATGGCCTCAGTGTCCTGCACCCAGAAAGCTCACGTTTGGGTGCGCCGGATTTACACGAAATCAGGACCCATTACCGCATTCTGGGTTTATTTGGCGAGCCCGTAGCTGTCGAGACATCGGCGCCAGTCTTCGTCGTCGTCGGAAAAGGTGTCGACAGAGTTCGGGTCCGTCCCGCTAATGTGACCCCGTAAGGACCTGGAGCATGCCTTCGTCTCCGTCGATCTCACGCCCAATCCCGCTGTCGGCGTTCCAGTTCGTCCAGCGGTTCCACAGCCCGTCAGCCTTGGCAGCTGTCAACCCCGACGTAGAGAATGGTGGCCTTGGGAATAAGCATCTCTGGAATGTCGACAAAACTCTTCTTGGTCGCGGAGCCAGAGGCAGCTTCCGGGTTTATGACGAGTGAATTATCTTCGTATTCCTTTGTCGCTTGAGCCGTAGGTCTGACGCCGGTGGAGCTTGACCATGCCGGGTGGGCGTAACAACCCTTGGCTCTCCAGGTGTGCCTTATTCTGGGGAGCTAGGGAGCTAGGGTGGGCATTGCGTTTGAAGTTGCTGAGGGAATACTAGATTTGGTGGCATGAAGAGGGGAGGCTAGAATCGGTGATAATGATGGTGATATGCGTGGGGAGAAGAAAAAGAGACGAGTTACAAAAATTATGAAAAGTAAGCTGTGCGTAAGATCTAACGAAAGGCAGTTGTTGAGGGTGACGCATTCCTGTTGGCTGGCTGTTGGCTGACTGTTGTTGGGAGGAAAAGCACTTTGATTCACAAACGGAAGGAGGCAAATATAGAAGGAACGAGCCTCCCATTTCAGTATTCGGCTGGGTCAGACCCTGTGGGATTTCTGCCTGTTCGCTGATCTTCTTTTCAAGCCACATATTAATAAAAACCAATGCCGATACCTTTGAATGCATGGAATCACATCGACAAAAAAAACATCGTCGTCATTAGGCGCTCCCAACATCCTCAGTCACTATCTTATCGTCGACCAGTTCCCGCAGTCGTGTCCGGGTCGTCATCAAGCTCTTCCTCGGTTTTTTTCGTAGTTCAGCGGCTGCTGCTTCATGCCGTAGCCAATGCCCCAGAACCGGTCGCATCCAGCAGCCTCGATGAGTCGCCGCTCGCCCGTGCCGAGCAGTCGCTGTCCCAGGCCCCCCAACTGCGCCAACTTCTCCTCCGGACGCATCCACACGCCGCGGCGTTGTCTGGACCGTGCAGCGCCTGTTTGAGCCAGGCACCGCCGACTTTGTACCACAGGGCGTCCTCCATGGCCTTGGCCTTGATGCTGTCCCAGACAATGTCGTCGAACCCTTTGATTGTCCGGGCCATGTTTTTGCAGTTGGCTGGCTTGGAAGCTGCGAGGATCCGCTGAGACGTGGCTTGGCCGCCAAAGCAGACCACCTTGCAGAACATGCAGTACAAGTACTTCTCAGAGTGCTGAAAGGCGATGCTGGGCGCGTCTTTCGCACTGCTTGTCTCGGAACCGACACTGCCGTCCTCCTTCTTGCCCGGCCACTTTTGTGCAACGGCAGGATCGGGCGCCGTAAAGGGCGCAGGGAAATAACCGGACAGGAAGCCAAACTCCTCCCATTCC
This sequence comes from Ceratocystiopsis brevicomis, assembly GCA_002778105.1. NCBI lineage: Eukaryota > Fungi > Ascomycota > Sordariomycetes > Ophiostomatales > Ophiostomataceae > Ceratocystiopsis > Ceratocystiopsis brevicomis. The sequence continues at coordinate 412,591 of PCDN01000001.1, forward strand.
TTGTGAAAGAGGAGAGGTCCGTCCTGGCCGGCCTCCTCTCGCGCCGCTTCCTTTTTCTTCTTTGGGCTTTTGGGAGGCATTGTCGAGAGGGGAGGTTTGAGATGTGTGTTTTCTTCTGGCTGGGCAATGATTGGAAAAGGAATCAATGGAAGAAAAAGGAAGAGGAAGTCTACGAGCAAGGTAGGTCTTATACGCCAACGCCTGGCACCGCGTGTTCGTGGTAAGAGATATTTTACAAAAACATTGTTTGCAGAATTTATAGTAAGAGTCACACGTAGGTAGATTGTATACAGGCTGAAATTGGAGGTCGCGTGCGTTGATTGGACGAGGCAGTTACATGAAGTCGGTGATGAGCGACGCGATGTACTACGAGATGTGGCAGCGGCAAGATGTCAACAAACAAACAAATACATCAGAACAACATAAAAAAGCTCAAAATAAAAAATAACAATAGTGAAAAATACAAAAAAACACAAAAAATAAAACAAAGGCAGGGAAAGGAAAAAAACCCCTTTATACGATGTTGTCGTCGGCTTAGGACGGCTGACAAATGCTAGCACGACCCGCCCCATTAATCACTTCACCCGGCTCCTTCCTCCTGTCTGATACTCTCCAAGAACAAGGTTGTTTCAATCCCCACGATCATGACGGACGAGAAAAGCACGTACCAGCTGGTGCAGGGCACGGACGAGGCGGTCCGGGTGGACGTTGCTGGCCCGCGGAAAGCAGGGACGCGGTCACTGGTGGCGCGCGTCGGGGCGGTGGTGGCGGTGCTGCTGCTGCTGGGGACGCACGTTTTGCTGTCGCCAGTACGGCACAGCGGTGCCGGCTGCCGCGGCGGTGGCATGGGAGCGGCAAACCAGAGCATCGAGGCACGCGTGGAGCGGATCCTGGCGGGCACGCCGCTGATCGACGGTCACAACGACTTTGCCATTGCGATCCGCGAGCAGTTCAACAACCACATCAACGACCCGGCGTTCCGGCGCGGTTTTGAGACCGACGGCCTGCCGCAGCACGTCGACCTGCCGCGGCTGCGGGCGGGCCGGAACGGCGGCGCGTTCTGGAGCGTGTTCACGCCGTGCCCGGCCAACGCGAGCGACTTTGGCGACGCCACGTACGCCGCCAGCGTGCGCGACACGCTGCAGCAGATCGACGTAATGGCGCGCCTGCGCGACGCGTACCCGGCCGTGTTTGCACCGGCGGACGTGCCGGCGGCGGGCGCGCGGGCGGCGTTTGCGCGCGGCCAGCTGATCTCGCCGCTGGGCGTCGAGGGGCTGCACCAGATCGGCAACGCCGCGGCCAACCTGCGGCGGTACTACGCGCTGGGCGTGCGCTACGCGACGCTGACGCACAATGTGAGTGCTTTTGCTTTGCTGCACGCTGTCGTCTCTTTTTTCAATCCCGTCCCTTGCTGATGAGATAGTGCCCCAACCGCTACGCCGACGCCGCCCTCTGGGAGGCCCCCCTGCGCAAGGCGCCGCCGTTCTGGGGCGGGCTCAGCCCCGCAGGCCGCGAGCTCGTGCTCGAGATGAACCGCCTCGGCATGATCGTCGACCTGGCCCACACCAGCGTCGACACCATGGTCGACGTGCTGGGCGGCGCGACGGCGGCCAACGCGGCGGCACGCGCTGCCGGCTGGACGGGGTCGCGCGCGCCCGTTATCTTCAGCCACAGCAGCGCATACAGCGTGTGCCCGCACCCGCGCAACGTGCCGGACGACGTGCTGCGGCTCGTGCAGAAGCAGGGCGGGCTCGTCATGGTCAACTTCTCGCCCGACTTTGTGTCGTGCGAGGCGGGTGGGGGCGAGAACGGGCTGCCGACGTTCTACCCCGCCAACAGCACGCTCGAGCACGTCGCGACGCACATTCTGCACATTGGCCGGCTCATCGGCTTCGACCACGTCGGGCTCGGCAGCGACTTTGACGGCATCCCGTCAACGCCGCGCGGGCTCGACGACGTGGCCGCGTTCCCGGCGCTCGTGGCCGAGCTGCTGCGGCGCGGCGTCACCGACGCCGAGGCGGCCCAGATCGTTGGCGGCAACCTGCTGCGCGTGTGGCAGGCCGTCGAAGACGTGGCGGCGCAGCTGCAGAGCGCGGGCACGCCGCCGCTGGAGGACGACCTGCCGGCGCTGGGGGAGTTGAGCAGTTTTTAGGACTTTTTAGAGTCTTTTCGAGGAGTGGTCTTTATAGAGTTTATTCCACCTTTTCTGTCTATCGTACACCTTCCGTCATCCGGCCCGGTCGATCCGGTTCAGGCGCCGCGCGTTCTGGATCTGTGTGCGCGTGCGCTGGCCGCGCACCGGCAGCCCCATGGCGTGGCGTCGGCCGCGGTACGTGCCCATGTCACGCAGCCGCTTGATGTTGTCCTGCACGATGCGGCGCGCGTCGTTCTCGATCGTCATGGTCGACAGCTCGCCTGTCAGCGCTGTGATCGTCTTGGCCGGCAGCGAGCCCATCTTGGCGCGCGGGTGGATCGAGTACTTGGCCAGGATGCGCTCGGCCGCCTGCGGGCCGATGGCGTAGAAGCTCTGGAGGGATTTCTGGGGGGTGGCAGCGGTCAGTGGGAAGGACACGAACAAGCAATCGACGGCGCAACGGGCGGCACGCACCTTGACGAGCTTCAGCTCGTGAAAGTTGACGCCCAGAATAAACACCATTTTGACGACCGTTGGGGACGAGCACAAGAGGCACGAACAACAAACAGTGTCGCCTGGGTGGGATTGCAGCGTAGAGAGAGGAGGGGGGATGTGGGATGGGACGGAGGAAGACGACGGGGAAAAAGCTTCACATTCGGCTCGTGGAAGGGGACCCACATCGACAACCATTCGCGGCTGTGATTGGTCAGGGCATTCTTGAAAACCTCACCAGGCAGCACAGAGCCAGAAAAAGAGATTCTTGGCCTCGGTCTGTCTTGTTCTTTATCTTTTTTTTTTTTTTTGTTCTTTGTTTGGTTCGAACGTCTGGACAGAATGCGCCCAGACAAGCCGCTGCCGTACGCGGACGGCGCGTTCGCGTCCGCCGACGACTACGTCGACCAGCTGCTGCACTTTGTCTCGACCACGCCCGTCTTCCAGGTCCTGTGCGGCGGCGTGCACATTATGGACTTTTACACGACGGACCCGGGGCACTTCTACGCGGTCGTGCCGCCCGCGTGGCAGCCGTTTCTGCTGGCGTGCGAGCCCATGGTGCTGCTCGACTTTCTGCTGCGGGACGACCTGGCCGCCTGGGGTGAGACGCCCGACGAGGCTCCGGAAGCAGCCCGGCCGCCCATCTCGCTCGTGCAGTACGTCCGCGACGTGCGCCGGTTCAGCCTGCAGCGCGGGTTCCGGCCGGCGCGCACGCCGGCCCGGCTACCGCACAAGATCACGACGGGCATGAACGTCAAGAAGCGGCACGAGGTCGAGCAGTTTGCGGCGTACGTGGACCACCTCGCGGGGGCCGTGGCACCAGAAGAAAAGCCCATCACCCACATCCTCGACGTCGGCAGCGGCCAGAACTATCTGGGCCGCGCGCTGGCCAGCGCGCCATACGGGCGGCGCGTCGTCGCCGTCGAGGGCCGCGGCCACAACATTGCCGGCGCCAAGGGCCTGGACGTGCTGACGGGCGTGGTGGCGCCGCCGCCGGGGGCGCGGCCGCGGCGCAACAAGAAGCTCTTCCAGAAGCGGCTGCAGGCGGCCGCAGGGGGGGGGCAGGAGGACGGGGACGTTGACGTTGAAAGAGATGGAGACGCAGACTTTCGTCCCTTGAACGAGATTGCCGCCGAATGGTACGAGAAGCGACGGCAGAGCGGCGGCAAAGACCACAACGACAACGACAACGACAACGACAACGACGTCAACCGCATCCAGTACATCGAGGACCGGCTCGAGAACGGCGACCTGGCCACGGTGCTGGCGCAAGTACGGCCGGGGCCTGCCCCGGCGCCGACACCGCCATCCATGCTCGCCGTGTCCATCCACTCGTGCGGCAACCTGTCGCACTACGGGCTGCGCGCGCTGCTGCTCAACCCGGCCGTGCGCGCCGTTGCCATTGTCGGCTGCTGCTACAACCTGCTGACCGAGCGGCTGGGCCCGCCGACGTACAAGCTGCCAGGCATAGCGGCGGCGGCAGCCCGGCCGACGCTGCAGCCGCTCAACGGGCGCGTCGTGCGCGAGGCCGAGCGCCGCGACCCGGAGGGGTTCCCGATGAGCGTGCGCATGGCGACGTACCGGGCGGCCGGCGCCGGCGCAGACGGAACAGCGGGCGTGCGCTTCAACATCACGGCACGCATGATGGCGTGCCAGGCGCCGCAGAACTGGACGGCGGCCGACAGCGAGTGCTTCTTCCGCCGGCACGTGTACCGGGCGGTGCTGCAGCGCATCTTTCTGGACCGGGGGGTGATCCAGCGGGTACGGTGGGGGGGCGGCCAAGGCGGGGATGCGGGCGAGGGCGAGGTCGAGAGCATGGTCGAGGGCATGGTCGAGGGCAAGGGGGACGACGTCCTCAGCACGGCCGTCCGCCCCATCATCGTCGGGTCGCTGCGCAAGGCCTGCTACGCGTCGCTGGCGGCGTACGTGCGCGGCGCCGTGGCCAAGCTGACGGGCGAGCGGAAGGGCGCCGACGACGGCGCCGAGGAGGGCAACGGCACCGACGGCGACGACAACAACAGCGCCGAGGTCCGCCGCGACGTTGCCGCCAAGATGGCCGGCCTGACCGACGAGGAACTGGAGGCGTACGCACAGCAGTTTGGCGCGCAGCGGCAGCGCGAACTCAGCGCAGTGTGGTCGCTGATGGCGTTCAGCGCGGGCGTGGTCGAGTCGGCCATTGTCGCGGACCGGTGGCTGTTCCTGCGGGAGGCCGTGGCTGCGGGCGCCGCGCGCGACTGCTGGGTGGAGAGCGTGTTTGCGTACGAGCAGAGCCCGCGGAATCTGGTGGTGGTGGGGGTGCGGTAGGGGGGCTGCTGGCCACTGACGCTGGCCACTGACGCTGGCCACTGACGCTGGCCGCTACGCCGGCCGCTACGCCGGCCACTGACCACTGGCGCTGGCCGCTACGCTGACCGTGGCCGACCGCGGTGGCAGGTGCCACCGTGGAAGGTGCATCGTGGTGCATCGTGGTGCATCGTGGTGCATCGTGGCAGGTGCATCGTGGCATTGCGAATGCTGTTTCCTCTTTGGGCCGCCGTCGATCGGCGAATAGACCGAGGGCCGTCTGCCTGCCGCTGCATCAGGAAGTCGCGGGTGGGCACTGTCTGGGGTGCCGCTGCCGCTTGGAGGGGTTGGGCGCATCCGTCACCGGAGGACTTTCGGTCTTCGCTGGCGGATCAAATCCTCGAGTTTCTCTTTTTATATATATTCCACTTCTCTTCTTCTTCTCCCTCTCTGTCTGCTGTTTTCCTTGTTTCTTCTCTATCTTTTACGTTCTTTATCTTCATCTTCATCGTCGTCCAATTCCTCTTCTTCGAGTTTTCTTCCACCCCGTTTTCTTCGTCTTTCTTTGCCTTCGTTTTCCTTTACATTTCCCCTTTCGTCGTCCATTTCCTTCTCCTCCGGAGCGTTCTCCGGCCCCTGCACTATGTCCTGCATCTCATATGCAGGATCCCCGCTGCTTGCCGCCGCTCTACGGCTGTCTGCCATGCACTAGTTGCCCAACTACAGCAATAGCTCGAACCAGTGTTACCAGTTTCCTACTGGCTTCTTAGCCTAACACTCCGTATCTTGGGCCATTAGTTATTGATTTGTTTCTTCTTACGTTGAAGATCTGATCTTGCATTGAGTCAGAAGGGAAGAAAAAGAAGAAAAAAAATCAAGGGAAAAGAAGGTAAAAAAGACGGGAAAAAAAGAAAAAAAAGAAAAAAAAAGGAAAAGAGAAAAGAGAAGAGAAGAGTTGCAACCATGATGAACACCCAGGTCTCATTTCTGGTACGTCCCCCCCTCTCGCCCCCCCCCCCTTCCTTGCCCCCCTAACCTTCAGGACGGCGAATTGAGTCTGGTGCACGTTCCTCTCGACTTCTACGCCGTATTCCTGCAGCCGCTACTTCAGATCCTCCTTCCCCAGGCGCACAGCCTCTCGCGTCCGCCCGGCGATCCGACGCCACCAGATGGCCTGACATCTGAGTATGCACATGGCTTCCTCAACATTAGCGTCACACCCGTCGAGTGCTCGATAGTATGCCACACGCACTGGGCGCAGACTGTGCTGGCGCCGGCCGTGGCGCGGACACCCGGCGCGGCGGAAGCCGTGTCCATCTCGGAGGACGCGTACCTGGCGCTGTGCGTGCTGAGCGGCGGCATGGACGCGGGCTCGCGCGTGGTCGACCTGTCGTCACCGCTGGCGCTGGCCGGCATTCCTATCTTCTTTGTCACCACATACTACGCCGACTTCATCCTGGTGCCCGCCAAGGCGCGCCAGAGCGTTGTGCAGACGCTGCTGGCGCGCGGCTTTGAGTTTTCCGAGCTGGAGGCGTCGTTTGTGTCGCCGGGGTCGCTGGCGCACCCACAGCAGGCGTTCCCGCGGCGGTCGCCAACGCCGCCACACGCCGATGCCACCGGACCACCCCCGCTTACGCCTCCCCCTTCCAATGCGGCCGAGCTGCAGGCCCGCACCTTCTCGCTGCTGCGGCGGCGGAGCGTTGTGCCCTATATTGTGCCGGGGCTGTACCTGGCCAACTGTTCTGGGCGCGGCGCCTCCGAGAGCGGGGCTGGTGGTGGCGGCGGCGACGACGGCCGGCGCGGACCGCCGCAGCGGCGCGGCACGCAGCAGCGCGCCTGCTGGCTGGACACAGTGGACGCGCGGCTGTACGCGTGCCTAGTGGCTGCGCTGGCGCAGCAACCGCGGTTCTTGTCGCTGACGCTGGCGGCGCCGGACCGGCCGTCGGTGCTGCTGGACAAGACGCTGCTGCCGCTGTTTGGCAACACGCTGGTAGGCGACGTGGGCGGCGATCTGGTGCCGCTCTTCCTCGACCTGGTTTCGCTGCCGTTCGAGGCCACCGGCATCGTGTCGGGTGTCGCCGGCAAGCTGGTGGCTGCTATGCACCGCGACACCCTCGGTCAGCACGAAGACCCGCCAGACCTCTCCTATCTGTCGACGTCCAAAGCCGGTGCCGTCATCCTGCCGGACGGGCCTGCGCAGGAGGCTCTGGGCATTCTGACGCCGATGCTGGAGACGGAAGACGAGGAGACAGAGGGGACTACAAAAGACGGATAGACGAGCAAAAAGGCGAAACGCGTTTGCTCTAAATAAAGTATAAAAGTAGCGTTTTTTTTGGATACATCGCCAGCTTGGCCGCTTATACGACGAATACGACGTGCAGGGGTGGAAGGGAGGCCTCTGGCAGCCCTACCAAGCGGCTGTGGCTTGTCCGGCTACAGCCGCCGTTTGACCCGCTGGCGAACCCCTTGCAACTGCTTCTGTCAGTGAGTTTTGTTTGCTCTTCTTTTCTCTTCCCGTTTCCTCTCTTTCCTTGCTCTCGTACCACACTTCATTCTACTTCCTTGTCTGCTCCCTCACATATCGACAGATCGCCTCCATGCCCGCATGACAATGTACGGCCTCGGCCGGCCTGCGCAGCGGCGGGTGTCGCAGCAGACACCCGTGCTGTCGCACCGCATTGACAGCTTCGCCAGATACGACAGCTACGGCAGCCTGGACGCCTACCAGCTGGCCGCCGTCGCCGACAACGACCAAGACCCCCTGCTAGACGTGCCTTTGGGCGGGCAAGGCGGCCATGGCGCTGCACCGGACACGACTACGAGCACAGAGAATGCCGCATCGCCCAGCCAGGGCGCCGACGGCCTTGTCCACCAGCTTGGCCAGATGCTCCCGCGACCACGAGGCGGACCCCGCCACCGGCCGCTGCGGGCAGACGACCCTGACGACGGCATCGGCCTGGCGAACCTGGTGCCCGCAGGCGTGCCGCTCCCGATGCCGACCGACGCATTTCTGCAGGACCTGCACGCGCAGGAGTCCAGTGGCAGGCTGACGCTGGGCCTGGGTGCGGGCTTCAGGCCGGGCACGCAGCTGCGCGAGGCGGACCTGATGGCGGGGAGCACAGCTACCGCCAGTCCCCTGTCGCCGACGTCCAGCGGCATCGATGCACTGCGCCGGACGCTGTCGCGGCGGTGGACGGGGTCGGGACGGCCGCACGGGAGCTGGCGCGACGCGATCCGGGCACTGGCACAGAGCGAGGCGAACCGGCGCGGCGGGCGGGCTGTACTTTGGGGTTAAGTTTGCGCCGACGCTGGTGGCGGTGGTCTTTGGGGCACTGTGGCAGGGCACGGACTGCGCGGTCAAGCGGCTGGAGGCGTTTTACCAGCTGAGCCGGGACCGGGATCGGGACCGGGACCAGGACCGGGACCAGGGCGAGGGGCGCGGCGGCGCGGCGGCCGAGGTGTCGCTCAACGTGGACTACGTCGCGTCGGCCGCGTTCCTGCAGCCGCTGCGCGCGCTGCGGTGCGGCCACGACGCCATGGCGGT
>PCDN01000001.1:421093-433823 GCA_002778105.1 Ceratocystiopsis brevicomis
GCCGGGCCGGGCGGCGCGGCTGGCGGCGCCGCAGGGCGAGAAGCAGGTGGTGGTGCACGTGGTGGTCTCGCGGGCGCTGACGACGACGCTCGGGCTGATCGCGGTGCTGGGCGCCGTGCTGCTGGTGCGCCTGCAGCGCCGGCGGTCCGGGCTGGCCGCCGACGTGCGCGGCATCGTCGGCGTGGCCGCCATGGCGGTCGTCAGCCACATCCTGCACGACTTCCACGGCATGGACCTGGCGACGCACCGCGACATCCACGCGCGGCTCGCGGGGCGGCGGTACGTGCTGCGGAACGGGTCGCTGGCGCCGGTGGAGGCGAAGGGCACCGGCACCGGCACCGGCACCGGCGACAGCAGCCGATGGCAGTGGCGGCAACCCCGTGCGGACGCCCCCCGTGAGAACCCCCACCCGCTGATGCTGCGGGCGGCCGGCTGCATCCCGTACATTGCGTGCGTGCTGCTGTTTGCCGGGCTGGTGCTGGCCGTGGTGTTCACGCCGGCGAGGGCGGTGCTGGACCGGGCGCCGTGGCTGCTGACGGCGCTAGCAGTCGGCCTGCGCCTGGGCTGGGGCGCGCTGCAGGCGCTGCGGCGCGGGCACTGGCTGGTCTTCCTCGTCGGCTGCGGCACGGTGCTGACCGAGGTGCTGGCCGTGCTGGTGTCGTCGCTGGCGGCGGCGGGACGCACCGCCGATGCCGGAGAGGAGACGCGCGTGTCCTTCTTCGTGTCGCTCGGCCTGGCCACCTTTGTGCTGCTGAGCAGCTACACGCCGGGCATCGACTACTCGCGCAGCATCAAGCCCTGGGAGGAAGATGCAGTGGAGTGGTTGTGAGGGGTAAAAAAAAAAAAAGAAAAGAAAAAGAAAAAGAAAAAGAAAAAAAGAAAATGATTTCTTCTTTTTTTTCTTTTTCTTATTAATTTACTTCTTTATTTTTTTTCTCTTCTTCCGTCGTCTATTCTTCTCCTTTTTTCCCATCCTTCCCATTGTGTCCCTCTCCTCTGTTCGTATCTTATTTCTCCTGAAACTCTGGTTTGCTCCGGGCCTGTTTGATCCCCGTTTGAGCTCTGGCCACGCCGTAGATCGATACGGGGAACCCGCAGTGTCCGTGGCTGTGCACAGGAAGATGCAACGGAGTACAAGTACTCCGTACTTTCCTGCTTACTGTTATTCCCCGCCCCGTTCCATTCTTCCCATGCACATTCCGTCACGTTCCTGGCCCCGACCTGCATCTGCCTGCATTCCGCGACAGCAGGTGTCGGACAGGGGGCTGGCCGCCCGCTCTCGCCTGCCCTTTGCCTTGTTTCATGTTGCCGTGCACGTCCAGCCTGTCGTCTGGACGTCGTTGTTCTTTCGCCCTGCTTCGTCGCTCGTCTTCTCAATGGTGAAAAGCCTCGTATTGTCTTGTCTATTTATATATTTTCCAGCGCCTAATACAGCGCACCTTTTCGCAGTTAGTGGCCTTTACAGCGCTAGCCAGATCGCCACTGTGCTGGAATCTCGTCAGCACAACACGAGCGCCGGTCGGCTCCCGGCCACATCGTACAATACGGGGCAATCAGTCAGCCCAAGGGAGAAGACGCGCAGGCAGGGAATGAAAACAATGAATACGAACAAAAAAAAAAATTCAATACAAAAAAGAGCCCCAAACGAGTCTGTCGGCTGCGTCTTGTCGTACCCGTCGCTTTCCCCGGCCGTGCCGAGCACTGTAGGAAGGGAGGCCTTGAATCGCCCCGCTGTCTTACTAACCACCGACACCGCATGATGGCCAAGTCCGGCGAGAATTCAAGAGATGCGCTTTCAATTTCCTTGCTGGCCCACACCCATCCCCATAGGACCCACTCTGTCACGACTACATGCTCATTGGTCCATGGCCCTCTGCACTCTACCTTATCCCGCCTCCCCCCCGGATAACAATTCTGCATGCGCAGCCAGTCCCCGTATTCTCGTAAGTACTTTGTACCGTAGTCGTCGTCGTCAGAGCCTGCTCCACTCTCCCTTCCCCTTTTCCTGCCACAGCCAAGAGCGAAAGTAGGGTGCGTCTCGCTTTCGTCACCCTCGTTCCTTCCTTTGTCCGTGTCCATTTCCTTTTTTTCCTATCTTGTTCCTTCCCTGGTCTTTGTTCCTCCCTCCTCTCATCGACGACAAATACTCTTTTCCCTCGTTTTTTTTCTTTTCCTCTTCCTTTCTTTCGTTTTCCTTCGTCAACGGCGCCCGTTTCTCTCGCCGTCACCGCCGACGTTCATTCTTTTCTATTTCTACTCTTTGTTCTCGTATTTTTCCCGGTTTCTCGCCCGTCTCGATTGATTCTCGATCTGGTTTCCTGTCTCGATCTCGCCCCCCCCCCCCCCCCCCCCCCCCCCCCCCCTAGGCGACGCTTCAAACATTCTTCTTTTTTCCTCTTTTTCCTCGTCCTCACCACTCTTGTTCGCATCCCAACGCGACCCCCCACGATCCGACGTTTCCAACGCCCCAAACCGACCGCGTCTCGACACGCGTCCCCTCTCCCTGCGCTCGCCGATGCTTCCTCAGTGAGCAGAGGGCTACTCCTGTCTTCTATCTCCCCTCTTCTCTTTTCTTTCTCCCCTGCCCCTCGATCGTCGCTACCGCCAACATGTGGTCTCCCTTCAAGTCGACTTTGGTCGCCCTCTTCGGCGCTCTCGCCCTCGCACCGGTTGCGTCGGCCGAGCTGATGCTCAAGTCGAGCTCGCTCAACACCTGCCAGGAAAACTCGGGCTTCACGGCCAGTCTGTTCGAGGTCGTTTTCACCCCCAACAACAACTCAGCCAGTGTCGACATTGTCGCCGAGTCCTCTATCGAGGGCAACGTAAAGTTCGATGTCTACATTTCCGCCTACGGCTACCAGATCATCCATGCCGTCGTCGACCCTTGCGATTCCGGTCTCGCCGGTCTGTGCCCCATGACGTCCGGCCAGATCCCCCTGGCTTTCAACCTGGCCATCAGCGAAGACGCCGTTCGCCGGATCCCGAGCATTGCCTACAACTTCCCCGATTTGGATGCCAGCGTTCGCGTCTACTTCAACATGACCTCGGGCAACCAGGCCGGCGAGAGTGTTGCCTGCGTCGAGGCCAACGTCTCCAACGGCAAGACTATTGATCTTCTTGGTGTCAAGTGGGCCACTGCTGTCATCTCCGGCCTGGCCCTGGCCGCTTCGGCCGTCGTCTCCGGCTTCGGCTATTCCAATGCCGCCTCGCACGTCGCGGCCAACGCCCTGTCGCTGTTTGGCTACTTCCAGTCCCAGGCCATCATCGGCCTGACTGGCGTCCCGCTGCCGCCCGCCGCCCAGGCCTGGACCCAGGACTTCCAGTGGAGCATGGGCATCATCCGCGTCGGCTTCATGCAGAAGATCTTCACCTGGTACCAGCGCGCCACCGGCGGTACCCCCGCTGACCTGTTCAACTCCCTCACCACCGCCTCCGTGCAGGTCGAGAAGCGTTCGCTCGCCGTCGCCGACTCCGTGTCTCACTACATGCCACGCTCCGTGGCCATGATGCCGCGTGCCCTGTCCACCCAGCTCGCGCGCGCCGGCCATGCGGTCTCCAACTCGCTCCTCAAGCGCGCAAATATTCAGGTCAATGGCTCCGGCAGCTACGTCGTGTACGGCATCCAGCGGGTTGCCTTCCGCGCCGGCATCGAGTCCACCAACCTGGTCCTGACGGGCCTGACCTTTTACGGGATTTTCGTTGTCTTTGTCGTCCTTGGTGTGGCCGCATTCAAGGGCTGCTGCGAGCTGTTTTCCCGCCGCCACTGGATGAAGCCCGACACCTTTCTCGAGTTCCGCAACGGCTGGCTGACGGTGCTTAAGGGCATCCTGTTCCGCGTCACGCTGATTGGCTTCCCGCAGATGTGCATCCTGTGCATGTGGGAGTTTACGCAGGTGGACTCGCCGGCCATTGTTGTGCTGTGCGTCTTCTTCTTCTTCGGCATGCTTTTTACCCTGTCGTGGGCGGCATCCAAGGTGATCCGCATTGCGCGCCGCTCCGTCGCCATGCACCGCAACCCGGCCTACATTCTGTTCTCCGACCCCAAGGCGCTTAACAAGTGGGGATTCCTTTACGTGCAGTTCCGGGCGTCGGCCTACTACTACATTGTGCCGCTTCTGCTGTACGCCCTGATCAAGGGCATGTTTGTGGCCTTTGCGCAGTCCAAGGGCATCGTGCAGGCGATTGCGTTCATTCTGATCGAGGCGGCGGCGCTGATCTCGGCCAGCGTGCTGCGGCCGTGGATGGACAAAAAGACTAACTCGTTCAACATTGCGATTGCGGTGGTCAACTTCCTCAACGCCATCTTTCTTCTCATCTTCACCGACGTGTTTGACCAGCCGCCACTGGTGACGGGCATTGTCGGGGTGGTGCTGTGGATCCTGAACGCGGTGTTCTCGCTGGTGCTGCTGATCATGCTGATTGTGACGACGACGCTGGTCTTTTTCCGCAAGAACCCGGACACGCGCTATCAGTTCATGTCGGACGACCGGGCGTCGTTTATGAAGTCGCAGACGCAGCTGGCGACGACGACGGAGCTGGACGCGCTGGCCGCGACGGCGCGCGGCGACAAGGCGGGCTACAAGGGTGGTCTGGACCTGGACGAGGACAACGACTCGGTGTCGACGGGCTCGCTGCGGCGGCGCACGGACCCGACGTTTGCGGCGCACGCGACACCGGCAGGCTACACGGAGCCGCCGCGGTCGCCGATCGACCCGTCGGTGCCGCTGTTCCCGGCGTCGTCGAACGCGAGCGGGCGGAACGGCGCGCAGGGGCCGTACAACAGCAGCTACGGCAACAACGACAGCCAAAGCGGCGGCGGGGTGTACGGCCCGGTTGCGGGCAGCGTGGACCGGTCGCCGAGCCCGTACAGCGCGCACTCGAACCCGGGCCTGGCGGCCAACTACCGGCAACAGAACAACGCAAGCCCTTTCCGCCAGCAAACATCGAGGTGTGTACATTTGGGTGCCATTGGGTGACAGATGTGTTTGACAAGATTTAACGACTAACCATGCTCAGTCCCAGCCCATGGCAGCGCGGCGCCGGCTACGACCACTAGATGTCGTCGTACCGCGAGCGTACAGGACGGCGATGAGGGAGGGAGGCAGGGGCATTTATTTGTGCGTCTCCTTCCTCCCTTGTACTCGATTGCTTTGATGTTGTCTTTTGTTTCTAGTGCAAGCATGACAAGGGCGTCCGGGAAAGGCGGTCACAGGACCATTGGGAAGAGCTCTTTATTTTTCTTTTTTGTATCCATTATTTTTTGTTCCTACCGATTTCTTTTGTTTTCTTTTTTATGTCATGGAACCATTTAAAGGCGAAGGGCCGGGAGGCAATGGCTATAGTTTTGGCATGTTTCCCGCTCCTGACGTCTTGGTTGAGACTTGAAGTTGCTTTTGCCATTTTCTTTGTTTTTCTTTGTGTTTTTCTTTTTGGATTTTTTTGGGGAAAAAGGGAGGTTACTCTACTGTTTATGTTTTTCTTATTTTTTTTGTCACCATTCGATCCTTTACTTTTTCTTTGTATACTATGCAATCGAGCCACAGCCGGCTGCTTTACTCTGGTGGTTTTCTTCCAAGAGGTTTTATATTCAGATTATAAGCGAAAGTAACTGTGACCTTGTCGGCATTAAAAGGAATGGCGAGGAAGAAAAGAAAAGGAGTGAAGAGAAGGAAAGGAAAGAAAGGAAAGAAAAAAGTAGGTCGAGGAAAGAAAAAAACAAGACAAAACAATAAAAACATTAAAACAAATAAAACAAATAAAACAAATAAAACAAAATGGTGTCAATCTGTTTCCACCCCTGCAGTCCCATCCATCCCGTACCGGGGTCTGCCCCTTTCCCCTGTTATCTTGCCGTGTCGCCTTGTCGCCTACAGCGTCAGCGACCCCATCTCCTCGAGGCCGGGCAGCTCACGCGTGTCGCCGACGGCAGCGGCATTGGCGGCGTTGGCAGCGTTGGCGGTGTTGGCAGCGTTGGCGGCGTTGGCAGCGGTGGCGGCGGCGGCGGCGGCGGCCATCTGGACGAGCTGCTCGCTGAACTTGCGGGTGCGCTCCTGGATCTCGCGTTCGCGGCGGGCCTTGGTCTTGGAGGAGCCGCTGGGGGCGACGCCGGTCATGAGGGTGTCGTGGTCGGCGGGCGTGTAGTTGACAAAGTCGATGGTCTGGCCGTCGGGCGGCGGCGTCAGCGGGCGGCTGCCGTTGTTGATGGTGCGGCGGGGGGGGGCGGCGGCAGCGGCGGCGGCGGCAGCGGCAGCGGCAGCCGAGGAGGACGACGGCGTCGTCGTAGACCCGGCAGACGTCGTCGCCACGCCGCCGGAGGAGGCCACGGCTGCCGGCCCAGTGGGCGCCGCGGTCGCATCAGGGGACACGCCACCGGCGCCGGCGCTGGTGGTGGTGGTGTCTGCGGTGGGAACAGCGGCGGCGGCGGCGGCGACGGCGGCGGTCGACGCCGGCGTGGTCGTTGTCGGCGCCGTGGCCGGCGCGGCGGCGTCGTTGGAGGCGGCGGAGGGTGTGGTGGCAGTGGCAGCGGCAGTGGCAGTGGCTGCTTTGGTGGTGGCTGCGGTGGCGGCCGAGGCAGCCGCCGCCGCCGGCGTGGTCTTCTCCTCGGCCGGGTTCTGGACGACCTGGGTGTTGTCGTCGGCGGCGGCGGACGAGACGGCCGTCTGGGACGCGGCGGCTGCCGCCGGCTGTGTCGGCGCCGACGACAACGCGTGGGTGGTGCTGGACGCGGCCGACGACGGCGTTGGCGCAAGGTTGGGCAGCAGGCCCGTGACGAACGGTTCGGCGAGGTTCCCGATGCCGCTGGTGATTGAATCCAGCAATCCACGGGGCAGCATTGTGAAAACAAAGGAAAGAATTACAAGCGGGTGAGAAAGAAAAGGCAAGAGAAACAGGCCAGCTGAGGAGGAAGCGAAACAGGCCAGCTGAGGAGGAAGAGGAACAGGCCAGCTGAGGAGGAAGAGAAAAATAAAAATAAAAACAGCTGAAGAGAAGAGAATGAAAAAAAAATGCAAAAAAAACCGGAGAGAAAGGACCTGCTTAAAGGAAAGCATCGACAGCACAGACTGCCACCAAAACAGGGTCCCTCGGCAGCGGGGCGTGCGTCGACGCCAGGGCCGCATTGTTCGGCTGGTGCCCTTCTGCCCTTGGGCTGTGTTTCTGTTTTGTGTCGACCGAGATGGACAAGGGCAGTACAGGTAGAAGGAATGCGCCCGGGACTGCAGCAGGTGTTTGATCGTCTTCGCGCTCAGACGGGGGGGGGGAGGAGGAGGCCCCGGCGTCTGAAACCGCCTGAAACGCAAAAGACGGAGGGGGAGGAATCCTGAGGCGGGCGGCGGAAAGCCGATGAAACAAAAAGAAAAAAGAGAAAAGAGAAAAAAGGCGGCGACGATGCTGTGCGCATAGACAAGCAGAGAAACAGAGAAACAAAAAAAAAAAAAAACACCAGCGGAGACGCTGCGGCTGCGGTGTCTGTGCGGATGGAAAGGAAAGAAGAACAGAAGAAAAGAAAAGAAAAAAAAAAAGAACCCCCCCCCCCCCGAGCGCACGGTTCGGTTGTTTCTTCTTATTTTGGGGGGGGAAACGACTTCTCTTCAAGATGGCCTCGGACAATCAATCGAACGAGCCATGTCTCCAGACCGCTCCTCTTCCCGCACCCGGTCGACGCAGCACGATGCCCCCCCGTCGGGGGAGGCCATCGTTCTTCCTGCTGCAGACGGCAGAGCAGAACGGGGGCACCGGCAGCAGCAGAGGAAGACCCTGCAGGCCTGGCAAGTCCTCTCTCTCTCTCTCTCTCTCTCCCCCTCTCCCTCCTCCTCACCTTGTTCTGTTGGCCGGCGCGCCGTCTAGACCCCCCCCCCCCCGCCATTTTCCAAAACGGGGAAAAGGGCCGCAACCTGCAGGGCTGGAAGGGGTAGCATTTTTCGCCTCTTTTTGCCCTCTTCTCTCTCGCAGGCAGGGGGGGAGATGTTGGTGATCGTCGGCAAGGGACCGAGTGCATGCCGACGTGGTGCCCCCCCCCCCCCTCGGGGACGTGCAGCTGCAGTCGTCTGGGGCGTCTGGGGCAAACAGCCGTCCGGGTGGGTGGCCAGCAGGGCCGAGTCGTGCTTTCGTTCGNCAGCAGCAGGGGGGCAGCGCCGGAGAGGCTGTGCTGCGGATTCAGCGCCTGGTGCTGCTGGGCCTGCTGCTGCTGGGCCCGCTCCTGCCGCTGCTGCAGCTGCAGGTACATCTGCTGCTCCAGCTGGTGCTGCAGGGCGGCGTGCATGGCGTCGTAGCGCGGCATCTGCTCGACGGGCTGGCCGGCGGCGGCGGCGGCGGCGGCCTCGCGGATGCTGGGGAAGAAGTAGTGGCCGCCCGGATGGTTGTTGTTGCCGGCGAAGCCCGCGGCGAGGTCGTCGTCCGTCGCCGCACCCGTGGACGGCGCCACGGCCGACTCGACCACGGACTGCTGCCACCAGTCGTCGCCGCCGGCCGCCGCCGCGTCGGCTTCCTGCTTGATGGCCGCGGTCTGCCGGCGCTGCGCGTCCGCAAAGCTGCACGCCGCCGCCATGGCCGACGAGCTCAGCAGCGTGTATGTGGCCTCGGCCAGGTACGCGGAGGGCGTGGGCGGAACGGTGGTGGCGGTGGTGGTGGCGGTGGTGGTGGCGGTGCTGCTGCCGTCATGGTCGCCATTGCCACCATCGCCACCATCGCCGCCGACACCGCCGCCGACACCGCCGCCGACACCGACACCGCCGCCAAACATGGCACCGTCCACCTCGGATTCATGGTAGGCATACGGCAGGTTCCGCGGCACGCCATAGTAGCCCGACGGCTGCTGCGACAGCGACGGGACCATGGTGGACGCCCCGGCGTCGGCGTCGTCGCCGGCGGCCGACGACCCGGTCGACGACAGCGACCCGGTCATGGGCGGCGTCAGCGGGAAGA
Source organism: Ceratocystiopsis brevicomis (assembly GCA_002778105.1). Classification (NCBI taxonomy): domain Eukaryota; kingdom Fungi; phylum Ascomycota; class Sordariomycetes; order Ophiostomatales; family Ophiostomataceae; genus Ceratocystiopsis; species Ceratocystiopsis brevicomis. The sequence continues at coordinate 430,016 of PCDN01000001.1, forward strand.
AGCCGCCACCGCTGCCGCCGCCGCCGCCGTCCAGGGCGAGGTCGAGCGGGCCCGCCTGGTGGTGGTGGTGGAGGTGGTAGACGCCAGGGCCGAAGGGCTGCGGCTGCTGCTGCTGCTGCTGCTGCTGCTGGTGCATGCCCTGCAGATGCGGCATGTCGACCGGCAGGCCGGCCGTGTCATGCAGCGTGGCCAGCGGCGCCACCGTCGGCTTGGGCGGCTCGTGCATGTAGGCGGCGTGGGAGCGACGCATGGTGGAAGAGGCAGCCTTGCGGAGGGTGGCGTAGACGCTCTCGAGGCGGCCTTTCTTGGGCGAGGGGGTCTGTGTGGGTTGTGTGGGCTGGGTGGGTTGTGTGTGCTGTGTGTGCTGTGTGTGCTGTATGGGCTGTGTGGGCTGTGTGGGCTGTGTGGGCTGTGTGGGCTGTGTGGGCTGTGGTGCTTGGTGGCTTGTCTGGGTGCTGGGCAAGGAGGAAGAAGACGAAGATGGATGAGAACCATGAGGAGAAGGAAGAGAAAGAGGAACAGAAACGGGTCCCAGAGGGGGGGGGGCACCCGAATATAAATAGACGTTGCTGCTGGGTGGCGGCACGGGCGGTGACGCGGACGAGGACGGCGTCGATGTACTCGAGGACATGGACATGGACATGGACATGGACGTCGTCGGTGTGTCGTCTGGCACCAGCGACAGGGCGCGGAAGCGTGTGAGGTCGTCGTCGGTGTACTCTGTGTACAACGGTGGCTGGTGCTGGTGCTGGTGCTGGTGCTGGCTCACCGTAGCGTGCCCGGGACCTGTTGGGATCGGCACCAGGCCGGCACTGCCCTGGGCTGGGGCAAACGGGTGGTGCAGGAGAGGGAAGGGGGGTGGGCAGCTGACGGCACCGGTCCTTTGTTGGACGGGCCCTGTTGGCTGTTGGTGGCGCCAGTCCGCCCGGGGGTCGTGGAGCCCGTCCAGTCCATGGGCGTGAATGTGGACGTTGTTGTTGCCTCCCAGCCCGGCCGCCAGCAAGGCCTCGTACTGCTCTTTCTGCGCCTGCAGCTGCTGCTGCAGCCGGGCCATCTGCTGCTGTGCCTCCTGCATCTGCTGCATCTGCTGCATCTGCTGCATCTGCTGCATCTGCTGGCCGGCATGCTCATCCGACGGCCGGAAGTCCAGGCCGGTCGGGACCGAGCCAACCCCGACATCCTCACTACCAACACCACCACCGCTGTGGCAAACACCCTCGGTGTACGTCGCCATTGAGAAGCAGGACAGTTCCCCAAGACAAAAAGGTTCGGCCGGTTGGATGACGTTCGAGCCCGTCGGTTTCGGGGCAAAAAAAGAAGACGAAAAAAAGAAAAAAGGAAAAAAGAAAACAAAAGTCCGTTTGCTGTCCTCGTCTCGTTCTTGGTCCTCTCGTCCGTTGGTTGTCTTCGATGTGTTCTGGTGTCGTTCTAGCGTGCAACGGGAAGGGGGGGGGGGGGGTGTGTGTGTGTGGTTGTTTGTTTCTTAATTGTCGTCCTTTTCTTTGTACTGACTGGGATAAAAAAAGAAGCAGCAGAGAGAGGTGTGTGTATGTTAGTCCGAGTGACAGCCTTGCCGCATCGCCAAGGCCATGGAATCGACGGAACAGGAAGCAGGGACGATAACAGAGAAAGAGGGAAAAAAGAAAAAAAGAAAAAAGAAAAAAAGAAGCCAAAACGAAGTACGCCGACGACGACGTCACAGGCCGAGTCCAGAACAGCTGAAGACGAGGTCCTTCTGTCAACATGCTGCGGCATGCGGCCGTCTCTAGGGCAATCGGGGCCTGCATTGCTGGCGCGCCGTCTAGGCAGGCTAGACGGCCAACACTGGGGCTCGCCGCCGTCTCCACCGGCTTTGTTTTTTTTTCTTTTCTTTTTTTCCTGGGGAGATGCCCGAAAAGGCTACGGCCGGAGGGCGGACAGACAGAAGAACCGGGTGAGCAGGCAGGCAAAATAACCAACAGAACGGTTGTCGATCGACAGGTCTGGCCGGCTGGCAGATTAGGGCAGAAACTACGAGTCATTGGGAAGGGGACGATCAGAGGGCAAAAGAGAAGCAAAATGGTGCAAAAAGCAAAGGAAGCAAAAAACAAAAAAAACAAAAAAACAAAACAAAACAGGTAAAAGAAAGGAAGCGTTGTTGGTTCTGCGGCAAGGGAGAGGATTCTGTAATACGATTGGTCGAGAGGGTGGGGCCATGACTAGGAGGTCATCTTTCTAAAGAATGAGTAAGGAAAGAAAGAAAAAGGAAAAGAGAAAAAGGGAAAAGAGAAGAAAGGGAAAAGAGAAGAAAGGGAAAAGAAGGAGAAGAAGGAAAGAGAAAAGAAGCAAAATAAGGGCAAAAAGAAGAGAGAAGAAAGAAAAGAAAAGAAAAGAAAGAAAAAAAATAAAAATAGAGAACCTAAAAAAAAACAGAATGCAGGACTGCTTGGAATGCTGTTGTCCTGTTGACGCAGCGACGCAACGGGCATGCCAAGCCGGGCACCAGCGTTGCATCCGCCGCAGACGAACACGGTCGTCTTACCGACAGGAATAATCACGGGAAACCAACATGCATCTCTGCATCGACCCGCGTCGACAAGGCCACCCACCCTGCAGGGCGACAAGGCTGGGCAGACAAAGGAAGATGCGACGAAAATAGGACAAAGACGGCGGACCGTGTGCGCGAAGGATGACTGAGAAGGGGTAAATTAGACGAGGAGAAGAAGAGCGAGGGTGGGGGAAAGAGAAAAAAGAAAAAAAAAGAAAAAAAAAACCTCAAGGCAAGGACAACATCAAGAAACCCAGGAGCAAAAAGACAGACGACGCCACCGGCCCCCAATGCTCCCCCAGAAGGACGCGTCCTTGACCGGGAACGTCTTTGTCGCCCCCCCGGCGGGGAAAACAGGCCGTGGCGGTCTCGAGACTGTTGAGACGTCGAGACGGCCGAGACGGCGAGACCTTACGACCTCGCGAGCAGAGATCCAGACCCTTGCGATCTTCACCGACCGATCGTCCTTCCGGCCTTTCCAGACCGGTCTCTCTGCCCCGCGCGGCTGACTGACGGCTGACTGACCGCACTGGCCGGGACCAACACGCCGATCTGCCTGCCGGACGACGACGGCCCCCGGACGATTGCCCGACCAGGGCAAGATCCGGGGAATTTTGGCCACTTTTTTTTTTTTTTGCCCCGTCCGTTGGCCGTTGGCGCTGCTGGTGCTGGGCCTTGTTAGGGACCAACAGCGCCAACAGCGCCAACAGCGCCAACAGCGCCAACAGCGCCAATGACTCGCACCAACGGCGCCAAAATAGAAAAGCCCCAACCAACAAGAGCGACGGCGGCCCAAAACACCCCCCCCCCCTAGGGGCGGTTGCCTGTTGCGGTCGCGTGCCGGCCGGAGGGGGGGGCCTGCAGGGATCGCTGCAACGGAACGAACAGAAGAAGAAAAGCAGGCAAGGTGGCGCGCCGGCGTAGAAGCAGGGGCCAAGGGCGTAGGGCCAACGGCCGCCAAAAGGGGCAAAAACAAGGCCTATCTGCCGATCGGGACCGGATGGTCGGCACCGAAGGGCGCAGTCCGCCGTGTCTGCTGCGTCGGCTGTTCCTGTCCACACCACCACGGTCCCCGTCAGCTCTTGCGCGAACGAAAGCACGACTCGGCCCTGCTGGCCACCCACCCGGACGGCTGTTTGCCCCAGACGCCCCAGACGACTGCAGCTGCACGTCCCCGAGGGGCCACGGGGGCACCACGTCGGCATGCACTCGGTCCCTTGCCGACGATCACCAACATCTCCCCCCCTGCCTGCGAGAGAGAAGAGGGCAAAAAGAGGCGAA
>PCDN01000001.1:436063-477231 GCA_002778105.1 Ceratocystiopsis brevicomis
GGGGGGGGCGCATTCTTTCAGGAGAAAGGAAACATCTTTCCCAAATAGTCAATTCAGACAAACCAGAAACCAACCGCCGAGCGAGCAAAGAAAACAGCCCCAAAGACCTGTGCCGCGGCCTTATTCCCATGATCCCAGAAGAAAAAAGAAGAAAAAACGGCAAAACTGGTCGAACAGAAAAAAAACGCCCGCAAATATTCCCACGATGATATCTCCCATACCGCCCCCCCCCCCCAAAAAAGGAAAAAAAATCCCCTGATCCAAACAAAAATCGTAACAGAGATAACAATGCGTGCGCTCTAGACCGCTGCCCCTGCCCGCGCCTCCACTGCCGACGCAATCTGCTGCCAGAACGCGCCGTGCGCCTCCCGGTCCACCGCCCCGATCCGGCCCACGGCGTCCACCAGCTCGCGCACCCAGTCCACAAACTCGGCCAGCCCCAGGCTCGTCAGCCGCTCGCCCGCCGCGTTGGTCTGCCGCACCTTCTCCGCCACCGACACCGACGCCGACCCCGCCGCCGCCAGCCGCACCGCCACGTACGTCCGCAGCCGGTGCAGCAGCAGCCGCAGCACCGGCTCCGTCACCGCGGCGCCGCCGCCGCCGCCGCCGCCTCCAGCAGAGGTCGTCGTCGTCGTCTGCGCGCTCGCCACAATCGTCCGCTGCACAAACCCGCGTAAAGTCGCCTGCGTCGCCGCCGGCATCGCCCGCCCCGACTCCAGCGCCGCCATCACCCCGTCCACCACCGCGTCTGCGCTCAGCGCCGCCACCCGAGCCCGGGACCGGGCCCGCGCCCGCGCTGCTGCGCCCAGGTCGTCGTCGTCGTCGTAGTCGCCACCGGCTCCGGCTCCGGCTCCGGCTCCGGCTCCGGCTGCCCCCGCCGCCGCCGCCGCCACATCCGCGTCCGCGTCCGCCTTCTCCAGCACCGCCATCACCCGCTTCGCCTCCGTCTTCCACGGCAGCCGCACGTCGCGCTTCAGCAGGTTCTTGGCCTGCAGCAGCACCGCTGCCGACGTCACCACCCGCCGCGTCACCGCGCCCCAGTGCCCCGCCCGCCCGCAGTCCAGCCACAGCATCTCCGGCATCGCCTCCAGCGGCTGCGCCCCCAGCTGCGTGAACACGTCCACCAGCACCTGCGTGTACACCTGGTCCGGCGTCGGCCGCGACCGCGGCAGGCTCACGCCCTCCGGGTCGCGCCGCGCCGCCTCCGCCACCACCTTGTTGCGCGCCGCCCACCAGCTGCTCGCCGCCGCCGGCAGCACGCGCAACAGCCGCTGCCCGTCGTCATCGTCGTCATCGTCGTCGTCACCGCCGCCCCTGCTGCCCCTGGCCGCCCCATCAGCGCGCCCCTCGTCCAAGGCGCCGCTCCACTCCGCCACCAGCTCCGTGAACCGCCGCGTCTCGTACGCCGCCGCCGACGGCAGCAGCCGCGGCGCCGCCACGCTGATCATAAAGTTGATGTGGTCCGTCAGCATCACGTCCACAAAGTACAGCAGCGCCTGCAGCCGGTCCACGTAGCTGCCCTGCTGCAGGCCCACCTCCACCAGCTGCTGCACCGCCTCGTCGCGCACCGGCGCACACAGCTTCGGCAGCAGCTGCCCCACCGACGAAAAGAACCGCTCGTACGAGAAGCTGCCCACCGCAAACTGCCGCTGCGCCAGCTCCGTGTCCAGCAGCTCGCCAATGTACTGGTGCATCCGCTTGCCCGGAATCGTCAGCCGCTCCAGCTTGCTCCGGATCACGTCCGCGACCGTCAGCAGGTAGTAGAAGTGCTCGTTCTGCTCCTCGCGCTGGCTGCCGCTGCCGCTGCCGCTGCCGCTGTCGTCCTCCACCCCACCGTCGCTGTCGCTGCTCGGCATCGTCTTGCGCATCCGCGCAAAAATCGGCGCCATCCACGCCGCTTGCCGCTGCGGGAAGTCCGTCGACGAGATGCGGAAGTCGTCGTTCAGCGCCAGCTCGTGCACCAGAATCCGGTTCTCCGGCAGCGGGCTGGTCGAGTACGTCTCCTCCATGCCCAGGCCGCTGCGCGAAATCGCCGCCGCCCGCGACCGCAGGCTATGAAGCTTGGCCTCTGCGCGTGCCTCGGAGAACGGCTTGGCCTCGGGCAGCAGCGTCGCAATCGCCGCATCGGGCATCGCGGCTGCCGCTGCGGATGCCGCCGATGCCGCCGCCGATGCCGCAGACGCCGTGGCGCCGGGGCCGGAGCCGGAGCCAGAGCCAGAGCCAGAGCCAGAGCCAGAGCCGGAGCCAGAGCCGGATACGGATAGGGCCGACGCCGACTTGGTCCTCGTGCTGCTCTTGCTCGTCGCAGCCGTCTTGCCGGAGCGGGCTTCGCCGCCCGTCAGATCACCCATGGCCGTCTCGATTGTGGTCTCGTCCGCCTCGCGCGGCTTCATGTTCGTCGTCGCGGCCGCGGCCTTCTTCTTGGCCTCCGCCTTGGCCCGGCGGGCTTTGCGCACGGCCTCAAACACCTTCTTCTTGCCGGCTTCGGCACCCGCCAGCTTCTTGATCCGCACCATCAGTTGCAGCTGGTTCTGCTGGATGCTCTCGCGGTACGTCGCCGACACGGCCGTCTCTGTGCTGTCCTTGACCGTCTGCCAGATCGCGTCCAGCTCGACAAACTGCAGCACCATGACCTCGATGAGGGTCGATGCGTCGCGCGCCTTCCAGGCGATAAACGCATCGTAGAACCGGTCGTAGGCCTCCACCAGCTCCCCCGACAGAGAGGACGACGACGTGTAGTTGTTGGCGGGCGAGAGGCGCGAAATGATCGTCTCGAAACAGATCAGCAGGTCCTTGGTCTTGCCAACCAGTTCCTGGCGTTGGGAGGTTAGCGTCAGCAGCAAAACATCACAATATACATCCTTTGTTGTCCTGGGGCAGGCAGGAACTGCTCACCTGTTCCTGCTGGTGATGGCGGCCGCTATCCATCCTCGTCGTCGTCGTCGTCGTCGTCGTCGCCGTCGCCGTCGCCGCCATCGTCGTCACCGTCGGCGTCGGCGTCGCGTGTCCGATGGAGCCGGGCGGCGGTGGCGGGATGGCACCGCCGTTGTCGCTGAGGACGTGTGTTGGGTGGCCGAGGATGAGAAAGGCGCTCAGAAAGGCCCGCACCACGGTCACTTCCTTGACCGAGCTGGTCTTGCCTTCGCGGATGCCGCACAGCCGCAGCACGCGGGCTGTCGTCGTCAGCACGCTCTCCCGCGCCAGCAGATCGACCACCTCCGTGAAGGAGCGCTGCTGCACGCTGTCGACCGACAGACCCAGTTGCCGGAACGCGGACAGCGCGTGCCGCCGGTGCGCCTTACGCCACCAGTGCACAATCTTGCACGCTGCCTCGTCCGGCGTCAGGGCCGGTGGTGGGGGTGGCGCAGATGGGGACGGCACGGATGCACGGCCCCGTGCGTGCGCAAGAGCAGCCGCTTGCCCATCCTCGTCATCGCCGCAGACAACGGCCGTGCCCACCGCGGCGCTGGCACCGCTGGCGCCCTCGCCGTCGAGCGGCGGCCCCGACGACGCCAACGCCGGCGGAGACCCCGCCACCGCGGCCTCTTTTTGCTCAGACACCTCGGCCACCTGCGGCATCACCTCCACCTGCTGGTCGCCGTCGGTGGCGATGCTCTGCCCGCGCGTGCGCGTGCTGCGCCCCGCCGCGCTGCTGCGGCGCAGCTCCTCGCGGCGCCGCTCGGCGTCGTCGAGCCGGTCCTGGATCTGCTGGCGCAGCCGCATCAGGTTCTGCAGGCGCTTCTCCTTGATCGTCTCGGCGATGGCCTTGGCCCGCTTGACCTCCTCGGCGCAGGTGGCCGCAATCTCGGCCAGGTTCTTCTCGCGGGCCTGCGCCGCCGCCTGCGCGCGCTCTTCGCTCAGCGAGATGTCGCGCGTGGCGGCTTTCGCCAGCGCCGCGCGCAGGCGCACCTGCTCCGCGTGGGCCGCGCGGTCCGCAAGGCGCGCCTTGCGGTCGGCCAGGATGGACGCGCGCCGCAGGTGCTGGGCAACGTGCTTGCTCTGCGGGGCGCTGGAATCGACGCCGTACCCGTGCGAGGAGCGGGAGTGGGTCGACGAGATGGAGTTGCGGCGCGACGAGGCCGCCGAGCTCTTGCGTCGGGCCGCCTGGGCGGCAGTGGATGCGGAGGACCGGTAGAAGCGCGCCGCAATGTGTGGCGGCGGCTGGTAGACGTGCGGCGGTGTCGTGACGCCGTCCATGTGGGCATCTTCCTCCGTTTCCGTCCCATCCGAGCCAAGCCGCATCATGGGCAGGTCGTCGCCAAGAGGCTCAGCCGCGCCGTCGGCGGCGAGAACGTCGGGGAGGGAGGGAGGAGGTTGGGACGATCGGTGCGTCATTTTGTGTGTCTATTCTGTATGTGCTGTATTGTCTGTGTCGTCTGTGTTCTATCCGCTTCGTTGTCGGCGTAAGACAGCGGGAGGGAGAGACAAAAAAGGAAAGGGGAGGGGGGGCGGTATCGTCTGGATGACTCGAAACAAACAGCCGGGGGTGCCTGTGTCGCAGCCAGAGTCGCCCGCGTGGCGAATGCTACGCACGCAGACGCTGGTAAAAAAAAAAGACGCGTTCTGTCGAATGGGACGTCCGGGTCTGGAGGCGTGGTCGTCGGATACGTGCAAGGGAAGAGAGAGCTCAAGGCGAAGAAAACGAATGGATCAATCGGAGTCGGTCTCGATCACAGGAAAAGAAAGCGAGGCTGGCAGTCTCTACTTCGGGTGTGTCGAAGGATGGCCGTGGCGAGTGGAGGAGGGGAGGGGGCGAAGGCGAGGTCGAAGAGGAAAAAGAAGAACGAAGAAGAAAGATGGAAAGAAGAAGAAGAAGAAGAAGAAAGAGTAAAAAGAACGAGCGAAATGAAAGGCGGACAGACGGGACGGACAGCTCTGCGCTCATGTGCCGCCTCTGCTGTCACGCTGGGTGTGCTACCTGAAACAGAAGGAGCGCCTTTGTCAGCGGAAGAGGAACGCCGGTCGACGGCCAAGGAAGGCTAGCGAATGACGAAACTGAGGGAGGGGACAAGGCAAGAAACAAAAAAAGAAACCCCCAAAAAAGCGGGAAAATACGAACAAGAATAAACACAAAACCGGGGGGGGGCTGCACTGGAAAAAGGAGGCCACGCGCAGAAAAATAGCACCTGTCAGGACGACCCGATGCCGCATGCGGTGCATTTCCAGGTCCACCGTCAGTGGGTTTGTGCTGCTGCATGGCTGCTTTAGGCTAGCGCCATTGGCCACGATAGGGCTTATCAGTCATGGTGTGGGGTTGCGTGATTCGCCGAGGCGGGGGAGGCTGGGAATCACGCACGCGAACCGAGTCGAGAACGTCATCAGGGAGTCTTTTTCTTGATTTAGGTGTCTCGGAACGCAATGCTCGTGCAGGAATAATCTAAAGAATACAGGAAAAGAGCGCATGGTCGCCCACCGCGGATCACAGCTCGGCCCTGAACCTCGGCCCGAACTGCCAATGCTCAACCTTGGGATGATCGAAGACCACGTCTGGGCCCCGGGTGCTGCTCAACGTGCTCGGGCTCGGGCTCCGGCTTGGGCTCCGGCTCCGGCTCCGGCTCCGGGTGCTGCTTCAAGTGCTTCGATTTTTTGTACGCCTCCTCGATGCGCAGAATGTTCAAGCACTTCACCGGGTACAAGGCGGTGGAGGTGATGCTTGAGTCCGCACGCACTGTGGTGGGCTTCCGGTTTGTACACATTGCCAACAGATGGATGGGCACGCAGTCGTCGGGGATGCCTGGCGGTGCATGGGCCGGCGTCACTCCGTTGTCGCACCGGCTGGGCACGTTGCCGCCTTTGGCACTCGCATGCAGGTAGTGGACGGTGAATATGGAGGCGTCGCTGTACGGCAGGCCGCGGTAGCAGGCAATGAAGGTGCCGTTGCTCTTAACGTTGACGACGCCGACCTTCACGTTGTCCATCTGTACCGACGTGCCGGTTCCCACCTTGAGGGAGACGCGGTCGCGGTACGGGTCCGGAAACGCGGGTTGGATGCCGTCTTCCAGATCCTCTTCGTCGCCAAAGTCGTATGCGTCGCCCATCCGCTCCGGCATGACCAGGCCATACGGCAGGTGGCGTTGATCGCTCTCGGTGCGGACAAACTTGCTGCCCGGCCCGACCGTGGGGCCATGGAGATAAAAGACGAGGCCCTAGTTCTCGTCCCTGGGGTTGTGCAGGATCGCCGCAGCGTTTCTGGCACCCGTACGGTAGCCCTGGAGAATGCGGCCACGCACCTTCTTGACGAGTTTCTCAGTGCCTTTGCAGCCCGGTCCCGTGGCGATACCTATGAGGTAAAAGCCATACGAAGACAAGACGAGGTGGTGGGGAGGGCCGCCATGGTCTTCGTTTCCGGCAGCGGTCCCGTATCGAAGCACATCTGCCGTGGTGGCCCGGATTGCCGCGAGGGTCGCAAGGACGAGGACGCCGCAACGCATGTTTGCACTGGCAGGGGAGAGCAGCGGAATACAAATACAGAGGACATCTAGGAGAAAGGGATGGCTGAAGAGCAGCGTTAAATACAATAGACAACTAGGAGAGGGGGCAGTAGTCGAGGATGAGGATCAGGAAGTGGGCGTGGTATGCTTGATCTTCGCCTTCAAAATCTTGATAAAGGAAATGAGGCAACACAAACAGTAATAGCAGCTGGCAACGGCAACTGGGATGAAACTGGTGTGTTTTTTGAGCCACTGAAGCACGGAAGTTTGGTTCTCGGAGGACATGGTAAGGATGCACAGGAGAAGAAATACAGCGACGGGGACGACAAGCAGCAACAGAAGAAGCAGGCCAGCAACAACACCACCAGTCCTATTGACCGGAAGGAAGCCTTGATGGCAACCGCATCGCTCCTACCGGTGGACCCGTATTCAAAACATACAATGCTGGCAGGAGCAACCGGCAAGTCGCTACCGCAGCCGCGGGACGGTGCAAGGAAGAAGAAACCCCATAAATAATAAGAATATACTAGCAGACGTTTTCTTTGCAAAAGAAAACAGGGAATGAATTGGAAGAATAAAAAAGACAAAAAATAATAATAAATAGAAAACAAAAAAAACATCGCTGCCGTGATATATGCGTGCCGCTTTTCCAGAGGGAAGGAACCGGTCCCGGAAGAAAGAGAGAACGAACACTTCCCACAAAGAAAATCCAAAATCCCCCCCAAAAAGGAAGAACCGAAAATCAAATGCCCTCAGCACTTTTCCAAGGCCGATGGACAAAAAAAAAATGATTCCCATTTCCCCCTGGTGTTGCTATTTTGACTTTTTTTTTTGTTGTTGTTCGTGTGTCTTCCTCGTCTTCCTTCTGTTGCCTCGTGTCCGTATTACTGCTTCGGCGACATCATCATTTCCTCGGTCTCCGCAATCGGAGCCGGCAGGTTGGGCGTCTTGTTCTGCTCTGTGATGCCAACAATGTTGCCCGTGCCCTCCAATGTGGCCTCGTAGTCGCCGTTCTGCGACAGGATGTACTCCTCGTGGTCGATGTGCTTGAACATGAACCAGAAGACGACGGTCAGGATGCCGCCGGCAATGGCGACGCCGCCAAAGTCCCAGGTCAGGTAGGGGTCGGTGATGACGGACGAGCAGGCCAGGCCGATGATGTAGGCCACGCCCGTGTTGAACAGATTGATGGCCGAGACCAGACCACGCATGTTGACGGGCGAGCGCGAGTAGGCAATGCCATAGGCCGGCACGTTGATAAACAGCTCCGAAATGCCACCCAGCGAGTAGGGAATCGCCATGTACCAGATGGTAATGTCGGCCACGCCGGTGCCGATGGTGCAGTCGCTGGAGCCGAACTTGCCGCACGGCGACAGCTTGTAGGCGTAGTAGTTGAGCACCGTGTAGCCCACGCCGCCAACGGTGGCCATGCCAAGACCCGTCGTGATGCGGGCGATGGGGCCGTAGTGCCAGTTCCAGCGCCGCAGCAGGGGATACAGCCCGTAGTTGAGCATGGGCGCCACGACGATGATGCTCAGCGAGTTGAAGTTGCTAATAACATCGTTCGGCACACCGTTGGTGTTGAGCATGGTGGACAGGTAGCTGGCGGCGCTGCCAATGCCGTTGTCGTTCAGGAACTGGATGGGGAAGAAACAGAACATGCCGGTGGCCTGGAACGTGCGGCGGACGTCGTCCACAAAGGCGTCGTTCCAGGGGACCTGGTACGCATCGCCGGAAGCCGCAATGCTGGACGGCTTGGCGAGCTCCCAGAACCCGTGGCGGCCAAAGCGCTTCAGGCCGCCGCGGCGGAAAATGACGTAGAGCACACGGAAGACGTTGGGCAGGTCGCTGCCGCCGGGCTTGTGGAGGATCAGGCGGGGGTGCAGGTACCACAGCAGGAAGGGCAGGGGGATGTACAGCAGCAGCGGGATGAGGAAGGCCAGCCACCAGCCGACGTACTTCTCCGAGTAGGAGGTGGCGACACCCATGAAGCCACCAATGTTGATAACGAGGTAGAACCACAGCATGGCGCGCTCGGCCGTGGCCTCGGGGTCCTCGATGACGCGCTCGCCCTTCTTGGTGGTGACGACGATGGGCCGGGTGTGGACCATCTGGTCCAGCAGCAGCGGCGACACGTTGGGCTTGAACATGGCGGAGCCGATGGCGAGGATGTAGACGGAGAGGAAGTAGGGGATCTTGGCGTGGCCGTTGGCCAGCAGCGTCTTGGAGCCGGCCACGACCATCAGCACGTGGGAAAGACCAAAGACCCCGACGCCGCCGCAGATGAGGCGGAAACGGCCCGTCTTGGCATCGGCCAGGTAGCCGAAGATGAGCGGCAGGCAGTAGGCCAGCAGACTGAAGGACTGGCCGACGGCGTTGGCGGTGACCGTGCCCAGGCCCAGGGCGCCGGCGGTCTGCTGGTCGCCGCGGGGGGGCGCACCCCAGCCGTTGCCGCCGCGCGGCATCGGGCGGTTGACGTAGTTGCTGATCAGCGGCTGGACGCCGTAGTACGAGGCTCGCTCGCAGAACTCGATCACGCACAGCAGGTAGGCGACGGTGGGCAGCTTGCCGGGGACGCGGCGCAGCGTCTTGGACTCCTCTTCCGTGGGCTTGCCCTCGTACTCCTCCTCCATGAGGGAGGGGTCGAGATAGGCGCCATGGGCATCACCAGGCGGTGTTTTCGACATGTCGAGATCATGCTTCAGCTCGCCGCTGGCGATCTCCTTTTCGGTGGCTGGGTTGTTAGCGAGAGGATAAGAAAAGAAGGTGAAAAATAAAAAAAAACCGAAACAGATGAAAAAGAATTAAAAATCAATTGATCACATACCAGCATCCATCGTGGTTGTTGTTCCCAGACAGTTGAAACTGGTCAGACGGGATGGGGGGAGAGAAAAGAAAGAAGAAAAAGGACGGGAAGACCGGGAAGCAGAGGCGCGTTGCTTTCTTTTATGCCGATCCACGACTCGACTCGACTCGTGTGGGACTGGCAGGGCCACGGAGAACTAGACGAGCAGGTCAAATTAGGAAAGAGACACTGGTTGACGCAGGAGCCTGCAATCACGCTATGTGGCAAACGGTCCCCAGTTGATAAATGCGGTGGGCAGAACGGGGGACGCGGCGCAGAAGAGAAGGTGCTCTTGGTGTATACGTTGTACTGGCGACGGCGATAGGAGAGGGAGAAAGGAAGGGGGGGGATACGCACGTCACACTGCTGGGCATACGAATATGGTACGGGGTGGTGCGGGTGCGACGCAGCCGTGCTCCTTCCTAGAATGGACAAGGCCAGTTGCAGCGATAACAAGCCCGAGGGGGAGGGAAGGAGGGAGGGGGGGGAGTGCTTTGGCAATCGTCATGGGCAAGGGCAAGGGGCGAATTAGGGCAACTTGATAAAAGAAAGAGAGCTAAGTGGCTGGTGTGCCAGTATCTTTTTTTTCCTTTCTTTCTTTTCTCCTCTTGCTTTTCTTTCTTTTCTTGCTTTTCTTGCTTTTTTTTCTTCTTCTTGCTTTCCGTATTGCTTTGTGCCCTGTGTATTACGTGCTTGCAAAAGTCCTTTGCCCACTGCTCGAAGGTACCTCCAAGTCAGGTCTCGGATGCCCTTGTCTCCTTATCACTCCACCTGGTTGGCTCTGCCGGTCGTCGAGTTGCTTCTTTGGGTAGGTGCTTAGTCTGGATGTCAGCCGGTGTCCAATTTTTCTTTCTTTCTTCACAAAAGAGAGGTGAGGTTCCGGGGTGGCCAATGTCCTGTTGCATCATTGGGATTGTTTATCACACCTGCGCGCAGGGAGAAAGAAGCTCCAAGACGGCGTCCCGCTGCGACGTCCTGTGCACGAGTCGTCGACGCAGCCGCCGAATAGTGGGATCGGTGGTAGTTAGTGCCGGGCGATCCCCACGCCATTGCACTTTGGCCGCGAAACAGACGAATCCCTGTCCGCCTTCGTTCTTCTGGGTGGTGTCGGGCCATTCTAGTGCGAGATGCTACAAAGTCTTGCCCAAATGCGGTAGGTGCGTAGGACGGCGGCCCCGCCTGCGTACTCCGTATTTTTGCATTGTGGCGACGCCGGCGGGGCGACGAAATAGGCTGTGGCGAAAGAAGCCTTCGAAGAGTTCTGCAGCCGGTCTTTTCTTTTTGTCTTTTCTTTTTTTTTTCTTTTTTTTCCTCTCGATGCCGGCCCATCCGATTCTTAGCAGCCAAAAGAAGCCCTACTCGGAAAAACAAGTGGTCGCAGAGCCGCAACTGGCTCTCTCTTTTCCTCGCCAGGAAGGAACTCTTATCGTATTTCGACCCTCTTCGGTCACAATCGAGCAAGGACCGCGTCTCCTGGATTGAATATAGAAACAACACAAGAGGCAGCTCCATACGGAGTAGACGGCGGCCCACAAATGTTTCGTAAAACAACCGTGCCTAGCCAGCTTATTACGGCATCGAAATACCAGATCAGGAAGGACATAGACGACCCCATCAGGGCGCGCGCCATCTCCATCCGGCTCGTCGGGGCTGGGCTGTGCGCACGTTGTGGTGTCGAGAAAGCACGCGACGCCCCGATCAGGCCGGAAGGACGCAGTGCGCACGCGATGTCTGCTCGGTGTGCCAGCCAGTTTGCTGCATCTTACGCAGTGGTGGTAGCGGCGGCGGCGGCGGCGGCGGCGGCGGCGGCGACGGCTGCGGCGGCGGCGCGACGGGCAACCGACAAAGAGACAGGACGACACACGGCATTTCCGTCGGCACCCATCGGCACCCGTCGACAACCGTTATTGAATCCTGCACTAATGCTGGGCCGGCCGGCCGTGGCGGCTAGCTATCGTTGCTTTGCCTGCCCCACCTCCTCCGCATCAAGGGCCTAATCAGGAAGGTCTGTTCGTCTGTTCTCTGTCTGTTCTCTGACAACGACGACCACCGCGCTTTTCCCTGTTTCTCGGGATTCGGTCGGGGGGTTCGCCGACCTCGAGGGCCTCCAGACCGAGAAACAGGATCCCATCAGGCTGGGCTGGGCTGGGCTGCATGGGCGTCGCATTGGCCACCGAGGCGACACGCCACCTCTTGCCTTATCGCACGGTACCGACGATACTCCGTATACCCCCTATGCCCTCTCAGCCTTGTCCCATCGTTTCTCGCTTGTGCCGGTCATGCTTTTGTCGCGTCCATCGCCCGGCCCTGTTCTTCCTTTGCCTTCCCCCCCCCCTCCCCCCGGATCTTGCCTGCATGCTGACGGTGGCAGCCTCGCCTGCGCTGTGACCATCTCGGCCACGTGCCCAGCCGATGCTTGTTTGTTGATTTAAAAGCCTCGCCGGCCCCTGCATACTTTCACGTACGGCCATAGATACTGGAAAGCACGGGATCCCGTCCGCTCTCCCCTAGTTAAACCAGTAATCGGCGGATTAGTAGTTGGGTCGGTGACGACCAGCGAATACCCGCTGCTGTACGTTTTTTTTTTTTGATCTTTATCCTTTCGTTAATTTTTTTTGATCTCCTTTTGTTCAACCTTTTTTTCTTTAAATTTTTTTTATTTTTATTTTTATTTTTCGTTTTCTTCCTTTCAACACTTGTTTGCTTCACCGTTGTTTGACCGGGACGGCCGCACATCGGCGCCAAGACGGTCACCGCAGAACTGCCCCGCCAGATATTGCTGACGCGCCAAGCTATGGTGGGCAGCAGGCTCCGGTTTTCGGGTCGTATTTTCTCACCGTAGCCTTGTGCTTTTTTTTTTTTTTTTTTTCTGAGTTATCCTTGTTTTTGTTTCTTTTGTAGAAGTCTTTTTTCTTTTGACGTTCATTTCCCCCTTTTTCTTATCCTTTTTTGTCCCCCCCCCTCATGGCCAACCGCCAAGGCGTAGTCGACGACGAGACCCAGCCCCTGCTGGCCGCGGCGGCCTCGGCGGCCTCGGTAGCGCCGTCGCCGTCGTCGGCGTCGTCGTCGTCGACGCTGCTGGCCGGCTCGGCCACCCCGTCCGGCACCGCGACGCCGAACGGACTGCTGCTGCTGCGGCACAACGACCCGGACCACCCGCACAACTGGCCCGAGACGCACCGCTGGGGGATGACCCTGCTGCTGGCCTTTATGGGGTACACGGTGACCTTCACGTGCATCTCCCTTGTGCCCTTTGCCAGCCACATTGTGCAGGACCTGGACGCGCTGCGGAACGGCGGTGCCGGCCGGCCCGGCGGCGGTGGGGGCCGCGACGCCGACGGCGTCCGCGCCGCCAGCGTGCTGCTCGTCACCATCTGGGAGCTCGGCGAGGCGGCCGGCCCGCTGGCCATTGCGCCGCTGGCCGAGACCGCCGCGCTCGGCCGCGCCCCCGTGCTGGCCGGCGCCATGCTGCTGTTCCTGACCGCGACCGTGGCCGCGGCGCTGGCCCGCAGCACCGCCGTGTTCATCGCCCTGCGCGGCCTGACCGGCGTCGCCGTCGCCACCAACGTGCTGGGCCCCGCCATCGTCGGCGACCTGTTCCCGCCCGCCCAGCGCGGCTCCGCCATGGCCCTCGTCCAGCTGGCCCCGCTGCTGGGCGGCGCCGTCGGGCCGGCCATTGGCGGCGCCGTGGCCGACTCGTGGGGCTGGCGCTCCGTGCTCTGGATCAGCGCCGGGCTCGCCGCCGTCTGCAACGGCCTCCTCTGGTTCGTCTTCCGCGAGACCTACCTGCCGACCATCCTGCACCGGAAGCGGCGGCGGCAGCAGCAGCAGCAGCAGAAGAAGGATGCCTCGGCAACGGCGGCAGCAGCGGCGGCCTCAGAAGCCCCCCTCCTTCTCCCGCCGTCGCCCCCCGCCTCTCCCCACTCGGGCGCGCGCCTCGTCCGCGACGCCGTGCTGCGCCCCGCCGTCGTCCTGACCAACTCGTTTGTCCTCGTTCTGATGGCGCTGTTTGGCGCCGTCCAGTTCACCCACTACTACATCATGTCCACGACCCTGCCCGGCATCCTCGAGGGCCGCTACGGCCTCTCGTCGGCCGCCACCGGCACCCTGTTCCTGGTACCGAGTACGTGCTGCTGCGGTCAACTCCTGCGTGTGTGTGTGTGCTCTGCTCTTCCAAACCCCCCATTGCTGACGGCCCGGACAACCAGGCGCCGGTGCCTTTCTCGCCGCCCTCATCTGCAACCGCTTCATCGACCGCATCTACGCCTACCTGACCACCACCCGCGGCCACCTGGCCGCCGCAGCCCCCCCCAGCACCGCCGCTGGCAGCCGCACGCCGGCCGGAACGGACAGCGTCGACGCCGACGACACCGCCCACCCCGCCGCCGCCCGGCTGGTCCGCGTCGGCCGCCCCGAGTTCCGCCTCCCGCTGATCCTCGTCTCCGGCCTCGTGCTGCCCCTGGCCGTCGCCCTCTACGGCTGGGCCGCCGAGTACCGCCTGCCGCTGCCCGTGCTGCTGGGCGCCGTCGCGCTGCAGGGCGCCTCCGAGACCATGATGATGGTGCCGCTGGGCGCGTACGTCGTCGACGCCTTTGGCCTGTATGCCGCGTCGGCCATGACCGCCGTCATTGTCACGCGCTGCCTGAGCGGCACCTTCCTGCCGCTGGCCGTTGCCCCGCTCGTCGCCGCCTTCGGCTACGGCTGGGGCTTCACCGTCATGGCCGTCCTGACGCTGGCCATTGCCCCGGCACCGCTGGCCGTCTACTACAAGGGCGCCGCGTGGCGCCAGCGGTCCAAGTACACCCGGGATGTCTGAGGTACGGCCAGCAGGACTGAGAGGCCATGGCATGCCTGAGCTAGGGCGGCAGGACAGAGAAGCCATGGAATGCGTTTCTTTGCTTTTGCGGGAGGGGAGGAAGCAAATGTTGTCTTGCGTCGTTTCCTGTATCACATGTTTCCCGGCGTTCGGGTCGAGTGTCCGCATTAGGTGACAATCTCGGGAGAGCACTGCACGTAAGAATACCAGCATGAAACGAAAATCGCCAAGAAGGCAGACGGAAGATACCGTACCTTGCCGCCTGATCGCTCCATTCCGTCCCTTCCGTTCGGTTGCTGGATTCGGTTATCCACGGAAACCAATGCCAACGTGTGTGTGTGCCTGCGTGTGCCCAACACCTTGCCTGGTCGTCGCCGTTCACAGTCATGTGCGAGCCTTCGCGCTTATCATGCCACACACAATCCCCCGAGCAGGATGACGCGGAAAAGAAAAGGAGAGGAGCAGCCTGCAGAGGGGTGTGGCCACTCGCTGCTGCAACCCCCTCCTCCCCCCCCCCCCTGCACTGCCTACCCAGGCCATGCCTGCAGGTGCCCAACAGCCTGGCCGGCCAATGGGCGTCGTGTCCGCTGACCAAGAGCTGCGGCGTTCTTGCACAACGGCACCAGCAGAGGGGAGGGGTGGGTGGGTAGCCGAGGGGAAGGGGGGGGGCATCGTGTGCGCCTGCGAGTGGTTTGCGCTGATTTGTATTGGTTTGCTGTCCGGGGCTTGCTCCTGTCATTTTTTTTTTGCTCCCGCCGTCAGATTCGAAGCGAGATAATGCACTGGCCCGACGGGCGGTCAGGGTCATGGGTCAGAGAACAAGTCAGAGGACAAGTCGTATGCGGGAGAAAGCAGCTGGCAGGTCAAGGAGCAGGATGACAACAAAGATCCAACAGCCAACAACCAAACCACCAACCCCCACCCCCAAAAGACGTAAGCTCACGGAGCCCAAAGACACCAAAAAACAAACATGACGAGCCACCCCCAAAGCAGCCAAAAAAACGGCCACATGCGCCCCCCCTTCCCTCCATTCAGCTTATGCACAACGGTATTCCCGGCGGATCTTGGCCTGAAAGGGACCATACGTGGCCGCCTGCACGCCTATGCGCTCCATCAACTCGGCAAAGAGCACATCCCGCGGCGGGTGCGGCGGCGCCACCCCGTCGTCCTCGTCGTCCTCGTCGCCCTCGTCGCCCTCGTCGCCCGGCACGTCCTGGAGCGCGCACAGCGCCTCGTACACGGGTTGCTGTGCCAGCAGATACCGCACCACGCGCCGGAAGTGACGTCGCCGGTCCTTGGTGCACAGCGCCGCCAGCTGCCTGCAGATGCGCAGCCAGCCGACGATGCGCTCCGGCGCCAGCGTGCCCTCGAGAAAGCGGAACTCCACCGTGCGCGGGTTCGACCGCGCCCGCTCGTCCTCGCCGCCAAACGCGCTGAAGTTGAAGCCCAGCCGCCGGTGCTCGCGCTGCGACCCCGACAGCAGCAGGCCCAGCTCCTTGGACGACGACGCCAGCCAGATTGCCCGCACCGCCTCGTTTGCCGCACCCGTGCCGCCCATGTGCTCGTCCCACTCGGCGTTGTCGACGCCAGGCTCGGCGCCCGGGCCCGTCTCCCGCACGCGCCGCAGCAGATCTTCGCCGACCGTGATGCCGTCTTCCGTGCTGGCCCGCGCCCTCGTGCTCCTCATCCACGTCGTTGCTTCCTGCTCCCCTGACGCCAGCGCCAGCGCCAGCCGGCTGTACCGTCGTTGCTCAAACCCCCATGTGTACGTGTTGTGGAAGTTGGGCGACCGCGGGTCCCGAACGCTCCGCAGCACCGGCTCTGCTAGCCAGCAAACCGTTGCCAGCATCTTGAGGGTCGGCAGCGTAAATGCCACCCCGTCCCGCCGCCCCACGTGAACATGCAGGTCGCACGTATAGTTGGCCACCACCGGCAGCGCTGCCCGCAGTCGTGCCACCACGGCGCGCAGCTGGTGCTCGCTCTGCCGCCGGCTGCTGCAGACGCTACCCCCACGCGAGACGTGGCCGTCTCCTGTCCAGCTGAGCATCGGCGAACTCAACTCCACGGGCACGGTCATGCCGTTCGTCCGCCACCGGTCCGGCTGCGGGTCATCGACCGTGTGCTCCACCGAGTTGGCCTTCTTGACGATCCAGTGCGACCGCCAGTAGTCCCGTTCCTTGTGACCGGCCGCCGCCACAGCTACCTGGCTGATGGCTGCGACCGTGACGTCTGCTGCTGCTGCTGTCATTTTCGTTCTGGGGGCGGGTTTGGAGAAGCCACCTCCGTTTCCTCGCTCAAGAACGCGTGCGACTGCGGCATAGGCCTGCTCCTGGTAAAACCGGTCCATTGTGTTGCTGTACTTCTGGCTTTTCGCCAACAACCAGTCGTCCCGGCGGCATTCCGAGAGCGGCAGTCCCAATAGAAGAAACTTGAGCTCCACACCAAGGCAGAGGTCATCAACCAAGTCGGGTCCTGTCGGCGGAGGGACACACCTGCCGGTGCCGTCCAGTTTGGCAACAAAAGCACTAGGCATGACTGAAACGGCTGGGTGCCACAGAATGCTGCAATTGACACGTTGTATAAGGCGGCTTGCCTGCACAAAGACGATGAATGATAGATAAGGGGGGCAAATATTGAATAAAAAGACAGAAATTATTGAATGGCAAAAAAAAAAAAAAAAGAGAAAGGGGAAAAGAAAAAAAGACAATGTTCGCCTCCGTAAGGCTCTATTTAAAACACAAGAACAACGAGAAGCCCTAGGCGAAGGATTTCAAACCGAGGTCGGGCTGGTCTTGTGAGCGCCAAGAGAGGTTGGGCAGTATGTTCCGGGCCAATGTTTGTCGAGATGGTCATGGAGGTGTTCCACGGATGACTCGACTTGGTTCCCAGAAAGAACAGGATGATTCTACCTGCGGGATTATACGTCTCCAGACCGTGATTGGCACATGGTCAGAGATGGTCAAAAGGCCGTAAATTTCCGGGTTTCCAAGGTTTGCCTGCATGTAGAGTGAGAGAGAGAGATTGGAGATAGAGGGTACGTGAAGAGGGGAGAGATAAGCCACCTTTTAATGAAACAAAAAGCAGACGAAATACGAAACAGAAAGCCCAACCGAAAGACTTGCTGACCTGATATCGAGTCGAGTACTTTGCACGCGCGGCGCCTTGTTTTCCCCGGAGAAGTACGACGCCGACTCGTGGCTCTGAATGCGAGAGGCCGGATGTGAGACGGGTTCTTGCAAGGAGATAGCGGAGCAGAGCGAGGTGCATAGACGCGAAGCTACTCCGGAGATGGAGCCCATGTGGAGGGGAGAGGGGTTGCTGTTCCATCACGAAGTCGTGCTTTGCCTTTTCGGTTGCCTTTTTCTGGACCTGGGTGACATCGGGCTTGCGATGGCTCTGCTCAGAATTCAGACGTCCACGTTCGGCATGAATAGGACCAGAACGCCCGGATAGACACGAAGAGCGAATGGCCGGGGTCAAGCCCAGGCGAATGAGAGGCCAACGTTGGCGACCAGCCCCGGCCGGAGAAGACGCCTCACCCCGTCACCTTGCCTTGTTGCCCAGGCGGTGTAGGCTGAGAGGGAGGGGGGGGGGCAAGGTGAGGCGTGCATGCGTAGCGCACAAACTCGTATTGGTTCTGCTGTGTGTCCTTTCATCTTGAGCATCCACTGGAGGACAGGGGGCTGGCGATCGAACTGTTGTTGTCTCTCTGCTGTCTAGTAAGATTGCGTAAAACTCGGCGAATTGTGCAGTGATCGGCGATGACGCTCAGGTCCGTGTCGGTCAGCATCGATGCGTGTTGCAGAATCGCGTCTTCTGAACGGGCCCGGACTCCGTATGCCATGTGGCTTTCAAGGCATTGACAGTTGCCGATCGATGGAGGCGATAGCGGGCGGAGTCGGAGTAAGATACGGAAAGAGAGTGGAAAAAGGGGAAGCAAAAGGAGGTCCCCAAAAACGAGTATGCGCGCGGGAGGAGACCGGGCCCAAATTCCTCCGTAGCAGGAGCGACTCTCGCCGCTATCCCTGATCGAGGGAGGCAGGAGCTTCCTTCGCCCACCACCCACCTTCCCGGACAGACACACCCACCCATGCCACCCCGCCTGCTTTCTGGCCTTTTCCTCCGACGCACGCCCTTCCATCCTTGTTCGCTGCTGTTGCGGTCTACCCTGTCCACCCTTACCACCATGGCTGCCCCCGCCCCCTCCGCCAAGTACCAGCTTATCTTTTATGTGCCGCCTGCCAACCTCGAGGCCTGCAAGTCTGCCATTTTTTCCGCCGGCGCCGGCCGCTACCCGGGCGAGGGGGCTTACACTGAGTGCTGCTGGACCCTTGTCCGCGGCGGCCAGGGCCAGTTCCGGCCGGGCGCGACGGCCAACCCGCACATCGGCACGGTCGGCACGCTCGAGACAGTCGAGGAATCGCGCGTCGAGACGCTGTGCGTCGGTGAGGACGTGGCGCGCAAGGCCGTGGCGGCGCTGAAGAAGTGTGTTGGCCAGACCCAGATCGATTTCGCGGGCCGTGCCGTGCTGACCATTCCAGGGCCCATCCGTACGAAGAACCGGCCTACGCGGTTCTCAAGATGGAGGACTTTTGAGTGCACATGGCATGCATCCCGATCGATTATCTATAGCGTGAGAAAAGACAAAAAAAACTCTTATCACGCTGCTATGCTGTCCATCGCAAACGCCTCGCCCGCCTCAAGAACGGTCAGCGCGCCGCCGATCAGGTGGAAACTGCCCGTGATCAGCACGCGGGCGCGCACGCCCCCGGCCTCGGCCGCGTACCGGGTGCGCACATAGTCGACGGCGTCCTCGATGCTCGGCACGGCGGCGACCTCGGCCTGCGGGTCCAGCTGCTGCCACTCGGCAGCCAGCGTGCGCTGCAGCGAGAGGCTCTCGACGGCGGCGGGGTCGACGTTGTGGTTGACAAAGTCCACCTTCCACGACTTGTTCTTGTACGTCATGTTTGTGCAGAACACGGCGTGCTGGAAGCGCAGCCCGCCGTGGGCCCCGTGCGTCAACAGGGTCTGGTGCACGACGCGCAGCAGGTCGACGGCGTCGCGCTCCGACTGCTGGTTGAAGATGAGCACGTTGGGTGGCGGCCGGGCCATCGTCTTGTTCCTGCGCATGCATGTTAGTATAGGAACACAAGGCCGGAAAGCTGCTGGAAACAACGAACCCTTCCTCGGCCACCCTTCCAAACCACTGGCAGGCCACATCCAGGCTCTGCCGGTTGTGTGCGCCGTCCAGGTACCAGCGCAAGGGGCCAGTCGTCTTGGTCTCGCAGCGCCCGCGCCACAGCACGTTCTCGAGACCGTCAACGAACAAGGCTGGCAGCGTCACCACTTCGTTGTCGTCCTTTTCATCCGTCTCGGCCCCTGTGCTGTCGACCACCCGCGGGAGCTCGGCGGCGTCCACCCCGAGCCGGCGAAGCACCGTCGTGGCCAGGGCGACGGCCAGCGCCGCATTCTTCCGCTGAAACGGCTCGCTGGGGGTCAGACGCACGTGCTGCAGCAGCGCGTCGCAGCGTGCCGGGCGCAGCACGACGAGGTCCGTCTGCCGCTCGGCCGCGCGCTGCCGGAGGATGGCCATGGCGGCGGCGCCGGTGTTTTCGGCGCCCGCCTCGCCGGCGCCGTCCTGCTGCACCGTGAAGGCCGGGCTCGCCGGCTTGAGAATGCCGGCCTTGTGCCAGGCAATGGACGCCAGGGTGTGGCCCAGGGTGCTGACGTGGTCGATGCCGAGCGTCGTGATGGCCGTGGCCGCGGGGTGCACCACGACGTTGGTCGCGTCCAGCGCGCCGCCGACGCCGACCTCGTACACGGCCACGTCGACGCCCTCGCGCAGAAAGACGTGGAACGACAGCAGCGTCAGGAACCGGAAGTACGACGGCTTGCTGCTGGCCCCCTCCAGCGCCCGCCACACCTCGAAGAAGTAGCGGGCAAACAGCGCCTCGGACAGCGGCGTCGAGTCGATGCGGATCCGCTCGCGCACCGCCACCAGGTGCGGCGAGGTGTAGAGGCCGATTTTGCGCGGACCACCTCTGTCCGCCTCTGCCCCGGTCGCCTGCTGCTGATGCTGCTGCTGCTGCTGCCGCCGCCGCCGATACCGCTCCAGGATCGAATTGGTGTACGCGCAGGTCGTGCCCTTGCCCTTGGTGCCAGCCACGTGAACGATGTTCAGCCGGTCGAGGTCCTCTGCAGCGTAGCCCAGACACCGCAGCCACGCGCGCATCTGACCCAGGGCCTCGTTCTCGCTGAGATGCACGTTGGCCTTCTTCCGCTCCTCGATGGTCTTGAACCCCGCCTGCGTGGAGTTGAGCAGCCGGATGGCATCCTCGTAGCTCGGCGTGGACTCCATCCCGTGCCGGACGGCTACCGTCGTGTGGATGGCCCTAGGGAGGGCTGTAGCGGCGAGTGGTGGCACGGTGGACCGAAACAACGGGGCCGAGAGCGCAAGACACCCCGGAACGCGAGTCGAGATCGGCCAACGGCGGGGGAGGGGGAGGGGGAGGCGACAGAAGGAGTGGACGGCACCGGATCGAGCCGCGAGCATCCCTGTGCGGTCTGGGGGTAAGCACGGGCGGGCCGGTCGATCGTCTTCGTGGCTGGGGGCACCGATGTGCCGTCGGCGTCGTACGGTGCGGTGCGTGCGGTGCGTTCAGCGCGGCCTCGAAAGCATGGGGCAATTTTCTTCTGCGACAGACCCGCTTTTATCCGGCGCTAGTTGGATTCGGGCGTGCAACTTGCCGCTTCGGCGCCGACATGCGGGGCACCATGCAATGGCATAACCGGTTCGAGGCCGCATCGGCAGGCGACGGACAATGACCCATGCGGCGAAAATGTCCTTCCCGATCCCGGACATGCTTGCTGGAAAGGAGCCCGCCGCAAGTACAAAAGACGGGAGTGCCGTCCGTGGTAGCCTGCATTGCTCCCCTTTCTCCGCACCACCACCATGGCATCCTCAGGAGACCACCCTGCCGCCACGCATCCAGAATCGGCTCCGGAGAAAAACGCCGGCAACGGCGTCGACGACGCAAACAACAGCGGCCATGGCAGTTCGACCGTCGAAGACGTGGCGGCTGGACAGCCAGCAGCAGCAGCAGCAGACGGGTCCCCAGGCGCCTCGCCGCCGTACTCCACCTTCAGCAAGAAGACCAAGCGTTTTCTCGTCCTGATGACCGTCTTTGCCACGCTCTTCTCGCCCTTTTCGTCTTTCCTCTACCTGCCGGCCATCACGCCGATTGCGGCCGAGTACGGCCGGTCGATCGCCGACATCAACCTCAGCGTCACGCTCTACCAGGTGATGCAGGCCATCGGGCCACTCTTCTTTGGCGACCTGAGCGACAACATCGGCCGCCGCCCCGTGTACGCGATGCTCTTTGTTATTTACATTGCGGCCAACATCGGCCTGGCGCTGCAGCACAGCTTTGCGGCGCTGCTGGTGCTGCGTGCGCTGCAGAGCGCGGGCATCAGCGCCACGGTGGCCATTGGCAACGCTGTCATGGCCGACTTTGCGACGCGCGCCGACCGCGGCGGCTTCATCGCGGCCGTGCAGTCGAGCATCATGTTTGCGCCGGCGCTGGCGCCCGTGCTGGGCGGCATCCTGTCGCAGTTCCTGGGCTGGCGGTCGACGTTTTGGTTTCTGGTCATTGCCGGCGGCATCTTCCTGCTGGTGTATCTGCCGCTGGTTCCCGAGGTGCGTATGCAAGGGAACTGTGGAAGAGACGGTGAAAGAGAGAAACTGCTGACCAGAAGACGGCCCGCAACGTCGTCGGCAACGGCTCCGTCCTGCCACCGGCCATCAACACGACGCTGCTGGCGCTGGTCCAGCGGCACCGGCTGCGGCGCACCGACCCGGCTGCCTACGCGGCGCAGATGCAGCGGCAGGCCGAGCGGCAGGCCGAGCGCAACGCGGCACGGCCCCAGAAAACGGGCTGGCGGCGGATCCCGGTGCCGAACGTGTGGGCGGCCGTGGTGATTTTGTTTGAGAAGGACATCGGCCTGGCGATGTTGTACTCGTCCATCTTTGTCATGGTCATCTATGCCATGCTGGTCCCGCTGGAGGACGTCATCCGCAAACGGTACCACTTCAACGAGGTGCAGGTCGGCCTGTGCTACATCCCGTTTGCCCTCGGCTCCGTGCTCGGCTCCGCCCTCTGCGGTCGCCTGCTCAACTGGAACTACGCACGCATCGCGCGCAGCCTCGCCGCCGGTGCCGGTGCCGGTGCCGGTGCCGGTGCTGGTGCCAGCAGCAGCCACGCCGCCGAGGACTCCGCCACCGGCCGCGCGTTCCCCATCGAGCGCGCGCGCCTGCAGCTCATGTGGCCCAGCGCGGCGCTGGCCGTCGCCATGGTCGTGCCCTGGGGCTGGGTCGTCACGGCGGGCGACAGCCTGGCCGCGCCGATGGTGGTGCTCTTCTTTGCCGGCATCGGCTGCAACGCGCCCGTCTCGGTGATGAGCACGCTCATGGTCGACCTGTACCCGCGGAACCCCGGGCGCATCTCGTCGACGTTCAACCTGGCACGCGCCGCGCTCAGCGCCGTCGGCACGGCCGTCGTGCAGCACATCATCGACGCCTGGGGCTACGGCTACACGTACCTGTTCCTGGGCCTGCTGATCGCCGTGCTCAGCCCGACCATCCTGGTTGTGCAGCACTGGGGGCCCCAGTGGCGGGAAGAGCGCTTCCAGCGGTTCGAAAGGGCCAAGGCGAAGCTTGCAGCCAAGCAGCAGCAGGGACAAAATGATGCGAACAGCGTTGAAATACAGTGATGAATAGCGCTAGATCAAAACATACCAACCGCTAAATGCTCCAGTTCTGGCGCTGAAACACGCGCTTTAGCGAGGATTAGTCATTTTTCGCTTAGGCTGCCCCGCGAAGGTCAAGTGAGGTCATTTGTTTCTTTTTTCTCTTGACTCCTCGACTACAAGCTCCTGCGTCCGGTCGACGCGCCTACCGCCATGGCCTCGTGCGTGTTTCTTTTCCCGTGCTGAACGCGTTGCTTCCACTAACCGGCCAGAACCCAGCTTGCCATTCCCTTTCGCAAGGGGTCGCACCTCTCCCTCAACAACGCCATCCGCGCGTATGTCACGGACAAGTATGGCCAGCACCCGGACTCGTTCCGCGAGGCCATCGATACGATCGACTCATTGCGGCGCGATGCTGTAAACGTGCGTGAGGCGCACACCACTGGCATCCGGCGGCTACAGGCGTATGCGGCGCAGCTGGCCTTTATGGAGGGGAAGTTTCCGCTGGAGGTGAGTGGTGGTGTTTTGCGTGAGGCGATGCAGGGATCGACGGCTGCTGACGCTGCCCGACCAGATTGGTGCCGACTTTACGTGGTATCCGGCGCTCGGCTACAACACGGAGCGGCCGGTGGTGCAGAACAACCTGCGGTTCGAGCGCGTCAACGTCCTGTTCAACCTGGCGGCGCTGTACAGCCAGCTAGCGGTGAGCACGAGCCACGCGGACGCGGGCGGACTCAAGACGGCGGCCAGCTGGTTTATGCAGGCGGCGGGCGTGCTGCAGTTTGTGCGCGAGACGTTTGGGGCGGACCCGGACGTGGCGGGCTGCCTGGGCCTGGCCGACGACCTGGACGCGGCGACGCTGACGTCGCTGGAACAGCTGATGCTGGCGCAGGCGCAGGAGTGCTTCTGGCTGCGCGCCGTGGCGGAGAAGTACAAGGACGCCACGGTGGCCAAGCTGGCCGCGCGCCTGTCGGACCTGTACGGCGCCGCCGGCGAGGCCGCGCTGCAGAGCGACGCCGTCAGCCGCGCGTGGATCCACCACGCCAGCGCCAAGCACCACCACTTTGCGGCGGCGGCACAGTACCGCGCCGCACTCGACTGCCTGGAGAAGCAGCGCTACGGCGAGGAGATTGCCCGGCTCAAGGACGCGCTCGCCTGCGTCGCCGAGGGCCTCAAGGAGACGCGCGGCGGCTACCTGGCCAAGCCCGTGGCCGACGACCTGGCCGCCCTCAAGGCCCGCCTCGACGACGACGTCAAGCGCGCCGAGCGCGACAACGACATGATCTACCTGCAGATCGTGCCGTCCAAGTCCGACCTCAAGCTGCTCGACCGCGCCAATATGGCCACGCCGCGCGTGCCGCCCCAGGTCGCCACGCCGCTGGCCTTTCTGGGGAGCAGCGGGAGCACCGGAAACAGCAACGCCAGCGCCAGCGCCAGCGCCAGCGCCAGCTCCAGCGCCAGCGTCAGCGACGCAAAAGCCAAGTTCGGCCCCCCGCTGTTCTCCGAGCTGGTGCCCTTTGCCGTTCACCTGGCCGTGTCCGTCTACGAAGAGCGCCGCGACCGGCTGGTGCACCAGAACATCCTGCACGATCTCGACGCCCTGACGGCCCAGCTTCACGAGACCCTGGTCGGGCTTGACCTGCCGGGCGCGCTGCAGGCGGCAGACCGGCCGCTGGGCCTGCCGGGCTCGCTGGTGCAGCACGCGGAGGAGATCCGGTACGCGGACGGCCTGGAGCGGGTGCGGCGCAGCTTTGCCGACATTGACAAGCTGCGGGCGGCGGACCGGGCCATGTTCGACGAGGGCCGGGCGCTGCTGGCGGCCGAGAGCGAGGAGGACACGCAGCTGCGGCAGCGCTTCGGCACAGCGCGGTGGACGCGTCCGGAGGGGCGTGAGGAGGACCCCGCAGGAACGCAAACAGCAGGCGAGGGCGGCAGCTCCGGGCGCAAGCTGTACGCGACGGTGGACGAGATCGAGGGGTACTTTGCGTCGAGCGGGTCGAGCGACGGGGTGGTGCGGGCGATGTTTGGCGAGGTCGAGCCGGTGCTGGCGGTGCTGGCGGGCCCGGAGCGGGGGCTGCTGGACTTTGTGCCGAACAGCCGGCGGGTGGTGCTGGCGGAGACGGACCCGGTGAAGCCGGCGCTGGGGCGGCTGCGCAGCGCGTTCAACGACGTGCAGCGGCTGGAGTCGCGGCGGCGGCGGCGGGCGGAGGCGCTGCGCGACAAGGCGCGGCAGGACGACGTGCGGGCGGACATGCTGCGCGAGACGGCGCGGCTGGAGCGGGCGTACCCAGAGCAGACGATTGTGGCGTCGCACTTTGACGGCTTCTTTGCAGCGCGGCTGCGCGACCGGTACGACGACGACGAGGCGGCCGTGGCGCGCGAGGCGGCCGACCAGGCCAAGGCGGTCGAGGATGTGACGCGGGCCAGCCGGGCGTTTGCGGCAGCGCAGAAGCAGGGGGGGGGCGCCAACGGCAGCAGCCGTGAGCGCGAGGCGGCCCTGCAGACGCTGTCCAACGCGCACTACAAGTACAAGGAGGTGGTGCGCAACGTCGAGGTCGGGCGCAAGTTCTACAACGACCTGGGCACGATTGTCGGCGCGTTCCGGGACCAGTGCCAGGCGTGGGTGCAGCAGCGGCGGAACGAGGCGCGGGCGCTGGAGGAGTGAGTCCTGTTGTCTTCCGTTTCGTCTCTCGATTGTCTACTGCATGCTAACCCACAGCGAACTCAACATGCCGGTCCTGGCGCCGCTGTCCTTGGGCCCGCCACAACCGTCGCCAGCCCAGTACACCCAAAACACCTACTACCAGACCTACCAGCAGGCCGCCCTCAGCCAGCAGCAGAAGCAGCCGCAGAAGCAGCAACAGCAACAGCAGCACCAGATGTGGACGCCGGCGGCCGGCATCCGGTTTGGGGCGTCGCCGCCGCCGCCGGGCATCCAGACGGGACCGGCAGCAACCCCAGCGGCCGGCACAAGGCCCCTGCAGCCCGGCGGCACCGCGCCCTCCGGCACATGGGATCCGTCGTCTGGCATTCGGTTTGGGTAGGAGGCATCTAGACAATATACCCTTATCCGCCCGCCTGCCGTTCTCTCCCTCCAGCTTCGCCTCCGGATCTAGCAGCACACGCTTCCACTACCAGGGCGATGCATTTTGCGTGCTCTATCCCGTTGTATCTTACGATGTCGCCTGCGTGAGGGACCTATCTTCCGCACCCAAAATGGACAGCGGACAAGCTCCGGGCTCGACAAATCATTCGCGCAAAATGCCCCAGCTTGTCCGGGCCCAGCCGCCCCACCGGCTCGTGGCCGAGAAGAAGGTCAAGGTGGTCAACAACGGCGGCGCACTGAACCCGCGCGGGCTGGCCGGGGCGGTCGACCGCTACTTCCGCGATGACCTGGGCATCGCGACGGTGCAGGTGGCCTGGGTGGCGGGCGCGCTGGTGGCCGGCCACCTGATCGATGGTGGGCCGTACGTGACGGGCGGCAACTGCAGCGCCGTGTACGAGGCCATCTTCTGCAACGGGCTCGTGGGCTACGCCGGCCTGCACACCGCCATGGACTGGCGCACGCTCGCGCCGCGCGCCTACGTCCACTACTTTCCCGTGCTGGTACCGCAGGCGCAGCTGCCGCTGCAGGTGCATCTGCTGGCCGGGCCGGCCTCCGACCTTCCCCATGGACATGCAGAGCTCGGGCAAAGGCGAGCGTGGCATCGAGGTCGTGTGCCTGCTGCCCGTCGCCAGCGACGGCCTCGTCCTCACCATCCACCACACCGTAAGATACTTAGCATCTACGACAAGTGCGAGAACATCTTCGAGGGCCTGGCCACCTTTTCCGAAAAGCGCGCGCCGCAATGGAAGGCCGGCCGGCTTTTATTGGCGGGGTTTTTTTTCTCATTTTTTTCTCATCGTGTCTGTATTATAAAATTCTCCATCTCGCAATATTCCACTTCAAACCAAAATTTGGCCCCGAAATGCCGTTAATCCACCGTGTTTTCCCGCTTTTCCTTTCCCGGCCGCTCTCTCCGCCCGCACCGGCAATACGCACCATCCCCGCATTACCCATATAAAGTCGACTCCGTAGCTCCGTCGACCCCGCCCCACGGCCCTGCTCCTTCCAGTCCAGACCGCCCTTGTGGAAGGCGCCCTAGCGGCAAGAGCGCCCGCCGCTCCAATAGGCACCGTAGGAGGATATCTTACAAGGAAAGAAGCGCGCGCAACAATCGGAACCGATCCGGAGTCTGCATTCGCCCCAGCAAGGGCAAAATACGTCACACACACACGCACATGCAAGCCCGTATCGTACGAGGCATTGCCATCTCTTCTGCCCCTTCTTCGTCCTGGCTTGCATAGAACAGAGAGCACCTGACGCTTCCGATCTCCATCCGTAGCATTCGTTCATCCATCCTAGAACACCAGTGGGGAAGGTGCAGCCCCCCCCGTACCGGGTCGCGCTTTCTCCCTCCTTTTTTGCTTCCGTCTTTCCGCTTCGCTCCTTCCGCCACCAGCTTCTCCACAGGATTTCCCCCCTACTGATTCACTTGAGCACCTCGGCCACAATCCTCCTGTTTCCCTAATTTTCTCCGTCTCTCTTCGTCCAAGGCGATTGTCGTCTTATCGCTTTCCAGGCACGCCGCAAACCCTGCTACGCTGCGACGTTGTGTCGTACAGACCGTACCTGTCAATCCACCGAAACACTGAGTCACTGGCGGCCTTTTGTTCTGAGTTGTCCTCCACCATGGACCCCGTCAAGGCTCCCCCTGAATCGTCCGTCGCAGCCGCCGCCTGCTATGGCTCGGCCACTACGGCCATGGCCATGCATCCCTTCGACCCCATGGCGTCGTCGCCCCCGGCCGCACCATGCGTGCTGCCATCCATGTTCGCCACGTCCCCTGGATCGGCCGTATCGACGACGTCACCAGCGTCGTCTGGCTCCGTTTTCGATCCAGGTCCGGCCACCGGCAGCGCCAGCAACACGAGTGTCAGCTTCAGCACCACGCCCGGCTTCCGGGAACAGGACCAGGCGTCCACCGGCCGCGACAATGATGGCCGCTCTTCTCCCTTTTCCTCCACTGTCACCGCAGGCACATCCCCCGTCGCCACGGCTACTGGGGCCAATGCCACGGGCGGCGTGGCGGCATCCGCCAAAGCAATCGAGCTGCTACGCAAGCGGGCACGCGATCGCAAGTCCCAGCAGGCCATGCGCGACCGCACCAAATGGACCATTGCCAACCTCAACGAGCAGGTCGCCTTCCTGACGCAGATGCTCAATGCTCGCATCCGCGACGTCAACCTGATGAACACCCGTCTGCAGTCGCTCGAGGTCGACAACGCCCAGCTGCGCACCCAGAACGCCGCCCTCCAGCTCAGCCTTATGGGCTCCGACAGCCGCACCGATACAGACGCGGGGGACCTTGCCGTCGTCGCCACCACCGCCGCTGTCGCTGCTGCCCATCCGGCACCCGTTACGAGCACGGCCCCAGAAGCACTGCCTGTACCTGGGTTTGGGGAGAATGCACAGGTGACCTGTCCCGTGCCGCCGGCGACAACGTTTTCGCTGGCCGACACGGCCCTAGTCAAGAAACCGTGGGAGATTCCGCCCGTTAACACACCGCCCACGTGCCTGAGCGATAAGATCCTGCAGGGCTTCGTCACCGCCAAGGTCCAGGAACGGTCCACCGGCAATGGCGCAGTGACAGTCAGCCTAAAGCCAAACCTCTGTGCGCTGCTGGAAAAAGACCGGCGGACCTCCGATCCGATCAGCGACGTCGTGGGCGACATTGTTCGCACATACTTTGAAATCGACACCCTACCAAAGCAAGTGGCGGTCTTCTACATCATGTGCACACTGCTCAAGGTCCGACACACCAGGTTTCCAATCGCCTCGACCACGCTAACGGCAACAGTGGTTCATCCTCCTAAGCAAAGAAAGCTGGGATCGTCTCCCGGCCTGGCTCCGGCCGACACAGTCGCAGATCGCCACGCCACACACCGCGTGGATCGACCGCATACCATGGTGTGTGCTGCAAGGTGGGAAACAAGCGTGGTAGAAAAGTGCCAGCTGACATGACAGGCCAAACGTGCGCAACTACCTCATTGCGCATCCCGGCATTACCCTCGACCATTTCGCTGCTGTTTACAGCACCAGCTTTAGCGTGCGCTGGCCCTACAACGACGCCCATGTTCTCATCAAAGGCAGCGATCCTGGTGAGCATGTCACCATCAATCCGGTCTACAAGGAGCACATCATGCAGCTCAGCAACTGGGATGTAGGCAAGGCCTTCCGCGACCGGTACCCCGAAATCGGCGCTCTTATCGACAGCGACGGATCTCTCACCGACCAACCAACGGCACCCTGGGGGTCAACGTAACAGGGCTGATTCTCTGCCTGCGGGCGCAGCTGGCGGTGCTGGCGGACGGTGGCAGCATTGTCGGCGCGTCGTCGATTGCGGGCGTCAGCGGGCGGGCGCGCAACGGCGCGTACGCGGCGAGCAAGCACGCCGGGATCGGGCTGTCGCGGTCGGCATACCAGGAGTACGGGCCGCGGGGGATCCGGGTGAACTGTGTGTGCCCGTGTGTGTCCCGGAAACAACAGCCGGACCGAAGAAGAAAGAGAGACACGGCTGACTAGCCAGGAGCGCCATCGAGACGCCGATGAACGACCAGGCGCGCGAGATTGTGACCGGCCGCGCAGCAGGGGCGCCGGCGCCGTCGACTTTGGGCTGCGTGCTGTCGACAACGGCAGAGAGCGCGCTGGGCCGCAGGGGCCGGCCCGAGGAGGTGGCGCACCTGGAGGCGTACCTGCTGAGCGACGAGTCGACGTACGTGTCGGGCACGGCCATCTGCGTGGACGGGGGGTGGATGTGCTGAGAATCTGTAGAATTCGTCCTCACACGACAATCCAAGCAGCAACGCATTTCTCCTACAGATCGTCTCGTCTTGTTCACGTCTCGTTGTCGAGCGTATCTTACGGTACGGCCGTCTCTCCACTTACACCAACGGACCCGTCCCCACCGCTACCCGCAACTGATTCATTTCCGCCAGCACTAGCAGCCCCTGTCCCCACACCCGCCCCCTCCTTCCCCGCCGCGGCCCTGCCCAGGCCCGGCAAACGATTCGCCGAACGGGGCGCCCGGTGGTGTTAAGGCACACCTGCGCGGCGGCCGGGCAGGTGCAGAGCAGAGAGGAGCAGACCGGCTGTTTGTTTTTCCCTCTTGCATTCTGTGCGGGCGTCGAAGCGCTCTGACAACGGGATCCTGTAAAACAACCTTCCTCCTCCTTCTCGAAACCAACCACCGCCACCCACCATGCCCAAGAAGATCTGCTTCGCCATCCTCCACTCGGCCAGCGCCGAGCTGCGCAAGCAGGTGTGGATTTGCTCCCTTCTATTTTTTTTTATTTTTTTTTTTACCCCCACGCGGCTAACCGCCAGCACCTCCAAAAACTCATCGACACCGCCGAGTACTCGCGCGTCCACGAGCCGGGCGTGCTCTCCTACTGCGCCTGCATCCCGCGCGGCGACGACCAGAGCACCATCTACATGATTGAGATGTGTGTGTCTTCCGGCCCCTTACTTCTTCGGTTCTCTCGTCGCTGACAACCCCCCCCAGCTACGCCGACCAGGCCGCCCTCGACACCCACATGAAAGCCGCCCCCGTCGTCGACATGCTGCAGTGGATGGAGAGCCAGACGAGCCCGCTGTTCGCGAGCCCACCCGCCATCTACACGCTCGACGTCTTCGACACCGACAGCCAGTCCGCCGGTCTCGTCCAGCGCGCCGCCGCCGCCGACGCCGACGCCGCCGCCGCAGACCCCTACCTCGTCGCCGCCGAGATTGCGTACAAAACGCCCCAGCTGCTCCAACAGGCCCTCCCCTACTGGGCCGACGTCGTCGCCAGCACCCGCGCCCACGAACCCGGCGTGCTCGTCTACGCCGTCGCCCGCGACCCTGCCGGCGCCGCGCCCGACGCCGCGCCCGACGCCCCCGCCGCCAAGACGCTCTACACCTTCGAGGCCTACCAGTCCCAAGACTACCTCTCGTCCGTCCACGTCCCCAGCGCCGCCGTCCAGGCCAACATCGCCGCCACAAAGGACCACCGCGACGGCCTCAAGCACCACCTCCTCAGGCGCGTCGGCGGCTTCCTGTCCAAGATCTAGACGGGGCCAGACTCGTCGTATTCTGCTATTCTGCTGCTTGCTTAGTCGAACAATAGACTCACGCATACCCCTTCTCCTCCAGCCAGGCCCGCAGCGCCGCCGTCTCCCGCGTCCGGTACGCCGCCCGCCCCCGGATCGAGTCCTTGACCGTCTCCAGCGTCCGGTCAAAGGCCTTGGTGTCCTTGTCCGCGAAGAAGGCCTCGATTGCCGCCAGCGAGCCCGTGTCCGAGAACTTGCCCAGCGACACGCTGACAAACCGGTCCAGCAGGATCGGGTTGCCCGCCAGCTTGCGCGCTACCCCCCGCGACCACTCCTTCTGCACACACTCCCACAGCAGCGGCCGCGCCACCGTGCTGCCCGCCAGCCGCCCCGACAGGGTGTGCACGTCGCCCGCCGGCACCGTGTCCGCGGCATCGTCCCCAAATAGGAACGGCAGCAGCGTCTTCGTCACGACCTCTGCATCAGTCGCAGCCCCCATCGCGCTCAGTGCCACCTCGCAGCCGTCGGGCGCGCGTGTCGTCTTCCACTCCTTCAGCATCAGCGCCACGCCCCGCTGCGCGTTGTTCTTGACCCCTGCCACAAACACCGGCAGCCGCGTGTCGCCCTTGACCGCGTTTGCCTCCGGGTCGGCCGCGTACGCATCGAACCGCCGCAGGGCTTCTTTGGCAATCCTGTGGGCGCACATTAGTGTCCTGTGCATCGCATCGGGTTTCCGCACATGCACTCACGTTGGGTGTCCGTTGCGAACGGCCGAGGTCAGCAGACGCTTGCGCAGCTCCGTGACGTTGTAGTCCTCGCCCTTCTTGCCGTCAAAGCCGAGCTTCGCCAGGGGCTTCTCGATCAGCATCAGCGTAAAGGCCTCCAGGCCTTTCTTGATCTGCTCGTCTTCTCCAAAGATGCTCTTGATGCCCGCAATCGCATCCAGCGCCTGGCCCAGCACCCGCACGTGGCTCTCGTTTCCAAAGCCTTCCAGGAATGAGAGCAGCGCCGACGTCGGCCCGTTGCCCGCAAACGCCAGCTCCGCCGCCGACCCGGCAATCGAGATCTTGTCCGACGCACTCAGTCGATCCAGCTGTTTGCCTAGCGTCGCCAGCCGTTCCGGCGGATAGTTTATGCGGTAAAAGCCCGTGGCGTTGGTGTTCAGCTTGTAGAACGCCCGGCTCACGTTTTCGAGCGACGCCTCGCGGGTGGTCACCGAGACCGACTCCGTCGCATCCGCCGGCTGGCGCCCAACGAGGGACACAGGAATCCACCACGTCGTCGTATCGTCGGCCGCCTTCACATCGCCCGTTGACAAGAAGCGCGACTGCTTCACCGTAAGCGTCGTTGTCTCGTCGCTGCCGGCCGTCTCCGATACATTCAGGACGGGGAAGCCAATCTTCTTGATCCACGGCTCCATCAGACCGTTCACGTCCTGGCCTGACACGTCGCTCAGCGCCTGCCACAGGTCCATTGTCCGGGCATTGCCGTATGTGTGCTTCTTCAGGTAGCGCGACACGCCCGCAATGAACGTCTTGTCGTCCAGGTAGTCCGCCAGCATGCGGATGACGGAACAGCCCTTGAGGTAGCTGATGGCGTCAAACACCTGGTTGACGTCGAGCGCGTCGCGCACCGTCACCTGGATCGGGTGCGACGACCGCAGCGAGTCCAGCTTGAGCGATCGCTCCATGCCCTCGTTGACAAATTGGGCCCACACATCCCATTCGGGGTGCAGCTCGTGCGTGGCCTTCCAGCCGGCCCAGGTGGCGAAGCCCTCGTTGAGCCAGAGCTCGTCCCACCAGTCCATGGTGACCAGGTTGCCAAACCACTGGTGCGCCAGCTCGTGCGCCACCACGTACGCGATGCGGTTGCGGAAGCGGTTGTCCGACAGCTCCTCGTCGAACAGGATGGCCGTCGTGCGGTACGTCACCAGGCCCCAGTTCTCCATGGCGCCGTGCGTGAACTCGTGCACGGCCAGGATGTCGGCCTTGGGCAGCGGGTAGTCGACGTCAAAGATGGTGCTGTAGTAGTCAATGTACTTGGGCGCGTGCTGCAGCGCCCACTGGCCCTGCTCCTTGAGGCCGCGCGTGGCGTACAGGCGCACGGGAATGGGCCCGCTCCCGCTGCCGGGGCGCCCCTCGGTGAAGGCCTCGGTGTATTCAAAGTCGCCGACGGCCCAGGCCAGCAGGTACGTGCTCATGACAGGCGTGCGCTGGAAGCGGACCAACTTGACGTGTTTCTTGTCGACCACGGCCGTCTCAGACTCGACAGGCATGTTGCTCAGCGCGACTAGGTCGTCCGGAATTTCAATGGCAAAGCCAAAGGTAGCCTTGCGGTTGGGCTCGTCGAAGCACGGGAACGCACGCCGGGCGTCGCACGACTCGAACTGCGTGCTCAGCATGTAGTGGAAGTCCGCATCGCGCGGCGTCGACGCGGCCGGGGGCGGCGCACCGGCAGGCGGCTTGTACTGCGAGCGGTAGAAGCCGGCCAGGTCGTGGTTGATGCGCCCCGCAAAGGTCAGGTGGAGAACGGCCGCGTCCGAGGGTGCAAAGGCATTGTCCGCGGCCGCAGCAAACGCCAGCGTCGAGCGCTGGTTCTTTTCGTCGTAGACGATATTGGTCGATGTCTCGCTGCGCGTGGTGGCCGTACCAGGGGCCTCGGTTGTCAGGACGGCGCTCGTGATGTCGATCTCGAGCGTGTTCAGCACAATGGAGGTCGTGGGCACGGTCAGGGCACCGTTGATGGCGACAGAGCCTTTGTAGGTCCAGTTGGTGAAGTCGAGGTCCTTGATGACGAGGTCGTAGTGAATCGGCTTGAAGCTGTCCGGCAGAACGTCCCGGTCGAATACGGCAGCCGATGACGATGCCATTTTGGCAGAGGGGGCAGAGGCAGCACAGGAACAGTACCGTACGTTGTTGGGGGGAGAAAAAAACGGACGCCAACGACGATGAGGTTGTTGACGAGGACGGAGAGTAGAAAGATGGAGAGAAAACGGCGACGGCGCTGGGCGGGCAGGCGACAAAGAAAAGGACAACACCGACGGCGGAAGGTGTGTGGAGACCGCGAGGGGCAGTAGCAGAAGCTCCTTCCCGGCGTGTACGACAGGAACGAGACCCCGCAGCGCCTGCTGCATTCGCTGCTGGACGGGCCTCGCGGTCGCCGCGCACCTTCCCCAAGCGACGGCCGTGGCACCGGCGCCAGCCCGGGCAAGCACCACAGCTGTCCGTTTCGGCAGGTGCCCCTGCATCTCGGTCGGAACCTGGTCTGGTGCTGTGTCCGGCGAAGTGGGCTGTGGATATGGGCGAGTTGCGTCGGTTGCTCTCTCCTGCCCCTTTGAGAAAAGCAAAGAGCTAAATTTTCCATTTCTGCCCGTATTTTTTTGGRGGGGGGGGGGGGGGCTCCCCTTGCGTGGCAATCTCTTGCAGTCGCCCAAAGAACCCGACGTGCAGGTCCTGGGGTCCCAGAGCTATCCCATCCCATCCCATCTCATATCCCATACGTCCGGTGTGACGTTGCAGACGCGTCGATCCGCTGTTTTTTTTTTTTTGCCCGGCACTATGGCACAGGGCCGCACGACGCGCTGAACAAGGTATCTTACGAGTAGTAGACCAAAGCGCGGTCGCTGTCTGGTTTGTTCTACTTGTTGGCTGTCGAACTTTTCTTGTCATTTGTGTCTGTCCTCTCTGCCTGCTTTTTTTCTGCCCCTCAGATCACATTCTTCAGCGGCTGCTTGGCCAGAAACCGCCGCAGGTTCTCGGCCACCAGCGCCTCGCCCCCCTGCGGCCGCCCACCGGCCGCGTGCGGCGACACCAGCAGGTTCTTGGCCGTCCACAGGCGGCTGTTGGCCGGCAGCGGCTCGGTCTCGAACACGTCGAGCGCGGCGCCGCCCAGGCGGCCCTCGTCGAGCGCGTCGGCCAGCGCGGCCTCGTCGATGCTGGTGCCGCGCCCGACGTTGATGACCCAGGCGTGCTTGGGCAGCTGGCGCATGCGCTCGGCGTTGAGCGCGTGGCGCGTGGCCTCGGACCCGGGAAGGATCATGACCAGCGCGTCCGTCTCGGCCAGCAACCGGTCCAACGCGTCCTCGGTGTACACCTCCGTGGCGCCGCGCACGCCCGCCGACCGCGCCACGCCGCGCACCTGCGCGCCCAGCACCGTCAGCGACGGCACCAGCTGCTTGGCAATGTTGCCAAAGCCCCAGATCAGCACGCGCGCGTCGCGCAGCGTCGTGAACTTGCCCGCCGGCCGGTCCGGCTGCGGCCCGCCCAGGTGCTGCGGCCACTCCCGCCGCATCTGGTAGTCGCGCATCTCGTCGAAGCGCCGCGCCGCCACCAGCAGCAGGCCCAGCGTGTGCTCCGCCACCGTGCGGTCGTGCAGCCCCGACCCCGTCGTCACCTGCACGCGCGCCCGGTCAAAGCCCGCGCCCAGCACGTCGTTGGGCCCTGCCGCCAGCGACTGGATCCAGCGCAGCCTGCCAAGCCGCGCCGCCGCATCCTTGAGGTTCTCCGCGCTGTTCGTCCACGTCACCATTGCCTCCGCGTCCTCGTGCTCCGCCGGGATCGGCTTCTTGACATCGTACAGCTGCACGTCCACGCTGAAGCCCTCGAGCTGTGACGCGTCGAACTTGAGCGACGTCGGGAGCAGTAGCTTCATCGTGTCTTTTCGTAGTCGTGAAATGCTAGAAATCAAACGGCAAAACAAAGCGTTGCATGGACAAAAAACGGTCAACAGCAGCAGCGAAAGTGCAAAGTGCAAAGCGCAGGTTATTTCATGGGCGTCTGCGCCGGCGCAGTGCGGGGCCATCGGAAATATCTCACTTCGCCCGGTCATCGGCCCAAAAGGCAGCGAAAATGCTCGCGGCCAAATGCTGCTCCGATGCCCCTCTGCCAATACCATCCATCCACCGAAAGCAACACAGGGGCAATGGTAATCCAAAAGATGTATTGTTTTGTTTGTTTGTTTCAAGTTTAAAGCAACTATCTCTTTCGCAATCCCACTCTTTCCGCACTAGGGAAAGTAACGTTCATCCACTGCTGTCGTCCCCTGTGTTTTTCTGGTTGTGTCGTTGTCGTCCTGAACTCCGCATGCAAAGTACATCTTGTACATCCCATCTTCTCTATCTCTATGCCCGCTATGCCGTTGCGAGATCCAAAAAAGCAGAGTACAACAACATGGAAACCAAGGCCACCAAGGCCCAAACAGCAAAATACAAGAAAACTGCTCATGTCGGGTTGAGATCGAGCAGCTGGCTCGTGTAAATACGGTTCAGACTGCTCCGGCTCTGGTGGCGCCGCCGCGGTTGATGCAGACATCGTAGCCGATAGCTGTGCGTGTTAGCCACTGCATTCTTGTCCGGACTGAATCGCCAGACGGGAGAAAGGCTGTCTTACCTAGACGGCAGCGAAGAATCCGAAATGCTTCGCAGCTGCTGCTTGAGCTGTTCGTCCGGAGACAAGTCCGTGCCCGTATCCTGTGGTGTCGAATCCAACGTTGGACTCATGAGCAACGGCGACTCCGCAAACAGCGGAGGACTCATCGCCTCATACCCGCTCATACTACCGGCTGCCAAAAGAGGGCTGCCTCCGGTCAGGGCATTCGGAGAGCCGGCGTAGGAAAACGACGGACGGTGGCTCTGATGGCCCGACTGGATGTTGGCCGGGGCCCCTAGGCCCATGGCAGAGGACATGGGTGAGGGCGGCGAAAAGTTCATGTCCATATCTGAAACGTCAGCATACCGGCCTTCTCCAATGCAGGGGATAACAAAAAGTGCGTGCCACAACATACCTTGTCCATAGGAGCCCAATGGCGCGTTGAAGCTCTGTTGCCAAGATGCGCCGAACTGTGGCCGCATACCGGGGTGCTGCGAGTATCCGTTGGACGCGTTTGCTGGCTGCTGAAAGTCGAACGCGCTCATCTGCGGACCAGGGCTGCCAACAAACGGGCTGGCATCCAAGGGCGGTGGCGAATGCGGTGACATGTGCGGGTTGCCATTCGCATCGAAATCAAACGATGCGTAGGACGATACAGACGACCCGGGCCGCGGACCAAACGGCAGTGTGGTCGTCGAGAGGTACGGAGACGACACCGTGGATGATGGCACCGGTGGTGGGCCAACATAGTTTGTATACGGCTTCGGCCGCGTAAGACCCGCCAGCCCATTGCCAATGCTGAAACTGCTTGCGCTGCTGATGCTGCTAGCGCTGCGCTTGTGCAGTTTGGCCGCCGCCGATGCCAGCGTCGCCGCTCCTGAGCTGCTCCTCCGCCTGTTGAGATGCGCCCGGAGCGCACTGCTGCTGATGCTGCTGCTGCTGATGCTATGGTTCGTGGCGTTCGTGGCGTTCGCTTTGCCCGGGTTGTTGGTGTTGCCGCTACCGTCCTGGGCAATTCCGGCTCCAACGCTCGATCCGTTGTGTGCTGCATACGGAGAACGGTACGTGCTTGCATCTCGATTGCAGTGCACTTGGAAAAATGGATACTTTCGTGCCGTACCAGTCGGCCCAGCAGCCGCCTTTGGTGGTGGAGGTAGGATGCTGCTCCCACGGTTCTCCGTGCTGGTTGCGATACTTCCTGGTGGCGGTGACACCGTGCTGTCCGCAGCATTCATTGACATGGACCGTGGCTTTGCGGTCATGGAAACCGTTGCGTATCCATGGGAGAGGTTGGGATGCTGGATTTGGGGGAACTTGTTATCAGCGGCTCCGTTGTTGGGCATGGAAAAGTGCGAGCCAAAAGGAGACGGTTGGCTTGACGATCCGGCTTGGTTTCGGTGGAAGCCAGCCGGCATGTGCTTCGGCAAAGGCCGCTTTGGGGGGGGGAAGCTGTCAGGGCACTTGCGTGGCTGGTCCACGGCCTCTGACCCAGGTAATGACGGAGCCTTCGGTGGCGCAGGAACAGGCGCCGTAGTAGGAGAGGTGTGTGGCACGTAGGGAGGATTGATGACGCTGTATGACCGCCGCGGCTCGGCCTGTAGCTGGGCGCTGGTCTGCATACCGGGCTGCGCGGAAAATTGACCTGCAGGCTCGTTCACAGGCCGTGCCACAAGCTGTTGCCCCCCTGGTGGTCCCGCAGATTGTCCAGCAAACGACCCCCCCGAAAACATTCCTGCAAACGTATTCTCGGCTTGGCCAGGAACCCTAGGCAGCATTTGCTGTTCTGAGGAAGGGAGAAGCACAACATCTAGGTTTTGGGAGTGGACCAACGTCGGAGGCAGTCGCTGGCTCTTCGGAAACGTGCGCTTTGGCGGCTGCATAGGTGGCGGCATGGCCAAGGACGGTGGCGGTCTCGGGACAGAGTCAAGGAAGTTGCTTTTGGGGTTGTGCACAGCATTGGACGGGTCCTCTGTGTACTGGGGTTTGGCTTCGGTGGACAGCGAGCCAATGTAGTGCCAGAGTTGGTCAGGCTTGCTAAGGTCAATCTTGGCCTGATCCGTATTTTGCGCAAACGAAGTCGACTCGCAGGACTGGAACTCCTTCCACGTGTAGCCCTCGACAAACACATCGTCGCGGAAGGGCTGCATCCTCTTCTGTACGTTCAGCGTCTCCTTTGCCTTGAGGGACGTTGGCAACGGCAGTGCATTGGCAGATGCTTTAGGCAGACGGTAGTCAGCGGGATCAGGCAGCAGAAGCCACTTCCACTCAACCTCGACCTTGTCCCTGTTTTGCGTCAGCACTTGCAATCACTCGGTTCCGTTCCACGTGGAGAGGGTGAGTCGCAGTTTGAACACCCAAGCCACGGACCCAAGTCCATGCCATGACTTACCCGCTAGGAATGACATGCAAAAGGAGCATTTCCTCGTCCACCCGGTTCTCCACCACAACACCAGCAAAGATGTCGCTGCGGAATAGCTGCATTTGACAAAGTGCCCCTTTCTGCAAGGAAGCCGCTGCGCTGCGAATGCGCTCGTTCTTTTCAAGAATGTCGCCGTGGAGCTTCCGGTCGCGCTTAGTTCGTTGGAAGCGGCACGTGAATTCATAGACATGGTCTTTGTACTCGGTGCCGTCGTCGCCAAATACTGGAACGAAAGCCTCCTCCACGAAGGCACCAGCAGCCGCGGCACATGTCGGGTGGTATGCACGCGTGCACCGGTTGACCGAGCACTGC
Organism: Ceratocystiopsis brevicomis; assembly: GCA_002778105.1. Lineage (NCBI taxonomy): Eukaryota > Fungi > Ascomycota > Sordariomycetes > Ophiostomatales > Ophiostomataceae > Ceratocystiopsis > Ceratocystiopsis brevicomis. Next base: position 475,128 of record PCDN01000001.1, read on the forward strand.
AGACAAACGCCCTTCCGCAATCGGCAATTCATACAGCGCAGTTCCAAGCGGGACATGGGAATGTCTGCCACACGGGTGACCACTTCCTGGCCATCGACCGTCTCGATGTCTGTTTCCGGGACGTACATGGCACAAAGGCGATGGGCTTTCCGACCGTCGTCTGTTGGGAGAAGCTCCGCGTCCGGGAAGTCGTTCGGACACAGGCAGCACGGCGCTCCCGCACCCGAATACAGGCGCAAGCGCATTTTCTTAAGTTTCCTTCCAACGCCGCTCTCTTCCGTGTCGTCGTCGTCCGCGCCAGCGTCAGCGCCGAGTTTGCGGCCGCCCCTCCCGGGGGCTTTTGTAGGTCGCTTTCGCTTGCCCGTCACGCGCACTCGTATCGGTTGTATGCGAACGGATCGGCCGCCGGATGGCTGCCGCAGAATTCCAGTCAGAGATCCGGTCCCCTGGTCATCTTCGGCATCGTCCACATCTTCCTCGGACTCGTCGTCGTCCTCCTCCTCCTCGTCTTCTTCATCGTCCGTAGAGATGCCGCGCAACTTGCGCTCAATCTCGTAAACATCAACCCACACGCTGTCTTGGGCCTCGGCACACTCGCACTTCTTGGCAATTTTCCCCATGGGAAGCCACGAGTCCAGAGCAAAGTTCACGGCTTCGGCACAGTTGTATCCGAGGTTGTATCCCGAGTGGTAGCCGTAAGGATAGGTGACAACAAACTCTCCGGGATACGATACACACTTGTTGACGCGGATGTTGTAGTGGTGTAGTAAGTGTGAAGGGGAGATAAGAAAGGCCTTGTGGCGCAGAAACTGGTCGCAAGCCTTGGCATCCGTGGGCCAGATGTTCTTCATGGCGGCCTCAAAGCGACGTGCATCGCCCTGGGAGATGCTATACCACTGCTTAGGTGCACCGAAATGCAGGTAGTTGATACTGTAGAGGTCCACATCTTCCAGGTGCCACGCGAAGGTCGCCTTCCACATGCCCAGGTAGAGATAAGCTGTGTTGACACCGGGGACCTTGGTGCCGAGGACGTCCAGGAGGTTAGGAAGCTTGTTCAGGTTCCAGAGGTTGGTGGACTCGTCAAAAAGGGTTCCTGGTAGGTCCGCGCCATAGAGGGGGGGGGCATAGGTCAAGGTTTTCCAGTAAGTGCGTTCAAGCTCCTCGCAGCGCTCCTCGGTGTAATCGGAAACGTCCATGCGGTAGTCCCAGTCCTTGAAGGCGGTTTCGTCAATCTTGGCAGACCCCTCACGTTTGCTGTATTTTCGGCGTGCCGATGTCGACTGCGTCTTCGTCGTGCTCTGGCGAGCAAAACCCATGCGGCGAGGGACAGCTGGCGAATCAACGCAAGCATCGTCCTCATCCCTACCCTCCTCGTCCTCAATTTTGATGGGGTGGTCGGCTTCCACAGATGTCACCACGGCAATCTCGTCTTCGACTTTGTCTCCCACACGGGTCGCCAGAGAGTCCTCGTCCGAGTCCACACATGTTTTGTCATCATCTAGAACCATTCGCTCATCGTCGCCTCGCTGCGACTCGGGAGTCATCGGCTGGGGCTCAGACAGGACGGACGCCGTGTCGTCGTCGGCCGCGGTTGGGTGCTGGCGCGTTGCCCTGCGACCACCACGACCGCGCTTGACCCGCTTACCGGCAGCAGTAGTGGGTGCTGGAGAGGACCTGGGTCCTGATGCAGCTGTAGAGGAAGCAGCAGCAGCCGCGCGCGCACGGGGGGCAGGCTTTGGTTTATCAGCATTTGCACGCCGCTCGCCTCGCCTCGCCGGCGGCTGATGCTCGCTCTGGTCACACAGCTGGCGCCATTGTGGAAGATTGTACGTCCGTTGGTGGAGAATGTTGACTTGGCGGTAGGTTCCATTTGAGCCCATAATGTCCTGTTTGATCGGTTCCCGGACCTTGATGGGCTTCACCATTTCGTCCAGGGGCGCAAGGGAGTCCTTCCATTCCTGGGGCGGTATGATCTTGACAATACCCGACTTCATGCCGTACTTGTCAATCTTCTCCATCTAATGACAGGGACAGGGTCAAAGTTCCGTGGTTAGAACAAGCAGTTCAAGGTGGGGGGTAAGAAGAAAAAGACATAACCGGGGGG
>PCDN01000001.1:477266-488040 GCA_002778105.1 Ceratocystiopsis brevicomis
GGGGGGGGAGGAAGGGGGGGAAGGGAGGTGATGGATGAACAGATAAAAGGGTGCGAGATGTGAGAGACGGGAAGGGGGCTATGGGCTATAGAAACAAAGCGGTTGCAAGAGGGGAGCGCACAAATTTCTTGAAGTCTCGGAACTGGTGCATGGTCGGGCGAAACACGGGGACGGATCCGGAGGAGAAGTGGTCTGGCTCGATCTCGCCAATATCGTCCGCGTCCTCGGCGGCAGGGGGTGTAGGGCCAGATTTGGGAAGGGATGAGGTCGCGTCGGGACAGTCGCCTTTGGCCGAGGCATCGGACGACGCCGACGACGCAGGAGCCGAGTCCGGCCCGGCGGTCGTCGTCGGAGTTGTGACGGAGGTAACGGCGGCATCGGCGTCGGGGTCAGCGTCGTCAGACGGCATGCAGCCAAAGGCCTCAGCCAAGGCGTCGTCATCAAGGTCGCTCAACTCGGAATCGGAGCTTCCGCCGTCAAGCTTGGAGGCGTTGTTGCTGTCGGGCGGCGAGTGCAGGCCGGTGGAGGTGTTGGAAGAAAGCGCGCTCGCGTCATTCGGGACAGAAAGATCGGATGATGGGTTCGTCATCGTCGCCGCGGCCGTGGCCGTGGTCGTCGCGAAACCCTCGCGAGCCAGAAGGGGGGCTGCGACGGCGATGGTGTCGCCCTCCCCCCCAAGCGCCGCAGCGCTGATCGCTTCGCTGGACATGGCCAACCGCTGGGGCTACATGCGATCGTGGCGGGGGGGGTCTGTAGCCCGGAGGGAAGTCGACGCGCGGCGGGAGAGAAAACGAGGCAGCTTGAGCTGGGGGTCGAGTGAGCGAACGAGAAGGCGTGGCGGGAAAAAAAAAACCGAGTCGAACGATCGCAGCGTCGTCGCCGGAGGGCTGCGCCGGAAGGTGGGAAAAGGGATACAGGGGGGGGGAAAGGGAGGAAGAAAATAGGCGGGTGTTTCGTGTGGTCCCGATTCCCGGTTCGAGCTGTCGCCTCTTGGATATGGCGGAACGTTTGTCCCTTCCGTCTTTGTCGCAGAAAGCAACAAAAAACGCCGTTTATCCAAAAATCCACGAGCCGCAGGAAAACGACGAAAGGGCGTCCGAAGGGAAGGTGCGTGCGAGGGGCGATTTGATAGGGAAGGAAGGGGGGGGGGGCGTTTCTGGTGGCAGGAGCGGCCGACGATATGGGTCCTGGCCGAAATGAGCGATCCGGTTGGGCAGCGTTTTTTTTTTCCAGCGAAAACACCAGTCGCAGCGAACTGGGCGTCAGATCATTCTTGCTAGTCGCGGGACTTGTCGAAGATAGACAGCTAACACAGTGTGCGTTTATACGGACTGTGCGTGATTCCTCGCCGGATCTGCGTGGTTCCTTTTTCTCATACGGTGTATTTCCTGTGCTGGCGCCTTACTGTATCTTACTCTAGGAATTACGACACCCCATCCGTAAAACGTCAGTAACGGTGGCGGATTTAAGGATACATCATCACGCTGTATTCTAGAGGTTTTTTATCTAGAAGACGATGCTTCCAGCAACGCGTTCTTCTCGCAAGGTTCACCTCGTTAGCAAGTGGGCTTTCAAGCGCGAATACTTGTAAGATACGTGAAATTAAATGCTGAAGCCAAAAATGGCCCTCGTAGGCCGTTCGAGGCGTTTTTTACACTGTGTATCTCCGTATTCGTAGAGCAGCTTGCTGGGCGCTGCGGCTCTAGCGCCGACTAACTAAGCCCTTGTGCGTAGTTTCAAGAAAGGACTTGCCAGCACGGCCGCACTCTTCCGAGCATAACAAAGGCGAGACCGTCGGGGGTGCGCGACGCGGCAAAGCGTGCACGTAGAAGGACGTCTACGGAGTAGGAAGAGCGGCAGCAACCGGGGCTATGCCATGTGCGCTTGTCGGAGCAAACGGGGGTAGAGAAACGGAGCAAATCCCGCATTCGATTGCGCCCGTCTGGGACCGCGAGCCTTGTCTGGGCTTGAAGCCCAAGTGGATCGTCCGTTTTACGATGCTCTTCAGCCTTTCTGGCGAATCCATCCCTGAGAACGAAGGTGAAGAACCGGCACTGCACGATTCTGCACAGCATGCTGCAGTAGTTCTGCGGAGAGAAGATCGTATCTATCAAAGACCGCTGCCTTCGTCTGTAGCGCACAACGTAAGATACAAAGCCAATCAAAGTAAGTTAAGGAGCACGTCCCCCGGCATCACCGCCGGTTTGGCTGGCTCGGGCCCGGTTCACACTCCGTGGCTCTCTGTCTCGCACAGCGACAACATTGTCGGCTGTCCAGGACAGCCTCTGTCCGGGCGCACAGATGGGACGCACAACAACACGCGCACGGCGATGCTCATGCTGTATTCGTGTCCTGCACCGGTGCGGGGTGCTCTGGCCAGTCCCTGGCATCTTGACGCAGGCACGGCTTGATGTGAACAGGGTCTTGCCATGCCGTAGACAGGCAGGTCTGTTCTCCACTACTCGTAGTCGCCCTACTCCCCCACTCCGTCCATTGCATCTTTGTTCGAAACGTGTCTCATCTAGAGATGTCCGATGGCCGAGTCCCCCCCCCCCTGCGCGGCCGTCGATCGACAGTCGTATCAGCCAGTGGCCTTTCGTCCCCGTTTTCCATGTATACTTGTAAGATGCATGGCATCAGCATACTTGGGCAGTTTGCTGTTCTTAACGAAGGAAGAGCAAAGTGGTCAGTTGGACAGCGCAGCGATACACGGCAGCAACAGACAGCTCCAACAATTAGTCCTAGAGCCAAACAAAATGAGCCTGGCCTTTGGCCTTTGAGCCAACCGACTCGTACTGCCAACAACGGCTGCTCAAACATTGACTTGCTTGACAAAATATCGTCTTCCTCTGCTCTGGGCGGAAACCCGAATTTTTGCCAAGGAAGGCCACTACGAGAGTCTACTCGTAAGATACAGAACAGCTGAGGCTGAGGCTCGTGCCCAGCGTCCTATACTAACCCATAATGGATGCTGCAACGAAGCGCCCGGGTGGGACCTCCTCGAAACGACAGACAACCGGACAACAGAAGGGGCAGCTTTTCCAAAACCTGGAAACCCATATTCGTCGTCACAAAATGCCATGGAAAAGCACTCTTCCTATGGACCAGGGCCAATTCTTGCTGCCGAGGGCTTGTGCCGCGATGCCTCGACGTGCATGAGAGGCGCTCTTAGCCTACGCACTAATATACGAAACAGCCAATCATGGTGCACAATCGACCCACCCTTTGCCAAGTACGGAGTAGGAGAGAGAAGAAGACGAAAAAACGGCTGAAAGCTTCACCGCTCTTTTGGACAAAAGGAGGCATGATGTGCAGAGCAGATGACCAGTCAGGGCCTCGCTCTGCCAAGTTCCGTGGCAAATTCTGCACGGGGGTCTTGTGGTGCTAGCAAGTGGTGGCGCATGGGGCTGCAGAAACGGAACGGAACAGACTTCAACCGCGGAAAACCGATACGGAGATGTCCCACAGCTTTACGGAAACGCTGAGATGCTGCGGAGGTCGGTCGTATGTTTGTTACATGGAGAAAAGGGCCGAGAGGCACAGCTGGGGGAAAGAAAACAGGGAGAAGGAATAAAAAGTTTTCCGAGATGTGCTCGACAATTGGCTCTTCAATGGTCTCGAATCTTCTCTCTGTTCTGACTCACCAGTGGAACAGACGTCTGGGGAACGACACGAACATGAGACTGGCATCACAACAGCGGGATGAACCCTGTAAAGAGCGCGCAAAAAAAAAAAAATAAATAAATAAAAATAAAAACAAAATAAAAAGTACTGGCCAACAATGTCACATGGCTGGAAAAACAGAGCAGAGTCCAGAAAAAAGACAAAAATAAATGGTCCCGGAGGGGCTCGAACCCTCGACTTTCGCATTTGATTCTCAGAAGAATATTAGTACGATGCGCTAACCAACTGCACCACGGAACCATTCAGTTGATTTGTTGAAGAAGACGGCCACTATTGAACACTAAAAGGATTCCAGGTGCGAGGCAGTTTGTGCTGTATTCTCTCAGCTGGGGATGTTTTGTGGCAGCAAAAACACGGCTTTTGTCCTGTAGAGGTGGCATGGTGGATCAAAAGAGGGGGCTGGCTCCAATTCTTCGCACCCCTTGCCGAGACAGCCCTAACAACCCCGGACGGCAGTGGCTACACAGACGTTTTGGGTATCTTATAATTCGCGAAGCATTGGGTGGCCTCGTTGCTTTCCACTCTGCTCCTGCGGACAAAACGTAAGATGCGTTCTGCAGCCCAGGGCAATTGCGTCTGAAGTCCGTCCCCTTTCAGCGCGACAGAAGCGATACGCCGTGCCATACTTACGGCAAAGTGCCTCCAATAGTGTGTGCTGGCACCGGGGACAACACTTCTATTTGAGATTGGGCCCGGCGGCTCGTCGTTACCGTTACTGGCAGTCTAGAGTCTAGACCCTCCCCCTCACGAACATTTGGCCCGCACATAAGGCGTAACGTGCTTCGTAGTAGCCGCTTTTTACAGGGGGGAGGGGCACCCCCTCTCAGCGGAAGGAGCGTTCCATCCGTTCTTCTGTTCCTGCATTTTCATCCAAGCGTCTTTGTCGAGGCTCGCTTCCGTTGGGGCGTCCATTCGTCGCTCCTTCCTGTGCTTGCCATTCAGCACTTCTGCACTGCGGGGATGAAGAAATATCTGCTTAGTCCGACGATGATGTCCCCTCCCGCTGTCCTCCTTTCATTCCCTCCCCCCTGCAGCGACTACGCCCCATCGGAGTCGTGTCGTTCCTTTGCCTGTGCAAAGCCTTTGCGCTGTCGAACGGCGACAGCATATGTCCTCTTTTGGACACCACCCCCGCCCACCAGCATTACAATGGGTTCCTATTCCGCTGCAGAGGCGTTGATGAAACATCAGAAAAAGGACCCCAGACTCCCATGAACGGCCGAAAAGCAATAGCAAAATAACAGCTCTTTCTTGCTACGGTCCAGCATTTGCTGAAACCAAAATGTGAGTATGGCGTTCCATTTTTGCCATTTGGGCGGTCTTGTCTACGTCGTGGTAAGCGGCTTTTTTTTTTCAGCCTGTAAAGTGTTTTGGAATTCACCTTACGCTCGTCCGCTCGCTTTTTCTGTTCTCTTCTTTTCTTTTCGTCCTTGTCCTCAAAAAAAAAAATACGGTCTTTTTTGCCACACTTTGGCTGCAGCTGGTCTAACCGGTTGTCGCGTGCCCAATGCCTCTCTGAGTGGTAGGTGCCTCCTACAGTTTTAATGGCAGAAAGTTCCTGGATGCACAGGATTAACAAAGAACCAGCGATTGTCAAGAAGCCTCACGGAATTAAGTCCTGTTGCTCCGTACCTCTTGACCACGGTGGTTCTGCCCACGCCGTAAGTTAAGTCCAGGCGCCGCTAAGCATATGGGAAAGAAAGAAGCAACGGCTGACCAGTTCCATAAGACTGCCACCGTCATTCCCTCGTCTGTGGATGCCGTCGTCTACGCCACAACCGTCTCCAGCACGGGGTCCAGCACGGGGATGGACAACACAAGTGCAGAGTACCAGCCGAGCTGCGTCGTGGTGTCGACGTACACGTCCACCTATGTTCCTCTTGAGTGTCACGTACACGACAACGGACGAGGTCGCAACGTTTGACGACCGACTTCACGTTCACGGTGACTACGGCTCTCCACACTTCCACGACCACGACGTCCTCTGTCCGGCCAGCGACAAGCGCTTTGCGGCCGTGCTACGCAAGACCTATTCCCCCTACAAAGTACCCAACTATGCTTTGGTATGCTGGACCAGCTACTTAAATGTATGTCGGCGCTCTGGTGGCACCAGGTCAGTCATGACAGTCACGCCGTCGATGGTGACCGTGACGCTCAGTTCGACCAGCGTTCCTACTGGGGTGGTGGAGTCCAAGCTTTACGCGGGCTCGGAAATCATGCTGACGCCCGGGACACTGTCATCGCTGCACTCGACAACGACGCAGGTGGTGTCAAGCACCGACCAAACCAGCACGGAGACTGTGACGTCGTACACGTCGATCGAGATGGACGTCTCCGACCAGGTCCTGACCGCCGCGTTCGCGTCGACGACCGCGACCACCACAAAGACGTTCACGACGTCGACGCCCACGCCGCTCAAGCTACAAGTCGCCAGCGAAGTCCGCAAAACAGCAGTCGACCACCGACGCCACGAGAAAGTACCTAACCCACATCAACTCGAGCCAGATCGTTCAGCTGCCGGTTCTCGGTGGAAACTCCGGCATCGTATGCAAGTTGTCGACGAGGGACCAATATATCCGCAACGCCAACAGAAACCTACTCGCCCTGGTTGGGTCTGAGCAGTACTACCTGGTGGTCACGAAGAACCTGTACGTGGAGCTGGCCAATACGCCGGCCGCCACATGCTCCAGACTTTCACGGGCAGCTATGCGGGGACTGCAACTACTACCCGAGGCTCATGTCGTACAAGGTGAACGGCGCTACCACTATCGACATCTTGGTGGCGAGCCTCAGCAACATCGCCGATGGCAATATTATCATGAAGATGGTGTAAAGGCGGTTGGTAGGCTTAGTGTGGACGAAACAATGATCCGACGAGGAAGTTATTTCTATTTCTAAATTTTTTTCGCTTTTCTATAGTAATTTTCATTATTTTTTTTTTACAAAAGTTGTACAGCCTATCCAGACATATCTTCCAGGAAGCCGTACAAACAACCAAGACTTTTCGGGCGCGGGACATATTTTCCAGCCCTAAAACACCCACGCCGCTGTCTAGGAGAGACAAGCCATCCCCAAGAAGAAATACTTCTTACAGTCTTCCACACCAAAAACACAGACTCAACTAGTAGTTAGCAGACCGTCTAAAGGGCTGTTTTGTGACTCCACCGACTTACATCCTGCTTGTGTACTATGCAGTTCTGTATCATTGCGCACCACTGCCCAGGACACCAAGGCCCAGGAGCCGAGCAGGTGTTGTTTTGGCCGCCCTGCTCTGCGGCCACGCCGGCCGGGGGTACCGGCGGGCAAACAGCTCCTAGTTGTAGGTGTGTGTGTTCTGTAGCGCCATCGAATTGATCAACGGCCCAAACAGCGAGTCCAGCTCGTGGTCCGGCACGGGCGCGAGGCGCGGCGTGGCCGGCATCGGACCCGGCGAGGGGCTCGACGAGGGATGCGGCGAGGGCGGTGCGCTGATTGTGGCCTGGCTGTCGTAGCTGTCCTCGCGGTCCTCGCGGCGCGGCTGAAGGTTGGCCCAGGCCATGATGTCGGCGGTAGCGTAGCGGCCGCTCATCTGGAGCAGCTGCGCGGCGCCGACGACGACGTCTTCGTCGTGTTCCCTGGTCACCTTGTCCGGGCCCGTCACCATCACCTTCTTGGCCGGCTTCTCGACGAGATGACTGATCTTCATCAAGCTGCGGACCCAGCGTTCGTGCTCCCGCTTCTCGCGGCGCGACAGGCCCGGCACCTTGATCCGGATACGGTTCGGGCGGCCTGCCGTGTTGACCGGCTTGTCGCGGTCTCGGTTGATGATGCGGAAACGCCGCCGTCGGGGGGTGGGCACAGGAGCCGGGTCGCAGGGCGGCGTATCTTCTTCGGAGAGGGCGGCCGGATCGCCAGCAGGCGTATAGACTGGGTTGTTGGTCTGCTGCTCGGCAGCAGCCTGGGCCCGGGCCTGTCTGCGTGTGGTGATGACCATATTTTTTTTTTTTTTGCAGGGCCTACAGCAGTGGTGCAGCAGGCCGTATACGCAATAGAGCTGTTTTGGGTGTGCTTTTGGATAAGAATAGCAAGGGTTTGGTGGATTAGCAGGTCAAAGAGTGGTGAAGGAGAGGGAAGAAAAAAAAAAGAAAGAGAGCGAGGATGTGGCACACCAATTGTTCAATAAGAGTCTGGATAGCAGCGCGCCGCTGCGGGAAAATATGACGACAGGCCCAACAGCCAAACACCAGCATAGTCTACGCACAACTTTGGGGGGGTGTGCGCTCATCCGGTAGGAAAACATGTGCTTCTTCTGCCGCTCCTTCCTCTTTTGCAGCCGCAACCTCGCTACGGACCCCCTTCGACCCCGAAGACATAGGGGGGGAAAAAAGAGCTAACAATTAAAGCTAAGGCTGCAAAGACAGTGCAATATTACAATAAATAGCCTTGTAGCATTCTGGCAGGCAAGTTGTGTTCTTTGGTCGTCTCGCTGGTCGTTTGCCATCCAAGCAGCCATCTCGTGCCAGGATTTCCTGTTTGGGTTGCAGGATACACAAGAGCCGTGTTTCTCGTGAAACGTCAAGAACATCCCGCAATGGAAAAATGCTACAGTTCTTTGCAGTGCGTGTTCTTCTCTACGCCAGAGTTTTTTTTTTTTTTGTACGGCTCTTTTTCGCCTGTTTAGGCATGCTTGGTTTTTGTTTTAGGAGTCAGTTTCGTAAGCAAAGTTATATACGTTTAGCCTCCTCCTCCGGTCCTCTCTCCAAAGAAAAGCAACTAAATAAACTAAGATCGGATAAGGGAAATAAAGTTTGAACTAAGGCTGAAAAGGATACAAAAATAGATCATGGTCAAGAACGCACAAACCCCAAATTGCAATGCAGACGCAGACAAATAAATACATTACGAGGCCCTGGTAATAGCCGTATTCCCATCTTGCTCTGTCTTGTGATTTTGGTACGACAATGGTTGTTGCGATTGAGCTTTCCTGAAGCAACGGCAAACACGCGAATTAAGGCTGCCATGCGTATCAACCGCGCACAGAAAAAAAAAAAAGAAACAAATGGCAAAGAAGACAAAAATAAACAAAGAGAGAGGAAAAAAAACCCCACTAGATACGTCCAATACACATATACCTTTATATACTGGTAGGCAAGTAGCCTGGTCTCTGCCAAGAGCCATCTATTGCTCCAGACACGCACAGAGCCTCCAGAACAAAAAAAAAAAAAAAAAACCCCACCAAAAAAAAGCAAGAACCCATACCGACGCCTCTAACGCTTGCCCAGGCCCACAAAACACAACATCACCGGGACGACTTCAACGGCAATCCAGCCGATGCCTGGTCGTTAGTAGGGGTTTGCAAGCAGGCGCAAACAAGCCGGGGCGGTAGGCACTTACCAGTGTACACCACCAGCTTCGTCACCACCTCCACGTCGTACCGCACGCGCGGCTGCACGAGCTTCTCAAACATCTCCCGCTCGCCCAGCTCGTCCTTGCGCCCGACAAACACCTCGGGCTCGTCGCTGTCTTCTGGCGCCGCCCCGGCCGTCTTCGCCATCGCCTTCAGCGACGTCGTCGACGTCGCCCGCCGCTGCGGCCGCGGGTTGACCACCACGGTGCCCTGGCCCATCATCTCCTCGTACTGCGCCAGCGTGTTCGGCTTCTGCACGCCCGACGCCGACGCCATCGCGCCCTGGCTGTCCCACTCGGTGTAGGCAGGGAACGGAATGGTGTCGCTCGTCACCTTCCGCGTCGTCGACGGCCGCGTCTGGTGCGCGGTCCCGCCCACGGGCTCATCCATCTCCTTCAGGTCGTAGAAGCTGCTCTTGCTGCGCAGACTGCCCTGGCTCCCAATGCTCTCGCGCCGCCGCCGCTCGCGGTACGCCAGCGTCTCGTACGCGTCGGCCGCGCTCTGCGGGCCAATGCTGACGGACCGGCCGCGCTTCGCGTTGCGGAGGTTGCGCACGATCACGGGAATGTCGCCCAGGCTGGGCATGACGTTGTCGGTGCGCAGACGCAGCAGGTCGGGGATTTTGCCGTATTCGCTGGCCTGGATGAAGAAGCGACGCGGCAGATTCAGGCCGAGCGTCTCGATCAAGCGGAACAGGTGCGGCAGGATCCGCAGCAGCGTCGGCTTCATGACCTCGCGCCACAAGAACACGGTCAGAATGCCCACCACAAGCCGGCCGACCGCCACCGGCCAGGTGAATCCGCCCATGATGTCGGGTGGCAGCGAGAGCATGTGCCGCAGCCGCGGCGCCCGCCAGAGGCCAATCTCCATGCCGATCACGACGCCGGCAAACGCCACCGAGTCATCAAAGCACGGGCAGTCGTCGGCCGGCTCCGGGTGGATGCGCACGAGCACGATGACCAGGAGCACCATGAAGACCGGCACGGTCCAGGGCATCTGCTCGTACACGTCGAGCGACGGCATCAGGTAGAACTCAATCCAGCCGAGAATCAAGCCCAGCACACCGCCAAAGATCACATCCAGGAAGCCGTGCATGCCGCAGTACAGGCGCCCGACAACAATCGACACGGCGTAGAAATAGAGGGCGGCCTCGACCAGGCGCGCCGTCGACGGGGAAAAGTTGGCATCGGCAAGGTTCAGGATGGCGTACATGGCGACGGAGACGGCGTTTGTGGAGTGGGTCGAGGGGAATCCGTATTCGAGCGCGACCGATTCGGACATGGTGATGCGCTGGAGGGGCGGCGACAGCGGCCGCGGGAGCGAGAGCATGTCCTTGATGAAGCCGCTCACGAAGACGCCCGACGCGAGGATGTGCACAATTCTGCAGGTCAGCGCACTGTCCTGTCCGTTCTGCGGCCGCACGGGGCCGGCGGTAGGTAGGCTCGCTGGTCTTTTTTGGTCTTACCCTTTGCCGAAGCGCGCGTAGTCGAACCAGAACAGCATGGGCAGGCCGATCATGTAAAAGGTGTGTGTGCCAAAATTGGCCGTGATGGCAAAATAGCTGTCCAGCGCCGGCGACCGGAGCTTGTTCTGGAAGTAGGCCAGGTATGGCGTCTCCCAGCGGATCAGCGGCAGAAGCGCCTGACGTGCGCGGTATCGCCATCGTGGTAACGTGCGCTTGTCTGCCGTGCAGAGGAGGGGGGG
>PCDN01000001.1:488110-498439 GCA_002778105.1 Ceratocystiopsis brevicomis
GGGGGAGGGGGGGCAAACGGGCGAGTTAGCGAAAGGGCGGAACAGAGCAAGGGCCGGTGTCGCGCGCCGCCGCCGCCGCGTCGCACGCCCACGTACAGTGATCTAAGCTCCTCAGCCCCGCGTCGACCACCTCGTCGCCGTTTGCGCCACCGTTGCCGGGGTTCTTGCCGTCGACGTAGATGCTGGGGATCGCCAATGCTGCTGCTGCTGCTGCTGCTGCTGCTGCTGAGCCGCCGGGGCCGGTGCCCTTGCTGGTTGTTGACCCGGTCATGTCTGGAGGGTATCGCGAACGAGGAAACAGGGAGAGAGAGAGAGAGAGAAAAGAGGCAGAAACAGGGTGCTGCGCAGACGCTAATGACCCTTGAAGGATCAAAAGGCCGACGTAGGACGGACGACGGGGGGGCGCAGAATCGGGCGCAGGACAAGGCCGTCGGGGGTGGAGTTGGCAGGAGAATGCGAAAAGGCGCGGCGCCGCACAAAAATCCAAAAATCGGTCGGAACTGGCCTTAACGGGGTTGGCGGTGACGATGCAGGGGCAAGGCCTGTAGCCAATTGCCTACGGAGTACGGAGTACTGGCGTGTCCACACCCGCACGGCCGAGGGGGGTAAGGGAGAGAAAGGCGCGAACCACTGCTCGGCCGAGAGAGATGCAATTGTCGAATTCGAGTGGTAGACAGGTCGGGGAAAGAACGACTCGATGAGGACTCGACGAGAAAAAGAGGAAGGAAGCATAGAGGGGCAGCTGCGTCGATGCAGACCAGAAAAACGACACCGCGTCGAGCGGGTACCCAGTGGGGCAGGGCCCCCCCCCCCCACAGACAAGTCGATGACGGCGGCAGTCGACCAATGGGACGGCGCTAGCGAGGTGAAGCTTTTACTTGTAGTAAAAAGAGTTCGCGAAGCTTTTCCTGTGCTCGCCTCGCCGCTGGCACCCACGCGCCCGCCCGCCACGATGAAAGCCCGCCTTTGGCATCCCTGCTCCGGCCGCCTTGTGTCGTCTGGTTTTCCCAGAAAGCCAGCACAAACGCCGCTCTTTGTTGTCGTGTGTCGCCACTGTGCCGCCTCGTTTTCGTCCTCGTCGCGGACCTCGTCGCAAGAAGGCGCAAGAGACGACCCCTCCTCGTCGACGCCGCCTGGCTTGCCCACCTTTTCGCTGCCGCCCCGCAAGTTGCCCCTGCTGTACGGAAAGAGGGCTGTGATCACCGGCGGCAGCCGCGGCATCGGCTGGGCCATTGCCGCCCGCCTCGCCCAGGAGGGCGTCTGCTGCACGCTGGTCGGCCGCAACGAAGATGCCCTGCAACGGGCCGTGCGCGCGCTGCCGCGGCCGCTGCTGCCGCAGGCCGGCCCACTCAAAGTGCAGCCCCTGGTAGCCGGCATGCCGGAGGGGGCCGCCGCCGCAGCGGACGCCGCGGACGCGGAGGGAGCCGGTCCTGCTGCACCTTCTGCAGCATCGCCTGTCGAGCACAGCTACCGCGTCGGCGACGTGCGCGATGAGGCGCTGTGGCAGCGGATCTTTGCGTGGGAGGAGGACGCCACGAAGGCGGCCGACGCCGGCAAGGCCGCCGCCGAGGCGGAGGCGCAGGCCGCTGCCGCCGCGCTGGCCGCAGATGGCACAGTTCGTGCGGCTCGGCCAGGCGGCGCAGGGCGGCATCGGCGGCGGCGACGGCGCCGCGGCGCTGTCGGAGCTCAAGGCGCTGCTCCGCAGCTGGGCCGAGGACGAGAGCGCCGAGGACGACCACGCGGCGCGCGTGCAGGAGGCGGCGCGGGCGGCGGCGCGCGTGGACCTGCAGGCGCGCGGGCGCCTGGCGGACGTGCACTTTCTCGTCAACGCCGCCGGCATCACGCACACGCGGCCGCTGGCCCGGCTCAGTCCGGACGACATCCGCACGGTGCTCGACACGAACCTGCTGGGCACGACGCTTGGCTGCGCGTATGCCATGAAGGCCTGGCTGCGGCGACACCAGAAGAGTGAGTTTTTTTCTGTTTTGTTTCTTGCTTCTTTTCCCCCTACTCACACCGCAGAACGCTGCATCATCAACATCGGCAGCCTGCTGGCTACCCACGGCGGCGCCGGCGCGTCCGTCTACTCTGCCTCCAAGGCCGGTATCATCGGTACGTCCTTCATCCACGTCGACACAAACCTGGATCGCTAACCCCCACAGGCCTCACGCGCGGCCTGGCCGCAGAGGGCGCTGGCCCCAAGCGCCTGATCCGCGCCAACGTCATCCTTCCCGGCTACATCCAGACCGACATGATCAGCTGTACGTTTGTTTTGTGCTTTTCCCTTCCGTCTAGCCGTGCCGGGCCTCCTCGGCTGTACAGAATTCATTCGCCTGTATACCCCCCGGCTCCCTTCCTTCCAATACCGTTCACAATAGAATACACAAGATCAGGAGACTGCCCTGCTCTGCCGCCAAGGACAAATGACTGACACGATTCCAGTCCTGGCCGGGGACCGGCTCGAGGCCACCAGGAAGAAAATCCCCGCGACCCGCCTCGGGTCTCCGTTCGAGGTGGCCGACGCAGCCCTGTTTCTGGCCAAGAACGAGTATGCCAACAACTGTGTGCTCAACCTGGACGGCGGGCTGAGTGCCGTCCTCTAGGTGCAAAACACCGGCCCAAAGAAAAACCCCCCCAACGCCCAAAGAGAGATAGAAACGACCAAAAGATGGCTAAAAAAAAAAAAAAAAAGGCAGAAACGACCAGCGAACACAGCGCTCGGCAGAAACCATGCCGCGCTTCACTCTTCCCCCTCCAGCCTCGGTCGTTTCGCGTCCTGGGCGCCCTTGGCCTCGTCCTCGCGTGGACGCTTGGGCAAAGACTCTGGCGCGGGTGCTGCTTTTGCCGGGGCTTGGGCCTCTACGATCAGCACGTCGTCGTCGTCGCCGTCGTCGTCGACGCTGAACACGTCGGGCACACCTGGCGCCTTGGCCTCTGGCGGCTCTGGTGCAGGCGGCGTGGCGGCCTTGGGCTTTCTGGAGCGCTTCGGGATGGCGAAGCCCTCGACTGGGTCGACAACGTCCACCGCACCGGCGCCGTCCGCGAGCGGACCGTCCCTGCGTTGTCCTGTCAGCAGTGTGTACAAAGCCAAGGAGGACGAAGAGCGCACACGTACGTTAGCTCCATGTAGGCAAACACGTCCATCACCTTTTCGTCGTCGCTTGTGTCGTCGGTCACGGAGATGAGCCCGGCCTCTCTGATTCCTGTGGAAAGAAGCGGTCAGCGGAGATCGAGAGCAGGGCAGGGCAGACAGAGCAAGCCGCGGCGCACGCACCCAGGTCGCACAGCCGCCGGTCCACGTTCGCATCCTCCTCGACGTCGTACAGGAGCCCGGCGTCGCCGTGCAGGCACACCTCGTGCTCCCGGTCGTAGCCGAGGTACCCCCACACGACCGTGTCGAGGAAGTCGGCCAGCGTGGCGGTCTGCACATGGACGCGCACGACGACAAACACGTTGGCGCACGTGGCACAGTCGGGGTTCGGCGGGCGCGGCCGGTCGGACGCCAGCCGGCGGTCGGTCGCGAACGGCGTCAAAAAGATCTGGCACGCGTTAGCGGGTGGAATCGGTCCGTCGACCTGGAGGAGCGCCGCGGCCTACCTCTCTCGCCACATCGTACTTCCCCTCCAGCACCTTGAACGACTCGAGCACGCACAGCCCGGCCACGATTGCGTTCGTCGTCGCAATCGCCGGGATGATGTTGCCGGCCATCTGCTTGATCGCGAAGCGCGACTTGCGCTCAATGCCAAACAGCGTCGCCCGGATGTTGGCGCACGCCGTCACAAAGTTCAGCGTGTCCGTGTCGTCCTTGTCGAACTCGATGTCGGCCGCGTTCAGCGCCGCCTCGTCGAGCGAGGCTGCCTCGCCGCCGCTGCCGGTGTCTCCGTCGGCCACGCCGTTCAACGAAGCCCGCGCCGTCTCGACCCGCCGACGGAGCTGCGCGACGCTCGCCTGGAACACCAGCACGCTCTCCTCGAGCGACCACACCGCCTGGCTGTCGGCCAGAATCGCGCGCGCCGCGCCAGCGGCGTCGCCGTCCTTGGCTGCCAGCAGCGCCTGGGCACGCTGCATGACGTCGCTGTACAGCACCGGCTCCGGCGGCGTCCGCGACTTCCACATGTCCTCCATCGAGCGCAGGCGCAGGATCTCGGTGTGGAACACCTTGTCGAACAGCATCTGCGCAAAGTCGGCGTGCGTGACCGACTGGCGCAGCCCCTTGAGGTCGCGCTCCTCCCGCAGCAGCTCGGACATCTCGGCCTGGGTCGTCGTCTCGTCTTGGTCCTTCTCCTGGCCCTCGAGCCGGGCCGTCTCCTCGGCCTCGGCCTCGGCCTCGGCCTCAGCATCGCCGGGCTGGGCCGCGCCGTAGACCTCGTTGAGCAGGTGGTCCTTCGCCCAGACGATGCAGTGGATCGGCTGGCTGGGCGTGCTCCGGATCGTGCACACGGGGAACGACTTGGGCACGGCCTTGGGGCTGCAGTCGTAGCAGGCCGTCACGCCGCGGCGGATCACCTGGACCTGGCCGTTGAACCCCGTCGTGCCGCTCTCGATCAGCGGCACGTCGGCCACCAGACACATGCGGTTGACGTGGCGGCGCGCCTGGAGGTTGTCGAGCGCGTTGAACACCACGTCGAAGCCCTTGAAAAAGGTCACGCTGAACGGTGGCACGCTGCTGATGTTGTCGTAGTGGGCGACAATCTTGCTGTATGGGTTGAAGCGCTGGGCGGCCTCGCGCGCGACCTCAGCCTTGGGCCGCTTGATGTGCTCCCGGCGGAAGAGAAACTGGCGGTTCAGGTTGCTGAGGTCGATGGTGTCCAGGTCGACGATGTGGATCTCGCCAAAGCCCGACAGAACGAGCGTCTTGAGCAGCTCGCACCCGATGCCGCCGGCGCCGACCATGAGAACGCGTGCCTGGGAAGGAAGGGTAGTTAGCAAACAGAACGGCGGCAGGGGGGGGACACAAAGAGAGGGAGAACGCAGAAGAACGCCGGGACGAGGCCGGACGCGTGCCGAGATCCCGCCATGTCCACCCTCCCATCCTGTGTACCTTCTTCACTCGCCCGTTGAGCGACGGCCCGAGCACATGGAGGTTGTGGTTGTCGCGCTGGGCCGTGCCGTTTAGCAGTGGCATGGGGGGGTGCTCGTGGTCGTGGCCGTGGCCGTGGCCGTGGCCGCTTGTTGACACGGGCGGCTCCGCAGCTGTTGCCATGGCGTGTTTCGCTGTCAGAGGCAATCAAAAGCCGGGCGGGCACGGACGGGAGAACGAAAGAGCTGTTGAAGAGCAGGTCGAACGGAAAGAAGTGAGCCGTGGACGCCCTGTAAAGAGCGGCAGGGCGCAAGGGCGGGAATGCCGGGACAAGAGCAGCAGGCGGCAGTGCCGAGACAAGCGCCACAGTGGAAAGCAGGCAGAGGAAAGGCTGTCGCCAACGCCGTTCGGGGGATGCAGGTTGCCGACTGAAAGCAAAGACTTCGAGGGAAGAAGCCGCAAAGAGGCGCGTTGGTGGTTGTTGGCGTCGGTGGGTCTAGCAGGTGCCGCCGGGCCGGCAAAAAATTGCTGCCAGCTGGCGACGGGAAAACGGCCGGACCGTTCTGGTGGGATGCGACGACCGGCGACCAGCGAGCGAGCTTCCCTGTCGTTGTGTGTTGACCCCCAACACAATGTCCGACGACGAGGCCGACCCCGAGCTGCTGGAGCTCCTCCGGCAGCATCTCCTTGGCAATGCGTCGACCGTCGACCCCGACGCCGACACGGGCGTGCTGGCCAGCGCCGAGTACGTCAACGACAACGCCATCGACGTCGCTCTCGACATGCGCGCGTGCAAAAACGCCGCCGAGGCCATCTACAGCCAGATGCAGCGCAAGCACTACTCGGCCGCCACCTGGGGCGAGCACGAGCTGCACCCGACGGCGCGCGACGAGAGCACTGTCGACTTTCTCTTTGCCATGGACCTCTTGAACTTTTCGTTCTGGACGGACGAAGCCGCTGGCGGCGACACCACCACCACTGCTGTATTTTCCGCAAGCAGCACGCCTCTAGAACCCCACCGCAGTACCGGATTTGCGGTCGAGTACCGCGGAAAGACGTGGACCGGCTACTACAGCATGGTGGCCGCGCTGCGCCGCGCGCTCGACGAGGGCATTCCCATCACATCGCCCGCGTTCTGGTGCAGCCCCAAGTGCGACATGGCGCTGATGCGGCGCGTCTTTCGGCCTGCCGGGAGCGGCGACGTGGCGGCGTGGCATGCCGAGGCTGCGGAGGCTGAGGTGCAGCGCAATGACGAGGCCGGCGATGCTGCTGAGGTAGCTGGCGGTTCCGGCGATGCTGACGACGCGGCTGCTGGTCCTACTACTGGCGGCGTTGGTGTTTCAAGCGGCCTGGCCAGCGAAGAGAACGACCCGGAGAAGGGCGAGGAGGTTGTGCCCTCTGCCTCTGGCAAGCTGGAAGAAGATGCAGCCGGCGTTTCCAAGGACGCGGAGGATGAGGATGCACATGGCGAGGTCCAGAGGAAAAGCACAGAGGACGGCGCCAACGACGAGGTGGGCGGTGTTGAGAAGAATGCGGAAGATCCGGGCGACGACGCCGCCGACGCAAAAGAGGTCACGAACGGTACAACCGACACCAAAGAACAAGTCAATACCAGCAGCAGCACCACCACCACCACCACCACGGAAATGCTTGCAACTGGGCCGACGCCGAGTGCCCCCGCGCGCACGCCCACGCCGGACGACGGCCCCTCGTCCTCCCTGTCGGAGATGCCGCTGCTGGCCGAGCGCCTGGCCTGCCTGAAAGAGGCCGGACAGGTGCTCGACGCGCGGTTCGGCGGCCGGGCGGTCAACGTCCTCGACGCGGCTGGCGGCTCGGCGGCCAAGCTGGTCAACATCCTGGCGCGCGAGTTTGCCTGCTTCCGCGACGAGTGCCCGTTTCCCAACACCAGCAGCAAGTCTGGCGGTGGCGGCGGCGGTGGGAGTGCCTATGATGCCGACGATGACGACGACGACGACGACGACGACAACAGCTATGGCTTTGGCAAGCCCCGACGCCGGCGCCGGCGCACGGTCCGGTTCCTCAAGCGGGCGCAGATCCTGGCGGCCGAGCTGTGGGCGTGCTTCCAGGGCACGGGCTACGGGGCGTTTGGCGACGTCGACAAGCTGACCATGTTTGCCGACTACCGTGTGCCGCAGATCCTGCAGGCGCTGGGGTGTCTGTACTACAGCCCGCCGCTGCTGGCGGCCATCCAGGCGAAGCGCCTGCTGCCGTCGGGCGGCAGTTGGGAGGTGCAGCTGCGAGGTGCGGTTTTTTTTTTATTTTATTGTTTTTTTTTCATATTTTGCCTTGACCCCCCGCTCACACCTTGCCAGGCTGCACCATCTGGTGCGTCGAACTCCTCCGGCGCGAGATCAAGAACAAACACCCCGACGCCGAGGTCAATGCCGTCCTCATCGACTTTTTCCTCTACGATACAATGAAGGAGATGGAGGCCGCCGGCAAGGACGCGTTGCCGCACCACCGCACACGCAGCATCTGGTACTGAGGCCCATGGGCAGATAGATCCCTGCGTCTTTCTCTGCGTTGTCTTGTCTTGTCTTCGGTCCGCTCTGGTGTCTTCGGCATGCGCAGAGGTCTTTGCTTTCCAGTCCATCGATACCATGATAGTTTTCTTTACTCCTCCTACAAATGCACCGAACCCAAGAAAAGAAAAAATAAAGGTCCATTCTCATTTCCATCGTACTCGTACAACATAACATGTCTGTCCTGCTCGCATCGTCCCCCCCACCCGTCAGGCCACCAGCTCCGGGTTCAAGATCGCATCAAACGTGGACCGGTCCACGTTCGCCGTGCCCTTGGCCTCTTCTTGCAGCAGCACCGCCAGCACCTCGATGGGCGGGTTCAGGCCCAGCCGCGCTGCCCGCTGCCACCGCTTTTTGCGCTGGATCCCCGTGCACGGCTGTGTGGTCAGCAACGACGGAGAGCAAGAAAAAGAAAAAGAAAAAAAAAGAAAAAAAAAAAGCACAAAGACCGACAACGTACCCCGTACTGCGAGCTGACATCAAAGTACTGCAAGATCTTCTCGCCCAGGTCCAGGCCCTCCTGGTGCACCCGCCGGGCCGTTGCCTGGGCCTCGATGGCCCGCCAGTACCGGCGGACCTGCGCATCGGAGACGGCGCTGGCGGCCTCAACGGCGGCCCGCTCGGCAGGCGTGGCGGTCGGTGCGCTTGGTGCTGGCCTTGGTGCTGCCTCGGCCGCTTCGTCGGGTTCCTGCAGCGTTCGGCTGGCGGCTGCGGTGGCGGGTTCGGGAGGGTCGTCTTCCTTTGCCGGATCCGCTGTTGCTCTCCTGCCTTCTGCTCTGTCCGCTTCGCCCTTCCCGCTTGTCTTGGCCGCCTTTTCCAACACGGCCTCCTTGGCCGGAGGCTTTGTCGCCGACGGCTTCGTAACGCGGTGGTTGAAGCTCAGTGTGGCCTGGCGCCCGCCGCCAGAGGTCTTTCTCGTCGGCGGCATTTTGTCTGTCGCAGCCGGTTTCTGCTGTCTCAGATCGGTCTAAACGAAAGCTATCCGTCAAGGCTGTTGTCGTCGGTGTTGCAAATGCAGAGCTACCGGAAGACTGCCGTAATACCGAGAAACGTCACAATCGGCAGAACAAAGGGCAACGCCACGGCTGGCGGGGCAACGCCAAAGGCACGGGAAAGCACGTGACAGTTAATGGCCTCGACCTGCAACGCCCACACTCGATCTGTTGTTCCGTTGGGGGGGGTTTTTGGGGGGGGGAGGCATTTTCGTGGAAACGAAAACCTTCTACGTGGTGCAAAGCTGTAGGATTTCCTTCGTACAGGACACGACAAACCTCTTGAAGATGCTTTGCACACACTCGTCGACAGGGCTCGCTTTATAGCGCCCATGATGACGAATCGCCCCTAATCAACCCCCCTAAATCGCATCGAACGGTCACTAAATGCACTAATCCGCGCAACATTGAAATTTCCCCCGTCACCACCATCCATTGCATCATCCTGCCCGCATGGCCCCAGAAGCTTAGAAAGCAGACCATGGCTGGGCCACTGCACCATGCGCTCGCCGCCGAAGAGGCCGATGCGGCACCCGGCCCGGCGACCACAGACCCGGCGGCCAGCGAACCGACCGGCGCCGACACGGCCGCTGGCCTGACGACGATCCGCAGCGACGATCAGGACACGCAGCCGGAACCGGCGGCGGCGGCGGCGGATGCCCTCAGCGATGGGAGTAGCGACGACCGCCCCATACCGTTCCCCCCGTTCAGTGAACACGATGAGCCCGAGACGGAGCTGGAGACACCGAGCCAAAATGCCGCCGCCGCCGCCGAGCAGGACGCCGAGAACGCGATGACCAGTGCGGTTGCAAGGCCAGCACCTCTCCTGTCTGCGGGCAGCGTATCCGAACCGCCGCAGGCCATCACAGATTCAGAGCCCGCAGAGTCGGGTGAACCAGCGGAAGCCACAGGGTCGGCAGAGCCGGCAGGGTCGGCAGCACCGGCAGAGTCGCCACGGCCGGCGACAGACCCGGCGGCTGCACCACCACCGGCCGCGGAACCGGCTGCTGAACAGACACCAGAACCCGCACAGCCAAGCCCAGCACCACCCCAGGCAGTCGCGTCGCCGCCACCAGCACCACCACCCCCCTACTGGACACACAGCCATGCCGATTCGCGGTCGGCAGACGATATTACCGCCTCCTCCGCCGTCACAGCCGACCGGCTGCTAGCCAACCCCTCCTCTCACACCACGCCCACGACCACCTCCGCAGCGGACTCTCACCCCACCGTCGCCACCGCCGCCGCCGCCTCCTCCTCTTCTGCGCCGTCCTACCTCCCGACGCACCAGCACCGCCGCGACACGTCGTCCTCTTCCTCCCTGTTGCAAGTCGACCTCATCACCCTGCAGGACAACGAGGCGCTCGAGCAGATGGACCACAGCAGCTGCTGCTGCGCCGGCTCCGGCTCCGGCTCCGCCTCTGCCTCCGCCTCTGCCTCCACATCGCACCACCACCAGCACTACCGCCAGCAGCGCTGCTGGGCCCGCCATGTCGACCTCACCGACTACGTCATTATCGGTGGCGGCGGGAGTGGCAGCGGCGGCGGTGGCGGTGGCGTTGGGGGCGGCTCCGGCCCTGGCCCGCGGCTCGGTGCGTTTGTCGTCTGGACGGTGCGCGTCGAGACGCTCGAGGGCACGTCGTTCTCGATCCACAAGCGCTACTCGGAGTTTGACACGCTGCGGCGGCAGCTCGTCGCAAGCTTCCCGCAGGCTGCGGCCAGCCCCGGCGGCGGCGGCGGCGGCGGCGGCGGCGTGGCGGCCCTCTTTGGCGGG
>PCDN01000001.1:498489-517581 GCA_002778105.1 Ceratocystiopsis brevicomis
ACACGAACAAGAGCCGCAGCCGCAGCCACAGCCGCAGCCGCAGCCGGAAGGGCGCGCCGCCCTCGGCCCTGCCGCCACTGCCGCCCAAGACGGTGCTGGGCAACTTCCGGCCGGCGTTTCTGGAGCAGCGGCGGCTCGGCCTGCAGTATTTCCTAAAGTGTGTATCCTCCTGCTGCCCTTCTGGTGTGGTCTGTTCCGCCTCGCTAACCCATCCAGTTGCATCCTGCTCAACCCCGAGTTCGCGGGCTCGCCCATCCTCCGCGACTTTTTGTTCTCATAGCCAGGGAGGCCACCCTTCCTCTTCCTAATGCCACATGTAATTTGGTCTCCGGAACATCCGTCTGCCTTTTTAATCATGCAATCCCCGCTTAAATAGTTGATTTCTCATCCCGACGTCGCTGCATCAATTCAAGAAAGAAGCCTTTTCATTTCAGACTGTAGGTTCATGTACTTAATACCATATATCTATATCATGCTGACAGTGCACATGACCCGTGTACGTTGAGTACACAAGCTGCATAACCCCTTTTCTACGCTCCCCTGGAGCCGTCCGATATTCGCCTTGAAATGACAAACGGGGAAAGGGGGGGAGGGAAGGGGTGCAAACAGAATCAAAAACACCAAGACGAACATAAAACGCCCAAACCCGCTTCCTTCGACGCGGGACAAAAGAAGAGAAAGCAAGTATCAAACCCAAAAGCATTAAACAACCCACCCCGTTTTTCCCTCGCTCGTCGCTGCCACTCAATGCAAAAATGTTCTCCAACACAGTACGGCGGGCATGCAACCGGGCCGTACATCGCCTGGATGGGCCACAGAATTAAGTAAAGGCTGGAAAATAAAGTCGGAGAGAGATGAAAAGAAAAAAAAAGTGACAATTCGCTGCACAAAAATCCCGTCCTTTCAATGCCGGCCGGCATGTGGTCTGCTGCCGTCAAGCTGCTACTGCGGCGTCATTGCTAATGAAGCTTTGCACCCTTGCCGTTGACAGCCGTGGCGTCTCCGTTGGGGGACCCAAGAAGGCCGTTCCGGTCGCCGCGCAGGCGGTGTTCGTTCTCCAGCTGCTTCTGTCGTGGAATCGTCAGGGCATTAATGCCGAGAAACCGGCAGATGCTGTTGACAACCACATACGCCCAGCGGAAGTACACGACCATGGCAAAGAAAAAATAGGCCCACAGATAGGCCAGCTCAAACCGCGGGCTCATAGGGGCCGCGGCCGGGAGGCCAATCCAGGGGCCATAACGGGGCAGGTTCGCCAGCACAGCACCACCGACCAGCGGCGTGAGCATCACGGTCCAGTAGGGAAACGGCTGACGGGTGAGGTGGGCCAGGATCATCTTAGTGGTCATGCGGCCAAAGACAAACGCCATGGTCACGCTGAAGAGCACCAGGTGGTTCTCCGTGCACAGGCTCGAGTACGGAGAGTACAGCCAGGCGCCGCACGACAGCGTGTAGACGACCATGGGCGTCCACTCCAGAAACACGGGCGCCACGGGCAGGCCTCGGCTGCGTCGTGCGTGCACGACGTTGATGATGCAAAACGGGATGTGGCCGACGAGCAGCGAGATGCTGATAATTGCCACCCAGGCGTCGCGGAAGGAGAAGCTTCCGGCGTGGGTGACAAGGTGGCCGGTCAAGCCGGTGACAGTTTCTTCCTCGCCGCCGAGATGATCGACGAGGTCCTTAGTCCAGACCTCGGGGCCGTAGTAGCCGGAGAGAATCATGATGGCGGCCGCGGCCAGCAAGCCCTCCGTCGGCCCGTTGACGTAGCCGAGGTAGAGCGTGTGCGAGTGATAAGTCTCCCAAGTGGAGAAGAACATGGGAAGACACGGACACAGCGCGGTAAAGACGCCCGACTTGGTGGTGCCCAGGCCCATGGCGGCCACCTCCAACAGGCTGGCCAGGGTGCAGTTGAGCGAGTCGATGCCGTGGTCGAAGAGCTCGCCGAGACCGCTGGAGGTGCCGGTGCGGCGCGCCTGCTTGCCGTCGAGATTGTCCATGGTCTGGTACATGAACATCCCGAAGCCGAAGCTGTAGTATAGCCATGCTGGGCCCTGGAAGGAAGAACCAAGGAGTGTCAGTCATTTCTATTACTTCGTGTACCGTTGCTCAGCAGCGCGCGCCCCGAACTGGCGGACGTACCGGGCCGACAAGATCGGGCATGTAGAGGACGAGCAACAGCAGATTGCCCAAGATGAAGAAGAACCCAATCAGGGTGACCATGTTGGGGGCCAGCCACATGGGCAGCAGGTTGACGGCGGCATTCCACTAGCGAGCAGCCAAAAATACTGTTTTAGCACGCCGTGTCTCAGCCAAAGGGAGGGAAAGGGGAAAGCGGTTGCGCCAAGCCTGCGCGAGCCGTGACGCACGTAAGGAGTGAGGACGTATTTGGAGAACGGCGACTTGTCGACACTGGAGTACTTGTAGGTCTTGAGGTGCACCAGCGCGTCGTCGGAGAGGCTGTCGGGGCTGATGGCTTGTCCTGGAAAGGGGTCAGCGAGCGCAGTGAGGCAAAAAGAGGTCGCGTACACGGGGAAGAAGCACACACGTATTATGGCCTCCATGGTGGGCGGCTGTGTGGCGTGTGCGGGAGAAGAAACCGGCGGCGGAAGAAAGGAAAAACGCGCCGCAGAGAAGCCAGCTAACGCTCGGGGGGGCACCTTCCAGGCACCGTTTCCCGTATCGTTCAAGCTTCCGACCGCGGATCGAGAAGTGGGGCGGCGGTGTCGAAGAAGGGAAGGGGTGGTCGGGGCGATCGTGGACAATCGGAAAGGTGGTCAAGACTTAAGCAGCGAGATGCATCGTTCCTACCTTTAGCTTTTCGACAACAAACTAGACGACATGGAGGCGAATAATAAGCTGGTGAAAGGGGTCTGACACTAAGATACGTCGTACTTTCCTGCTTTCAACCACGGGGAAGCCCCGCCGCTTGCACATGCTAGTGGGCCACCATAAATGTCCCTATAAAAAGCCCGAAACCCCTGAATTTCGAGCACCAACGCTTCTGGCATGGCAATATGACGGGAGTTGTCGGTAGTAACCAAGGGCCTTTACAGATGAGCTCCCGGCCCGGAAATTGGAAGACAAGAGCAGCAGACGGAATGGCAGAGCAACAACAAAGACTGGGACGCAACAGTGCCCAGGGTTGCCCTCAATGAATTAAATCTCAAGACGCTGTACGGCAGAGCCAGAACGAAGGAAAAAGGAGGAAACAGAAACACAGGCAAGCCCTTCAAACCGCGGGATCCTCTACAGAATCAGCGCAGCACCGGCAGCGAGCCCGCCCATCGTCAGCAGCGAGCCCAGAAGTGCGCGACCGGCCTCGAACCGCGGTGCCGCAAAGCTCTTCTGCGACGAGCCCGTGGCGGTGGCCGAGCCGCCGGCGGTGGTGGTGGTGCCGCCGTCGCCAAAGACCTTTCCAGCAGCCGAAGTCGCGCTACCGGAACCGGTGGCGGTGGCGGTGGCGGTGCCAGACGCCGACGACGTGGTGTTGACGCGCGTGGGGTTCTGGGCGCCGCACGGGTGGTCGGAGCGGCATTTGCTCGAGCATTCGTCATCACTGCCGCAGGCGGTCACACACTGGTTGCCCCACTCCTGGCAGACGAAGAAGGGAAGGGTCAGGGAGTACTGCGAGATGTTGGGCTGGAGGTTGTTGCCGCAGATGCAGCCGTAGGTGAGGGTGACCTGGGAAGTCAAGTCAGTAAGAGTAAACGCATGCGTATTACTCGGCGAGCAAGATGTGACACGTACAGCATCGCAGGTGTTGACCAAGGTGCTAAAGGGTTCTGCCTGCTCGCAGATAAGTGGGCAGGTGCTGAGCTCCGTGGTGCACCACTGCTTGCGGGTGGACAGGGGGACCGAGTCCGGGTTGATGCTGTAGTCGGCGCGGACGAGGGAGAAGAGGGCAGCGGCAGCGCCAAGAACGGTGAACTTGAGCGAAGGCATGGTTGCGGATGCTGAATCTAGAAGGAAGGAGAAAAGAGTCAGTGCTGCGACCAGAAGAAAGAGTCAAAAGGGTTTAGACACGGCACACATGCCAGCGGCAAACGGCGCCGGGCAACAGAAGCGCCACCATGCGAATGAGAGATGTCTCAGTAAGCACGACATTGATGGGAATGGGAGATTCATACTATTAGTAGTCTGTAGTAAACAGACAAAGATTTGACGGCAGAAAATGACGAAGTGATAGGCAAGGATGAAGAACGAAGAACAAAGAAAAAGTATTTAAAGTAGAGAGAAGAAGAGTAAACAAAAAGGTAAATGCAGGTGAAAGATGCGAGAGACCAAATTAAAATAAAAAATAAAAATAAAAATAAAGAACACAGAAGGGAGTCGGCAAGAGACGATGCTGGGCAGGAAGAAGACAAGAGAGGAAAGAGAATATATACGGACGGGTCGGAAGACAAGATAAGGGCGCCGGCATGGGGACGCCACAAGGGGGGACCGCCGCGCCGTACTACTTCACGAGACAAGCTTCACCCGGGTTAAAACCAATAAAACGAGAGCCCACCTTGAAAGGCCCCCCCGCCCAGGATGCATCGGGTACGAAGTACGATGGCAAAGCCAGACTCGCGATGGCGCCTCGACGCAACCCTGGCACAGAGGCCCCATGCGTGCATGCAATACGGGATTGCAGCCCGTGTTCACGTCGACGATTGCCGTCTGTCCGTTCCGGGGTTCCTGGAGCTGGGCATCCCCGAGCTGTGCGTCTGGCTGTTGTGGCGTGTGTGCGTGCGGGCAGCTAACCCGCCCGGGCCTCATGAGCTCCATCGGAGCTCGAGCTGCAATTTGAAGTCTCAGTAAATCCATATGCAATTCAATTAGCTTAACTTCCCCCCTGCTGCCGTAGTGGAGTGATAGACACTGCTAACTACCGGCGCATGCAATGCAGGCGTATGCACGAGTATGCACTGACAGTGGCAATGCGGGAGAATGTTTGTTGAGCGAGTCTCGTAAAGAGCAGTGTGAGCCGCCATCTTTTCTCGTATTGAGCCAAGTGCCGACACTAGCGCCGCTATTCTGTGCATCACTGAGCTGCGGTTGCGTATCTTACAAGACACGCCGTATCTGTGGGACGATAAATATAGCATGCAAGCTTTGGTCTGTCCGTAGTGCATTGTGTAGAGAAACCGGGTTTTGCATAGCGCCGAACCACAAGTAAGTACAGCTAGACGTTAAAACCCTGTAAAGACCCGGCCTGGGTCTCTGGCGTATTTCGGAGGCAAGAGAACCAAACTGGCAAAGAAAACGACCTTGAAAGTGACACCGTGATGTTTCTGCGGAAGTCGGGAGAAAGGGGTGCCAGAAGGGGGGGGNGGGGGGGAAGGGGGGCTTTTAGCATGCCGGCGCTAAAACGCTTACGGTCAATCCTGGCCTGCTGGCCTGTCCGCATTTGGTGCTATTGACTGCAGCCTCCGCTGGTCGGTTTACTCCTTCCTTCCTACGATGGAATCGACGACAGCCGTCCCCTCGAGCAGGAACAGGGAAAGATCGATCGGCCTACTATAAATCGCGCTGCTTCGTCCCGGAATGGCAAAGACCGCAATGCTTCTGCACATCTGCTAGCAAGCACTGGCCACCCACCCACCCAACCAAGCCACAGCGAGTTGTGGCTTTCCGCATTCCAAAACGTCGGCACCGACGCCGACGCCGACGCCGACGCCGACGAGCGCCCGCTCTCTTCTCCCGCCCCGACAACCGCCAGCATGCAGCGCCACGCAACCCCTACTTTCTTCTCAACGTCGCCGCCGCTGCTGCTCTTCCTTCTCCGTGCCATTGCCGTCCTCTTCGCCGCGACGTCTATGCCCGCCCGCGTCGCCGCGTACAGCACGCTCTCCGACGCGAGCCTCCGGCGCATTCCCACGCCCGGCAGCGACTTTGACACTGCCGACGGCGCACTGCTGGCGCCGATTCTTGTGCCGCGGGTGCCGGGCACGCCGGGGTCGGCGGCCGTGCAGCAGCACTTTGTGCGGTTTTTCCGCGAGCAGCTGCCGACGTGGCAGATGGAGTGGCACAACTCGACGGCCCGCACACCGGCCACGGGCGACCGCGACGTGCCTTTCAACAACCTCATTTTCCGGCGCGACCCACCGTGGGTGGCGGAGGGCGACGTGGCGCGGCTGACGCTGGTCGCGCACTACGACTCGCTGTACCACCCGGAGGGCTTCATCGGCGCCACCGATAGCGCGGCGCCGTGTGCTATGCTGCTGCACGTGGCGCGCAGCCTCGACGCCGCGCTGACGGCCAAGTGGGACGCCATGGCGGCCGTGGGTGATGTGGGCAGCGGGCTCGAGGAGGAACGGGGCGTGCAGATCCTGCTGCTGGACGGCGAGGAGGCCTGGGTCCACTGGAGCGACACCGACTCGCTCTACGGCGCAAGGTTTGTTCTGCCGTGGGGAGGATTTATGGAAACGACAGTGCGTGCAATGCTGATACAGACAGAGCTCTGGCCGAGGCCTGGGAGGCCATGCCCTACGAGGCCATGTCGACGTTTGCCAACCCGCTGGATGCTATCAGCCTCTTCGTGCTGCTCGACCTGCTCGGGGCCAAAGACCCGTATGTGCCGTCGTACTTTCAGACAACTCACTGGGCCTACCAGCGCATGGCCACGATTGAGACGCGCATGCGTGACCTGCTCCTCCTTGAAACGTCGCCGGTGCTGCGGTTCCTGCCCGAGTCCGACAAGGAGGACACGGGGTTTGCGCGCGGCTTCGTCGCCGACGACCACATACCGTTCATGGCCCGCGGCGTCGAGATCCTGCACATCATCCCCACGCCGTTTCCGCCCGTGTGGCACACAATGGACGACACGGGCAGCAACCTGGATCTCCCGACCGTGCGGGACTGGGCCCGAATCGTGACCGCCTTCGTTGCCGAGTGGATGGAGCTCGACGGGCTGCTTCCCGCCGTCGCGGCACTGCTCGACGTACGGGACAGAAAGACGGAGTTGTAGAGCATATAGAGCATATACCGTAGCAATGTACCCAGAGCGATTCCAGCAATGTCGGAAAATCTTCTGACGTCTTGCTGCGGTGCCGTTGCGGCAGGTCGGGTGCACGTGACGCGACACGTGGGTGGAGTTTCCTGCCAAAAATGCAAGCTCCAGAGAGACACGTAACTGAGATCGAAGCTACTCGCCATTCCTGTCCAGGGCTCTCTGTAACCTCGAACACGATTCTGACAAGAGGGCGGTTTTCCAGTGTTGCAACCAGCTGGTATCTGTTGTCCGTCTGCCATCCATTTCTTTACTTGCTTCGTCTCGACTTCGACTCGTCGTTCTTCGGTTCACCATGCGGGTGTCGCTTTCGTCGCTACTGCTGCTGGCAGCGAGCGCCGTGGCCCAGGCCGCGTCGTCGTGGAGTTTCAGCGATGCCAGCATAACGGTGAAGAGCAAGGGCAGCGCTGGCCATGTGGTCGAGAAGTATGGCAACTCCTACGGTGGCAGGGATGAACACTGCTGCCACGCATGCTGACGACAACACCGCAGATTCGACGCCAAGACGGCGCTCGACAAGGCCGTCGCGCTCGGCAGCACAGCCACGGCCACGGTCACGCTGACGACGACAAGCGGCGGAAAAGCGAAGCGGCCGCACCAAGCGTTTCTCCTGCTGCAGGACCCCGTGACCGGGCTCGAGGCGCCCTTTCCGCTGACCGTTCGCGAGAGCGGCAAGGGGAGCGTGCAGATTGTATGCCCCCGGGGGTGTGATTGTTTTGGTTCGTTTTTTCCCTGTACTAACCAGCGGAACCAACGACAGACCCAGAAAGAGATCCCTGTGCAGTTGCTGGCTGCGTCCGGCCCCCTCCGCGCCAGCATCGTCGTCGGCTCGTTCGGCTCCGCCGAGGCGCACGTCGGCGCCGTCTTCGACCTGGCCCTCCCCCACGACGCGGACGCACCCGCTGCGTCTGCTGCGGCGGCCGAGCCGCCCGTGCGCTACGGCAAGCGCCCGGCCATCCACCACATCTTCCGCCCCGACGCGCAGTCGCCGCCCAAGGTGGTCAGCCTGTTCTTTTCGCTGGCCGTCGCGGCCACCGTGCCCGTCCTGTTCGGCACGTGGCTGCTGCTGGGCGCCAACGTGAGCCACCTGGGCCCGGCGGTGGCGGCGGCGCCAGTGTCGCACGCAGCGTTTTTCGGGTCCCTCCTGGCCCTGGAGGGTGTGTTCTTCCTCTACTACACGCGCTGGAACCTGTTCCAGATGCTGCCCGTGGCCGGTCTGGTGGGCGCCGTGACCGTGCTGAGCGGGACCAAGGCGCTGGGCGAGGTGCAGGCCCGGCGGCTGGCCGGCAAGCGATGAAGGCCAGGAGGGGAGGGCAGGAAAGAAGTTCCTTGGAAAGAGGGTGGGTGTACGGAGGGGAAAGGGAGGGGCATACTCTGTCCGACGTTCTCTCTGTACATCGGTCTGGCAATTCTCTCTTTGTGTTCTTACGCTGCAGGCGTCTGTGTCAGCCATCAAGGGAGGAAAAGCGGAGCACAAGAATCTTGCAATTGCAGTGGCAGCGATGATAGCATTAGGATAAAAGGGGGTCTTCAAAAAAAAAAAAGGCAAAAAGGGAACATGAACGAAGCAAGACAGCTTCAAAAATTGCACTTATAGCTGTTCACCAAGGTATGCCCTGTACGGTTGCCATTCTATATAAGTGCGTGTCGTGTCATTACTTCCACTGCTTCTCTTCGTCGATCTTCGCGTCGGGCGGTGGTAGGCGACGTTGCAGTGGCCTGCCGTGTCTCGCCCGTGTAAGTTTCGGATCAGAGAATGGGGCCGTATTACATAATATACGCAGCGTACGTTCTCATTGGCCCGTCAATCAAAACAAAGGCTGAAGACGGGCTGGGCTGAGTCGTACCTTATATCTGTCCAGTCGCTTCCTCATATTCTTGCGTTTTTGCTCTTTCTCTTAGGCTTTGCTTTTTTTCTTTTTTCTTTCACATTTCCTTTTTTTTTCAGGTCTTCTCAAAAGCTCTACCGTTCGAGTAGAGACCGGTCTGGATTGCGAGGTCGAGCGGTTCCTGGTCCCGCCCCACATAGGCAGCTTCCTTCCTCTTCGGGCTGTTTGTTTTCTTTCCTCGCTTTCCTCCTCCAAGCAATTCGACACGCGTGCCTCGTCGACCTCGCCACGCACGACGACCAACGCCCAGCCAACTACCGGCCTCTGCACTGCACTGCGTGCCTATGCAGTTTTGCTAGGCGACGTTGCTTTCTGTTTTTCTCTGCATATATTACATTGCCAGCTCCATTGTTTACTTTTTACCCTCCCAGCATCACGTTTGTCTCTCGGTTCTCGACAACTCGACTACAACACAGCAGACACTGTTTCTGAGCAAAACAACCTCGATCCTCATTAGCCGAGTTGACCATTACTTGACGCGATGGACCACACGCACGCCCACGCGTCCGCCCGCGCCGCGCGGCCCTCGGACGGGCACCTCAAGACGCGTTCCCACGTTCCCAAGATGCAGGAAGTGGGCTTGATGGGCTTTGACTCGGATCTTGACTCGACAATTGACAGCCTCAAGAGCGTCATGGCCCAGTGCCAGCGCGAGACAGCCCGGAAACACGGCCGGTCACGGTACGACGACATCGTCGCTGCTGCGAAACGTGCACCGTACACGCAGGCACCATCGCGTTTTGCCGAGCCCCCCTCGTCCACGGGCTCCCATGGCACTATTACTGCCAGCTCCATTCACCTGGACAGCAACGAAAACACATCCACATCGACGCCCTCCTCGACCTTTTCGGGCGGACCAGACGCAGAGTCGACGCGCGCCTCGGTCTTCTACCAGCAGCAGCAGCAACGCCGGCGCCACCGCGTGCTCAAATCTACCGGTCGCTTCACCGGTGGCCCGACTGGCGGCGCAGAAGGCAAGCGTGGAGAGGACATCCTCAGCGGTGTCGTCAACACATCCGCTCTGTTCCGTACCTTTAAGGAATGGCGGCCGGACGACGCCACCGACCTCAGCATTTTCGAAGATGGCGACAACGGCCGTGTCTTCTCGGGGGCTGACAGCGAGGAGGCCAACCGCAACCCTGCTACGGCGGAGTCAACGACCAATCTCAATGGCGTCCTGAACACTCTGGCCCAGTACAACAAGGAGAACGATTTGCCCTCCTTCAAGTCGTCGCCACTGCGGCCAGCGAAAGCGACGGTGCCGCAGCGCTCTCCACGGGCAGGGCCTCTGGCCGATGCCCCTGCGCGGATTAACCGTGTCGCAATGCAGGCCACGGTGCAGAACGAATCCGACATGTCTCTTGTTGTGACCGCGGCAACGCGCAAGCAACAGCAACCGCAGCAAAAGAGCTCGAAATCCGAATCAGCGCCAGCTGCACGGGTCTCGACTCTTCGCAAGACGTCTGTTGCACCGGCAACCGCACCAGCCGGTGCGAAATCCACGACCCGGGCGGCATCGACCAGCAAGCTCCAGCAGCAGCAGCAGCAGCAGCAGCAGCAGCAGGAACAGCAACAGAGGAAAT
Source organism: Ceratocystiopsis brevicomis (assembly GCA_002778105.1). NCBI lineage: Eukaryota > Fungi > Ascomycota > Sordariomycetes > Ophiostomatales > Ophiostomataceae > Ceratocystiopsis > Ceratocystiopsis brevicomis. Next base: position 508,956 of record PCDN01000001.1, read on the forward strand.
ACGCACAGTATACATCACCGATGGACGACGATAACACGTCACTGGAAACATCAGCTGGATCACGTGAAGACATCGACCTGGGCATTCAGACGATGGCCACAGTCGATCAGCAGCAGAAGTCAGCCGTTTCCGCTGCGACGACGGACAACCACGATGCGGTCACAAACCACTCGTTCATTGTGCCATCAAAGTCATACCCTCTGCTGCACAACCTCGTAACAGGTACCCTCCGCTTTACACCTGGCGCCTTTGTTTACAATGGCATCCACCAACACAAGAACAGCCTGCCTGCAGGTCCGCTGCCCGACGACGAAAAAGAGATTTTTGTCGACATTGACAAGATCCGCGAAGAGGTGCGGGGTCTGCAGGAGTACAACGAGATGCTTCAAGGGGAGATCCAGCAAGGCGAGATGAAGTTCAGCAAGCTGCTCGAGCGGTTTAACAGTGTGGTCGGTAAGACGACCGACAGCGAGTTCGTCTCTGACAGGCGGGGGGAAAGCCACGAGCACAACCAGCACCTGCAAAACCGCATCCGGGAGCTGGAGGCAGCCCTCGACATGGTGCACACCGAGTACGAGGAAAAGGCGCGCTCTGTGGCGGACCTGGCGGCTCGGCGCGATGCGGATGCAGCCCAAGCTGCAGCGGCCATTGACCGGTCCAAGCAACTGCAGGCTGACCTCGATGCTGCGCACCAGAAACTGGCCACGGCGGCTCGCCGGCCGACGCAGGAGGCACAGCGGCGTATTCAGCAGCTAGAGCAGATGGTGGCGGAGCGGGAGCGCGTCATCAAGGCTCTCAAGGACGAGCGCGGCGCAGCGAACAGCAGCCATCGCGAGGAGTGCCGCCTTCACCGGGAGCGCATCGCGCGCATGGAGGCGGAGAAGAGCATGCTGAGTGGCGACCACGCCAAGTGCCAGGAGGAGAAGCAGACGCTTGTGGCCGCCAAGGACAAGATGGCGCGGAAGAATGCCGCGCTCCGCGAACTGGTGCAGGCCGAGCGGCAGGGCCGGCAGACGCGTGAGACTAAGTTCCACACGGTTGTCGAGCAGCACCGCACGCAGATTGGACGGCTGCAGCAGCTGCTGAAGGAGAAGGAGGCCAGCGTGCGACAGCTGGATGACGCCTTCCGCCGGCTGCGGGGGTCGTGGCTGGCCAAGGACGATACGCTGCTGCGCATGCTGGGCACCGAGACGGCCGCCGCAAATGCGGATGGACTCGAGCACAACCTGGACGACGAGGGCAGCGTGGTCAGCCGGCAAGACGATCTCGAGAACGACAACCACGAGCACGGGGAGACCGCTGCACCGCGCCAGATGGAGGAGAGCGACGGTGCTTCCTTGTCGGGGCAGTCTGCATTCGACGACTCGATGGACGAAAACATGACGTCGGCGTTTATCATTCCCGACATCGACTTCCAGACACAGGAGGCAGAGGAGGCTAAGGATGCCGAAGATAGCGAGGCCACGGTGGATGAGCCGGAGGTGCAGCCCAAGGGGATGCCGGCCGTGACTCGGTCATCACAGCCGCGATCGGTGACCTTTCAGGACGACACGAAACGCTCGGCCGCGACGGTGGCCTGCAAGCACAGCCGGGTCAACTGTGTTGTCTGCTGCCAGAAAACCGGCCCTGTGGCGAGCAACGAAAAAGTGCGGGTTGCCGTGCCGCGGCCGGTCCCTTCACGAGGCGTTCCCCTGGCGGCAATGCGATCGGGCCGGCAGCGCCTGCAGATGGGCGACATGGACCCTGGCAGTGCGCTGGCGTATGTGATGAAGCTGCTTGACGACGAGCGGCGGCATCTGTGGATGGAAATCCAAGCGCAGCGACAGGCTGGTGCGGTATTTGAAGGGGAGGACGATAACGACGAGATGGAGGCGGGCGCCCACGGCGCGCCTCGGCCGCGGCAGGCGTTGCGCGAGACAGACAACCTGTGGCGGGCGTACGTGCTCAAGGTGGAGCAGCTGAACCGGCTGGATGACGTGCTGGAAGGGCAGCGGCGGACGGGCCAGGACATGACGCGTGAGGAGTTTGACGTGACGATTACGCAGATCGTGGGTGAGGCTTGCGCATGAGAGACGTGGGGAGTTATTGAGCGTTTGTGGCATTTTGCTTTGGGTTCTGTTTCGTTTTTTGGGGTTCTCTTTTTTTGGTTTTTTTTGGGGAGTTTTTTGTTTTTTTTTTGGTCTGTTTATCAGAAGCATTCTTGTTCATATTGGTTGCGTGCTGTCGTTTTGGCGAAAGAAAATCTCGCATTTTGATCATTGCCGCTGCATCTTGTCATAGAGCCTCTCGGCCAGCACGAGCGCGCGCCGACCCAGGTGCCGGCACGGCTTGCCGAGCGGCCAGAGCGCACCTGTGGCGCCGAGGGTGGCCGCGGTGCCGGTTAAGATGATGAGAGGTTTGAAGGAGGCGGCCGGGGCAATATCCACAGCGGTCACGGCGGACGAGGCAACGGCGGACGCAGTCGCCACGGCTGCCGGCGACACGACGGCGGCAGTCGTCGTGGCCGCTGCTGCAGCAGGGTCGGCAGCGGTGGCGGCGCTGAGCAGCGACCCGCTGACGGGCCCGCTCAGCAGGAAGCCGAGGCCGCGGCCGCCCATGAGCAGGCCGAAGACGAGTCCGGTGTCGGTGGCGGGGTCGCGGCGCCGCATGGCGTGCTGCACGGCGGACCACGTGCTGGAGAAGCCGCCGGCAAAGAAGCCGTAGACGAGCACGAAGACGACGAGCAGCGCAAACGGGGTGGAGGGCGACGCCGCAGTGGTGGCGGTGGCGGTGGCGTTGACAACGTACCACAGGCCGAACACGGGCACGACGCTGCCGGCGGACGCGATGAGCACGACCGTCGTGGCCGACAGGCGGTCGCTGAGCATGCCCATGACAACGGCGCCGGGCACGGAGCCGCAGTAGAGGAGCGTCAGCATGATGGCGCCAGTGAAGGGGCCGAGCGGCGGGGCGGCGCCGGAGCCGGGGCCGGTGGCACCGTCGAACAGAGCGGTCGAGTAGGACGCGATGTAGCTGTTGGGGACCTGGTAGCCGAGCGACTGGATGGTGTTGCCAGCCATGAGCAGCCAGAAGAGGGGGCGCTTCAAAAAGGCGAGGGGCTGGGGGGCGTGGGCGGAGGCGTCGGCGGCGACGGCGGCAGTGTCGGTGTCGGTGCCGGTGCCGGTGCCGGTGCCGGTGCCGGTGCCGGCGCCTGCAGGCAATGGCGACGGGCCGGCCACCCGCGGCTTGCGCAGGACGACCAGCCCCGGCAGGGCCATCAGCACGCTGGCGACGGCCCAGGCCTGCAGCGTGGTGGCGAGCCCGAAGCGGCGCAGCAGGGCCGTGGTCAGCAACGGCATGCCGATGCCGACGCCGCCCTTGGACGCCCACATGACGCCGAGCGCGAAGCCCTTGCGCGCGACAAACCACTCGTCGAGGCAGAGCGACGCCGGGCCGAACAGCAGCGCGCACCCCAGCGCATACAGCGCGCCCTGCGTCGTGATCAGCGCCGGCACGTCGGCCGGCGCCGCAGACGAGCCCGCCAGCCCGGCGACGGCCAGCGCGACGCCGAGCGGGCCGCACCAGGCGCGCGTGCGCGGGAAGCGCGTCAGCACGGCGAGCACGACGGGCACGGCCAGGTACATGACGCCGGTCTGGGTGGCGCCGACAGAGGTGATGGCGGCGGGGCTGGCAGTGCGCAGGCTATGGGCAGAGTAGTACTGCTGGAAAATGCCAAAGGCAAGAGAGTAACCTGGGGGGGTGTCAGCGAGAAGACGAAGAAGAACGGAAGCAGAGCCACTACCACCGCCAGCATATCATTGCGACACGGACCCCAGATGGGCGCCTGTGCGAGCGAGCAGGCAGCGAGCACGAGATAGGCGTGGCGGCCATGGTCCGGCGGCGGTGCAGAGGCGGTGGCGGCCGTGGTGGTGGCGGCCGGAACGTCGGACGCCAGAGCGGGGACAGCCGGGGCCGAATCGGCAGCAGAAGCAACGGGGTGCGCCGGTGCGTCGGTCTTGACGGCCGAGCCGAGCGGCTGAGCTGGTTCTTGACAGGCCATGACGATCTGGGATCAATCACATGAAGGAAGCATGAAGGAGGGGAGGAAAAAAAAGGCAACAAGGGAAAAAAAGGCACCGGAGGAAGAGTCATCCCGGCGACATCCCCGTCGGCGATCGGCGGACTAGGCCACGCCTTTTGGTTGACAAGTGGCAACACTGTCCTGCAGCGTGTCATTGCGCGAATCGTAATATCCAAAAAACCCCCAAAAAGAAAATCCAAAAAAAGAATCCAAACCCAAAACCCAAAATCTCACCCTACTCCAGCGCCACCGCGTAGACATTCTCCGTCTCCCACCGCAGAAAGTCGCCCAGGTCGTGTCCCAGGTTGTGTCCCATTGGCGGCGCCATGTACTCCTTGCCGTCCGCCCCGCGCGTCAGCACCACGTCCGCCATCGGGCTCTGCGGCAGGCTGTCGTAGCTGGCCACGCTGGCCCGGCTCACCGGGTCACCGCCGCCGGAGAGGTCCCGGAAATGTGGCCGGGGGCCCGCGCGCCCGTACAGCTCCAACGGCCCGCCCATCGACGGCGGCCGCCGCGGCACCTCCGACGGCGGCATCTCGGCAATGTGCGGCAGCGGCAGCGGCAGCGGCAACGGCAGGGACGCCGCTTGCCGCTGCCTCTGCTGCCGCTGCTCCTCCTGCTCCGCCGCCTCCTCGCTGCCCACCAGCCGCTGGTCGCTCAGCCCGAGCGACGCGTACCACGCCGCCAGGTCATCCAGCTCCTCGACATCGGCTGCCGAGCGGTGGCCAAAGTCGATGCTGTCGGAGAACAGGTCGCCGGCGCCACCCAGGATCGCCATCTGGAAGGCCGTCCAGTCGAGCGGCTGCTCGTCGCGGTTCTGCCGCTGCCGGTCCGCCTGATGCGCATGCCGCCGCGACTGTCCAACCTGACCTACCTCGGGACGGCTCAGCCGCACCGGCCCGTGGCGGAACGTCGGCGTCGTCATCGAGAAGGGTGTGCTTGGCAGATACACGTAGCGCCGGGCGTCCTCTTCGCTGTGGCCGTGCGCGGTGCGGTACGAGCTGGCACGTAGCGAAGACGACGGCGGCGCCAGTCGGCTGGGTGTGCCGGCAGCTGCAGCGACCCGCCGGGTTCGTTTGTTCCCGTGGGGATCCTGTTTTCCCTTCCCCTTTGCTGCCGCCGCCGTCGACCAGAGGGGTTGCTTTCCTTTTCCCTTTGCCGCCGTGGTTGTCGGTCGACGAGGGCTTGCGCCTGCCTGGATGTTCGTACCCGCGTCGGCGTCAGTGACCAGCAGTGTCGGGACGGCTGCCAACACTGTGGCCCCCCCCGCCTCCCTTCCCCCCCCAGTAGCATACCGCTGGGGGCTCTTGTCTGGCGGCACAGGCGTGACATCGACGTCGCCTCCGCGTATCGTTTTGGCGTCGTCTTGCTCATCGTCGCTCTCCCTGCCGACGACTTCTTCGGCAGCCGTCGCATCTCTCTTCCGCTGCTGCTCTCGTTCTCTCTTGTGCTGTCTCTCTCGCTCCCGCCGTGCGGCGTTCTGCTGCTCAAAGTACGCTGCCTCCTCCTCCACCGGTAGCAGCACCGACAGGCGCACACCAGCCGCGCCGATACGCAGCGGCAGGTCGTCCAGAGGAAATGGCTCGATCGGAGACGGAGACGGGGGCGGGAAGAGCAACGTCCCCTTCGCCGTCGGCGCCGTTCCCGCCTCTATTGTCTGTTCCTCCGCCAGCTCGATCTCGTCCCACCTGCACTGCAAGACAATGTGTGGCGGCGGCGGCAGCGGCATAGCTGGCGGCGGTGCACACGGAGGCAGCACGAGGGTGGCACTGGACCCCTCGTTTTTGCTCGCCGTAGCGTCACCGTCCGTATCCGTCTTCTTGTTCTCCTCTTGTTTTTTCTCTGGTGCCCCCGCGTCTACGGGGAGTCCCGACTGCAGCGCCTCCTCCGACAGCATCTCGTTGACCTCCATGCGGCCGCGGCCAAAAAAGAGCTCGGCCACATTGTCTGGAAGCAGCGTCCAGCGACTGCCGCCGCTGCCGCCGCTGCCGCTGGTGCCGCCCGAGTGGCGCTGTTTTTTGGCGGCCGGCGGCCCGGCCGGCTCGTCCAGTTTTGTCACAGTTTGTGGCTTCTTGACAGGACTCGCCGCCACCGCGCGCATCCATGCGCGCCGCCGCCGCGTCGTCACCACGGCCTTGGTGGAACGCTGGCGCTGCGCGCTCTGGGGGCCGGCGGCAGCGACAGCAAGAATATCTCTGTGCAATTCGGAGGAGGAGCGCTGCCGGCGCAGCGGCAGAAATGCTCGCCGTGCGCGCTTGTTCGGCGGCGGTGCGGTCTGCCATGTCGGCGGGGAGGCCGAGAGCGTCGACGCGCCCGGAACCGGGGCCGCACGGGGGCGTGTAAAGGTAGGCGACAGACCGGTCGCCATGTCTTCCGGGGGCTGGACCATGAGCGCCTCGAGCAGGTCGATGCAGGAGCTGGTGTCAGAGGCCGGGGCAGACGAGCGGCGTCGGATCTGGGCGCGTTCCGGCGTGGGCGTTGTCGACTTTTTCTTTTTCTTTTGTTTTTCGCTCTCTTTATATTTTTTCTCGTTGTCTGTCCTTGCCTCCTTGGTCCTTTTTGCGGTTTTCCTGATCTTTTTTGGCTGTCTCTGAGCCGGTGTAGTTGCTGGCGTTGTTGTCGTTGGCGTTGTTGTCGCAGTCGTGACAGTCGATGTTACCGATGTTGTGGTAGAGATCAAGGTCAGCGTCGTCGAAAAGACAGGGATTCCAGCTTTGGATTTTTCTCCTTCTGTCTCTTCCCATTCTTCTTCATTCCTTCCGTTTTCGGCAACTTGGCGCTCTCCTTCCCTCTTTGCTTTGTCGCTTTCTTCGCCCCCCCCTTCCTTCCCCAAACAAAGACGGCCATTGCCGTTTCCGGTCATCTGCCACCGCCAACGTCGCTGCGCCGCAAGGGCAAGTGCGTCTTCGCAGTCACGGGGACAGGGCAGCACGCTGGCGTCATTTTGGCTGTTGTGGCTGTTTTGCTTTGTTTCTGGATTTTTGTTTGCAGCGTGTGTCTTCTGCTTGCCGTCTTCGTCGTCTTTCTTTCCGTCGCCTTCGTTCCTCTCCCCCTCCTCTCGACCCTCTACAAGACGCCGCCGCGCGGCCGCCACGGCGGCCCGAATGCGCTCAATCTCTTTCTGGCTGGGCTCGTCTGGGCTGCTCTGAGGACTGTCCTGGTCAGTGTCGCTGCTGAGACAGCTGTCGCCGTTGCTGCCGCTGCTCCCACTGTACCGCTTCAAGTCGCACGGCACGTTGCTCGGCCCCGCTGCCACGGCCAGGGACAGCCGCCGCGGCGAGACAAGCATCCTGCGGATGCTGAAGCTGTTTCGGGACGGCATTGCGGGCGGGTAAAAGAATGACAGTGATCGATGCTGGGCTGGTGATGGCGGGCAGGGCGGGCAGACAGAAAAGGACGAGGGGCAAGGTAGACACATACACGGCCGGGGAACCGAGACACGGGAGATGGACGTTTTCTGTCTGGTGGCTGGACCGGGGGAGCAAACGAATGTTGGGGTTGAGAAACAAACGGCGACAAGGCGGCTAACAAACAGAGCAAACGATAAGCGAACGACAAGCAAACGACAAGCAAACGACAAGCAAACGACGGCAGCGAATAGTGAACGACAGCAAACAGCCAAAACTGCAAGCAAATGCAAGCGAATGCAATCAGGAACACAAGTCCGACAGACGGGAAAGATCGGCGTATGTTGTTTTTTAATCGATTTCCCTTGCTTCTGTTTCCCCATCGCCTTTTGTCCTTTACACCGAATGTCGGCAGAGAATATGGTTCCAGCAGATAAGGAGGGCAGGCCGGGCCCATTCCGGTGCTACGAGGGCCAGACGGCACGATGGCACGATGGCACAAGGGACGCGAAGAGACGATGATACGAAGGCTAGACGGACAGCCGGAGAAAGGAGGCAGCCCTGGACAGGGGGGAGGGGCAGGACACCGCAAGCGTGTGAAAAAGAAAAAAAAACGAAAAAGAAGACAACGGGCCTGTCTGTCTGTGTGACGGGGTCAGGAGGAGAGGAGGGAGGGACAGCTGTCGATGAGGACGGCTGGGGCGACGGGCAGCAGGCTGGGCTGGGCTGGGCTGGGCTGGGCTGGGATCGTATCCGGAACACGGTGTCCGCGAGGCTCTTCGTCTCTCGCAACGCCGTTGGCCTCTGCTGGGATTCGTCGCCCGGGGGATAACAAACCGGAAGGACGGGAAGACGAAAGGTGGCGTCCATGTCCGTGGGCCATGCTCGTGCGGACCGACGAGAAGACGAGACGCCGGAGCGACGAGAACGTGGCCTGCAGGGAGGGGATTGCGTAGGCAATTCTGCACGTATCCGTGAGGTCGTTTATTTTTTTCATGTTCTTATTTTTTTCATTTCTTTTCTTCTCTTTCTTTGTGACATCTTTGCCCTCCTGTCATCACACGGCACGGCCTGTCTGTCCGCTGAGACAGCGGACGACTGCTGCCGTGATTGTGTTTCTGTGTAGTGGTGCGAAGAACTGAACAAAAAGAAATGCATATAAGACAGGAAGAAGATCAAGATATAAAGTACAACAGAAACAACCCCCCCCCCCCCCCCC
>PCDN01000001.1:518262-552626 GCA_002778105.1 Ceratocystiopsis brevicomis
CGACCATGCAGCCAACCGTTAAGCCGTGTTTTGGATTTCCCGGCCTTCCTTTTTTCTTTCTTTTTTCGTTCTTCTTCTTTTTCATTTCTTCTCCCCTCGCACAGAGATGCCGCCCCCTGGCTTTTAGATCCAGTTCTTGTCGTAGTCGTCGGGCCCTGCCACCGTGTGGTAGGCCGCCAGGGCCGAGGCCACGGCTGCCGCCGCCGCCGACTTGCTCGCCTCGGTCGTCCAGGTGTAGGCGCAGCAGTCGTCGTCGTCGTCGTGGAAGATGCCCCCAGCCGGGAGGGTGCTGTAGCAGGAGTAGTAGCGGTCGTCCTCGTCGTCATAGTCATCGTCGTCGTCGCTCTCGGCAGACACCACGCACGACCGCACGACCACCCGGTCCTTTGCGGCTGCGGCGCCCTTCTTGTTGTGCTTGGCATCGCCGCGATGCCAGACGTTGCCGGCGAGGGGACGGCCCTCGATGCCGGCGCCGGCCTCTCCCAGATAGATAACCACGCTGTTCCGGGCACTGCTGTCCATGGACCAGTACGGGCCCGCACGGGATGCCCGGCTCTTGGCCGAGAGCCGCCGCCGCAGTTGCGTCTTGGTTGTGCGCACGCGCCGACCGCACGCCGACCAGGCCGCGGCCACGGTCGACGAGACCGAGGCAGCACCAGTGGCGAGCGAGGCGGCGAGCACAGAGGAGGCGGTGGAGGTGGTGGATGTGGAGGTGGCGGACGCTGTGGAGGCCCGCGAGTAGGAGGCGCCCGAGTTGGTGGGAGTGAGGCGGAACGCCATCGGCGCAGGGGAAGATGCAAGAGAGAAATTGAATGAAAAGAGAGACAAGAAAGCTGTTCTCGCCCCGTCTATCAACGCCGTTCAATGCTGGCCGGGTTCAGGGTCGTTTTTCGCCACGGCAGAGAAGGCGACGGCAACGAAGACGACCAAGCGGAAAAGGGAAGACGAACGAGACAAGACAAGGAAAGACCTGACGAAAGGAAAAAGAGAACAAACGCCTCCCAAGGACAACTGCCGCTTCTTTTATACACAGGCGCGCCCGCCACCCTCTCCTGCCGATGCCATCGCACGGCACGCAACCCGCGCTCGCTGCCCGCCTGCACCAGCACTGCAGCCCAACCTCAGGATAAAACGGCAGACGAAAAAGAACCCCCCCCCCCGCCTCCAAAAAAAGGCCGGGGCCACGACTGGCATGCTGGCGCCGTCGACGTTGTGGCGTGGGACCGCAGCGGCACACCAAAAAAGAAAGAAAAAAAGACGGAGAAATAGCCCTGGGCCGGCATGGAGCCGGCAGCTGCATTCCAGTGTCGGGCAGGCTGGCGCCGTGGCAGCTTCCTTGTTTGGGGGGGCACAGCCGTTAGTTCTTGTCTGCTGGCAGCATTCCAGTGCAGCTGCGTAGCGCCGTCCCACCACCGCATCGGCGAGGACTGGAGGAGGAAGGCTGGCAAAGAAAAGAAAAGAAAAAAAAAAAGAAAAAAAAGGACGTCGGCCCGGTCGAGGTGCTGCTGCTCATAGCTCGTCGTCGTCGCCGTCGCCGATCCCGGCCCCGCTGCCGTTCCCGTCATCGTCTGCGCCGCCATCGTCGTCTTCGTCTTCGTCCTCCGTCATAAACGGCACAAACAAAAACTGCAGCCATTGCATGCCGCTGCCGGAACCAGCTGCGCCGCCAGCGCCGCCGCCGCCGACACCGCCTCCGTCTGCTCCTCCTCCGCTGCCGCCACCACCCCCATCCATCTCCACCATAAACTGCAGGCTCAGCACCCCCTGCCGGTCCCCCCGGATGCTGACCTTGCTGGCCAACCGCATGGCCTCGGTCGCCGCCTTGATGAGATCAAACTTGAAGCTCTGCGACCACCGCTCGCCCACCCAGAGCGACTCGAATAACCCGCGGCCCCGCGAAAAGCCCACGCTCGCACTGCCCAGCTGGCCCTGGCTCGTCAGCCGCAGGTACGGCGCCCGTTGTGTCACCGTCAGCGTCAGCAGGTTGGGCGACGCCGGCGCCAGCTCCACCAGCGCGTCTAGCAGCCAGCGCGGCTGCAGGATCAGCTTGAACATGAGCGCATCACGGTCAAACGGGATCTCCTCCAGCGCCTCCGGCACGTACGTCGCCAGGTTGCACGTCGTCCGCACCGACGCCTCCTCCAGCACAATGCTCAGCGGGCTGCCGGGCTCTGCGTACGACAGAGTGCACGTGCCGGGCATCCCGAGCACCTGGTGGCTGAACACGTCGCCGGTCTGCTGTCCGTAGCCATTCTTGTTGCCACCGCCGCCGCCGCCGCCGCCGCCGCCACGATACGCCTCCGTGTCTGCTCGAAACGGCCGCGATGCCGGTGCGTCCGTCACACCAAAGATCTGTAGCGCCTCGAGCAAGGCCGGTAGCGCAATTTGGAACCGTGCGTCGTCGTCATCGTCAGCATCTTCGTCGTCTTCGTCGTCGTTGTCGCTGCGGTGGCGATGGTCGGGTAGCTGGACTGCGTATGAAGCAAACAAGGACTTTCCCAGGGAAGCCATGCCTGCCGTGCCGGTGTTAGTATGACCAGAAAGCGAGCGTAGGAAACGAGAAAACGGGAAAAGGAGAACGGACCCTGCATCACGCGCGTGTGGTCGGCAATAAACTTGACGCCGTCCTCGGAAATATCAACGTGCACCTTGCCCGCAAAACTGATGCAGCGCAGGAGCTGGTAAATGGGCCGCGTCGACGTGGTCATCGCCCGGAAGACCGGCGCTGGCACATCCATGACGCAGTTCGAAGTAGCGAGGCAATGGAAGCAAAACGGGAGGAAAGGCAAAAGGCAGAAGACGCTGATGCAGCAGACAGTGTTGTTAAATACAAAGACAGCAAACGAAGATGACCGAAAATGATACAACGTCCCCGTCAAGCCCCGTCACGCCTGGGGGGTAACTCGAGTCGATGTCGTCGTTGTTTTTACACGTAGACGCCCACAGCGCAGAACATGTAAACAACACCAATCCTGGAAAATGCACGTCAGTCATGAGGAACGCAAGACCAACCCCCCCCAAAGGAACAAAAAAAAAATAACACACCCAATGACAAACGATGCTGGCAAGCCGAGAAGAGGGATGTCCGCAAAGGACCGGTCTGCCGTTTGTTAGCCCATGCATACGCACAGAGAAACAATCTCGCATTCGCAACATACGCAAAAGAAAGCTCCCGGTCAGCGCGAGTCCCAAGACAAGCAGCGAGAAGCCGACAAAGAACTGGCTGCCCTTTCCAATCGTTGGGGTGAAGGGACTGCTCGACGCAGTATTCCAGAGCTCATGCAGCGAAGAATCCATGTATTTTGGGAAACAGGGTAGACACTAAAATGGGCAAATGTAGAAATGAAAGCAGCAGAGGGAGCCGTGGAAGGAAACGGAGCGAGGAGGCCGTCGAAAGGAAGTTTGCATTCAGCGTCGGAGCTATTCAGGCATTGGAGCAACGGTAGCTCCAGGCACTCAACGCGCTAAACGTGTCACGTCCATAAATAGACTAGTGTAAACTGTCATGTGACCAAACCTCCACTTCAGAATCGGGGGATCGCCACTTCCGCATCCGCAACGTCGTGAGACGACAACGCAGCCCGGTTCACACGAACGCCGTGATCTCGCCATGGAGGTCGCTACAGCAGAGCAGCCGGAGCCCGTCGTGATGGCGGCGGAAGAAAGTACGTATTGGCTTTGTGGACTGCAGCGGGTGTCCGTCTCGTGCTTTGGCGTGCTAACCCACACGCCGCGCCAGGTATGATGAAGCGCAAGGCCAGCGAGGACCCGGCGTCGCCCGCGGTCGCCAAGCGCGTCAAGCGCAGCGTCTCGGCCGACGCAGGGGGAGACGATGCCGACGCCGACGAAAACGATGACAACGATGACAACGACGACAACGACGACAACAACGACGACGACGACGACGCGCCCGAGGAGAAGAAGCCGGTTGTGATGAAGCCGATTCCGTTTCCGGAGAGGGTGCGTTGAGTCCTTTCATCTCGGGGTTCCGGGTCCTTTTTTTTTTGTGTGTGTGTGTGTGTATTCTTGCTACTCACACATTTTCCAGCCCGCCGTGGTCGAGGAGCGCAACGGCGAGATCGAGTTCCGCGTGGTCAACAACGACAACGCGCGCGAGAGCCTGATTGTGCTGACGGGGCTCAAGTGCATTTTCCAGAAGCAGCTGCCCAAGATGCCCAAGGACTACATTGCGCGGCTGGTGTACGACCGTACGCACCTGTCGATTGCGATTGTCAAGAAGCCGCTCGAGGTCGTCGGCGGCATCACGTACAAGCCGTTCCGCGACCGCAAGTTTGCCGAGATTGTGTTCTGCGCCATCTCCTCGGATCAGCAGGTCAAGGGCTACGGCGCGCACCTGATGTCGCACCTCAAGGACTACGTCAAGGCCACGTCGCCCATTATGCACTTTCTGACCTACGCCGACAACTACGCCATTGGCTACTTCAAGAAACAGGGCTTCACCAAGGAGATCACGCTCGACCGTGCCGTCTGGATGGGCTACATTAAAGACTACGAAGGCGGCACCATCATGCAGTGCTCCATGCTGCCGCGCATCCGCTACCTCGAAATGGGCCGCATGCTGCTTAAGCAGCGCGAGTGTGTCCAGGCCAAGGTCCGCGTCTTCTCGCGCTCGCACATTGTCCACCAGCCGCCCAAGGAGTGGCGCGACGCCGCCGCCGCCGCAGAAAAAGCCGCCGCTGCCGCCGCGGGGGGTGATGGCGGTGGTGGTAGTGGTGCTGTTGTCCCCAAGAGGGAGGAGGAGGACGGCGGCGGCGTCGATGCCGTCAAAGGCACGAATGTCGCCGCTGCCGGCACCGTCGCCGTGCCGCCCATTGACCCCCTCGCGGTCGAGGCCATCCGCGCCACCGGCTGGTCACCCGATATGGACGAGCTCGCGCGGCAGCCGCGGCACGGACCCAACTACAACCAGCTGCTGCACCTGCTCAACGACCTGCAGAACCACCAGAGCGCCTGGCCCTTTCTCATCCCCGTCAGCAAGGACGACGTGGCCGACTACTACGAAGTCATCAAGGAGCCCATGGACCTCAGCACCATGGAGTCCAAGCTCGAGGCCGACAACTACGCGACGCCCGAGGACTTTATCCGCGACGCCAAGCTCATCTTTGGCAACTGCCGCAAGTACAACAGCGAAAACACGCCTTACACCAAGTCCGCCAACAAGCTCGAGAAGTTCATGTGGCAGCAGATCAAGGCCATCCCCGAGTGGTCCCACCTGGAGCCGTGACGGGCCCGCCGAGGCCGGCTTTCGTTCGTTTTCTCTTTTTGCTTTCAGTCTACACGCATACGCAGCGGGTTCGGTCGGCTTGGACACCGACTGCTGGACGGTCTGCCGGGTTTGGAGGCGTTGGTGGCTTTCGCGATACTCTTCGCGTCGGATTTATTTTCTAGTGGGTTTTCTTTTTTTTTGCTCATATTTCATCCGGATATGGCTTCCCGGCAAGGCGTTCGGTTCCATCCAGTGTAATGCAATTCAAGTTTGACAGCGGCTAGTCATCTCAACAATGTTTGTTTTTTGTTTTACGGAAAAGTAATGATGTAGCTTGCCAAACAACAAGATCCTGTCTCGGTCCCGAAACGGGCGCAAGGATGGTAGACCAAACAATAAGAGCCATGGCCTGCAGGCCCCCAAAGAAAAAGCATAATCAAGAAACCCAGAATCCAAAAAAAATAAGCCTCAACCAACCGGGAAACGGATAAAACGCCTGGAGCCGCCAGTACGCCCTAGACCCCATCAACAGAGGAAAGCAGTAAAGTAGAAAAGAAAAAGACAAGACGCGAGACAAGCCTGAAGAAGACTATTGTTCACTGTCCAGGGAGACGCAATCCCGAGTAGCGCCGCCAGCTCGCTGAGAGCGAATCGGGCTCACGGGCAACAGAAACACCATTCGTCATGGCACTGCTCGTCAGGTGCAGCGACGCCGACGGAGGGTGGGGTTGCGCGGCTAAACCTGTTCCGGATCGCTCTGCATCCAAGGTTTGACGCAAGAGCTCCTGAACAAAGTCGGGAACATGGTCCCAGTGCCCGGCACGCGCTGCGGACAGAAGGTCGTGGGGAATGACACTTCGCAAGTCGCTGGGGCGGGCCGCATCGGAGGGCTGGGCACCCGATGCGGGCGACGTCGGCGACAGCGGCAGTAGTTCTTGCGGGGACGCTTGTGCTGACAGGGGGGATTGGGCCGCGATGCGGTTCAACTGCTCGGCCACGACGGTCCAGTTCCCCGCCTCCATGGCATTCTTCAACCATTGCTCCCAGTCCTCGTCCAGGGGCAGCGACGTGTCACCCGCGTTGTGGGCAGCGACCCGCTCGCGCAGTCGCTCGTTCAGCTGCACGCCGACGCTCTGGATCAAGCCATCGTCGCTCTCTTCGTCATCGCCACCTCCCACGTCTTCTGCGTTGTCTGGCCGGACGTCATCCATGTGCTCGTCTAGGTCAATGGTCAACCTCGGCATGGCTGCCGCCCAACTCCGATCGCCAGTTGCGCGTGGGCCACGCATTGCGGCCTGGGTGGGCTCCTCGGGCTGGCTCCGACCTAGCCACTGGTTGGCCTCGTCTTCGCGAGAAACTTGCTGCGAAGCGGGAGTGGAACTGCAGTCGATATGGGCGACCTTGAAGGTGTGTGTGTACCGAAAGCGGCTGCCCGGTTCCCTGTAGTCGGGCATACCATCGAAGGCGGAGTCGTGGATGACGGTTTTCTGTTCCTTTTCGAAGCGCTCCTTGGCCCATTTGGTGCCCTCCCATTTTGTCAAGGAAGCGATCTCGGCTGGGGTCAGGCCGGCGGCATCAAAGGCACGGAAGAGGCGGCGATGCCATGGCCATCGACTCAAGCGGTTCCGGTGTGTGCGGCTGGAGTAGTCAAGGCCCGGGTACCGTGCTTCTTGGGTCTCCAAATGACCGTAGAATGCGTGCACTTCCTGACGTACTTCGAAGACCAGGTAACGGGTCAGGATAGCGTTGAAGTTCTGTGGGTCGGAGGGTTTTGGCCGGGGGAGCATATGCTCGTATACCAAGCGCTCGATCGGAGGGCACTTCATCTTGGCAGGTCTTGGCAGGAGGCTGGCGGCGTGAAACGGGTGTCGGAGAGTGCTTTCGCAGCACGCTGGAAGGGCATGAACAGGTGCGGCACAAGAGCGTGGTGGGCAAGCTGGTTGCTAGGAGGAAAGGGCAGGAGAAGAAAACAACGGGAAGTGGAACCCGTGGTGAAGCGGTGAAGAGGAGAATATGAGCGGAGCGGTGACGAGGCGTCTGCGTAAGAGCGTATGGCGTAGGCGGACGGCGATGGGAGGCAGACGGGGAAAAGGGCGAAAGAACGCTGCTGGCCGAAAGAATGACGCAGGCGGGGGCGGCGTACGGCGTGCAGGCTTGTTGGCTGGTGGAAGGGTCGCCAGGAGGGGAGGGGTGGTAATGCGACACGGAAAACGTGAACGTCGAGATCGATGGAAGAAAGAGAGGATGGCAGAGACAAAGAGAAGGGGGACGAGGCGATTATATAAGGAAAACTGATGAGCGCAAACCAGGACGGCGGCCGGGGCGACAGGCCACGACGACGGCCAGATGCGGCGGCCAGGACACGACCAAACAGTGGCCTAAAAGAGAGGGCCCAGGCCGGCGACGTGTTTTTGTTTGTTGTTGGCGGAGAAGCGGGTAAGCAGAGCGAGGGAGAGGGAGAAGGAGAAGGAGAAGGAGAAGGAGAAGGTAGGAGACGAGATAGCCGGGAGGCGACAGAACAGGAAAGTGGGCTCGGTGTGCGAATGCGCCCTACGTAATTGCTGGAACCGGCGTCGCGGTTGGCGTCGCGGTTGGCGTCGCAGTTGGTCCCAAAAGAGAAGGAAAGAGCTGCTTTCGCTCGGGGCGTTCGCACACAGGAAGGAGCGAAACCCGACAGAACACCTGTACGACCAAATGTGTCACCCTCTCTCAACTTCGAAAAGGTGTTCTTTCCCCCCCCCCCCCCCCCGAATTTTCGCCTACAGAACGCTGCGCCCATGAGCGCAAGATGAAAAAAACAACAAGGTGGCCCGACAAAACGGGCCGGGCCTCCTGTTCGGCCACAGAGAAAGAAACAAAACAGAACAACGGGCCATGGTTGGCTGGCTTTAATGGATCGGAGGAAACTAAAGAGGGGGAGACTGACAAGGGTTTACGGGAGGCTGGGAGGCCATCGCGAAGATCGACGTCACGGGCATGACAGGATGCGAGATGGCTGGCAAAAGCTGGAGACAGAAAAAGAAAAAAAAGCAGAAAAAAACCCCCCCCAAAAAACAGGACTTCAACGGGAGAAATAATAAAAGACAACAAAAATAAGCAACGCGGAAAACAGAAAAGAAAGACAATACGCCCCGGCGTCAAAAAAAGCACTACGGTCCGCCCCCATCCAGTAGTCCTCATCCTCTTCGGGGCAGAACGAAAATTTCAGACCGGTTGGGAAGGGCAGATTTTGGCCCGAGACTGCATTGAGGGGGGGGGGGGGGGGGGCTGGTTCTGCTTCGTTTCGCTCGCGGCTTTGTTTGTTTTTTTCTTTGTTTTTTTTATTTTTATTTTTATTTTTTAATTTTCTCCACGACCAGCTGGGCCGGCCATGTGGCCTTTTCTCGCCATCTTGGTTCGGCCTCGTATTTAACCGTTTCTTTTGTTTACATTTCGCTTCACGCCTGAACGGGCCATTTGGTCCCGACCAGGTCCTGTTGTTGTGAACGACACGGTCTAAAAAAAGAGAAAAAAGAGACAAACGTCACGCCTCACATCAAAACATGGTCTGCTATACATCTTAAATTATCGCCAGAAAGACGCCCAGAAAAGCAGAGCTTGTGTCATCAATCATGGAAACCCCGGCTCCTAGCATCACCACTCCCGGGGCAGATCTACCACGCTACTCGGTTTCTTGTACTCCCCGCGCACCACGTACCGCTCGCGGTCCCGTTGCTCCCGCAGCTCACGCTGGCGCACCTCGCGCTCGCGCTCCCGGTCGCGCTCGTGCCGGCTCTGAAAGTTTTGGCCTTCCTCCTGTTCGAGTCGCTCACAGCCACGGCTCCGATTCCGGCTGCCGCGGTCCTGGCTGCGGTCAAAGGCCCGGTCGAGACTCCGGCTCTTGTGTTTACTGTCACGCAACGTGTACCGGTCCCAGTCCGCGTCCATGCGCTCTCGGTCGCGTGAGCGGCGGTCCACGTCACGGTCCCGGTCGCGCGACCGGCGGTCGGTCCGGTCCCCGCCGCGTGAGTGATCTACCCGGTCAATGCGTTCCCGTTCCCGTTCTCGCTCACGCACCCGGCCCCGGTCCCGCTCGCGACGGATTCGGTAGTCTCTGCCTTCCTCCCGGTCTCGCTCGCGATCTCGCTCGCGATCTCGCTCGCGCTCACGTTCGCGTGCACGCGCGATGCGGGCTCGCTCTGCTTCCGATGCATCGCCCCCATCGTCAGAGTGATGAGGCCAGCTATGCCCCAGCCGTGACCCCTGCAGGCTTTCCTTTGAATGACGCAACGGAACGGTGTGTGTCGGGTATGTCCTAGACGATCGGGATGACCGCGATGACCGAGACGTGCTCCGGGGCCGCTCTGGCTTGCCAGTGACCACGCCGACGATGCCGTTGGGCAGGAAAGACGAGAGCTTCTCTCGCAGGTCGCTGGCCACACCGAGACTTTTTCGCCGGGGCTCATCGTTCCGATGGGGTGAGCGATGGGGTGAGCGGCGTATCGGCTCGTCGCCCCGCCGCCGGTCGGCGCCGCTTGAGGAGCTTTCTCGCTTTCCGGACAGGGGGCGTGGGGGGTTCACCTCCGGAAGAACCGTCGGAAAACCGCCGCTGTGTGGCAATGGACGCACGTGGCGGACAGAGCCAAATGGCAGGACGTCCTCTGGACGGCTGCCGGCGCGGCGGGCTGTTCTCGGGCGCATGGATGGGAGCTCGTCTATGCTGGAGGAACTGGACGAGGACAACCGGTTGCGTGGATGGCTGTGCCGACGCGGATGCACCGAGTAGAAGTTGGCTGTCCCCAAGTGGTTTGCCGGGCCCATCTTGTCCACGGGCTCGTGATGGCCACCTTTGGGCGATGGGCAGTCGGAGACGCTGCGGCGCCGACCTCTGTTCTCGTATTCTGGGGCCGGCGGCGAGAGGCGGGTGCGGCGCGCCCACCGTGCTGCAGCCGCCGCCGTCGCAAAGGAGGCGGCCGCTGTCGTGGCGACCGGAATGTAGCGGGGCACGGTGTGGGTGAAGGAAAACGTCGGCACCGCACCGTCCGGGGGGGCGTGCGGGCTGGGACCGCGCGACCCGGCTGCCGGCGGGCGTGGCCGTGGGTAGTAGTAGGCACTGTCTTTGAAATGCGCTTTGGTCATGGCCGGGCGCGAGGACGACTGCTCCTCTTCGGCAGCGGCATTATCTGCCTCACGGCGTAGCCGCTCGGCGCACTGGTCGTGCCATTTCTCGACCCCGGCGTCGGGTTTGCATGGTAGGGCCTCTTTAGGCAGGTGGGGAGGGAAGGGTTCGCCGCTTTCTGGGTGCACCAGGGCCCAGTTCTTTGCGATGAACTGCAGCACCGGTACATGGACCTCGGGCGACAAGAGTGTCTGCACTGACTGCCAGCGCACAAAGCCCTTCCCGGTTAGGGCCGGAATCGACGGCTGCGCATAGTCGTCGGCGGTCGGCTGCAGGGTGTGCTGGCAGCCGGTGATCTGCCAGATGTACGAGATGGACTGGTGTGGCGCGCCGAGAAAAAGGGCTGTTGTCTGTCAGTGAGGGGTCGGGAGGGAGGTCTGGTTTTCTTTCCTCTGGTCTTCTGTCATCTTCTGCGCGCCCCCCTCTTCTTACAGTCATAGTCGGTACCAACAGCTTTGTAGAAAGCAGCAAGTTTCGTGGGCGACAGAGTCTGGTCGTTCTTATCGCCAATGTCGTCAATCTGTGCGCCGGGGCGGTCAGCGAAGCCAGCCAGAGAACGAGCTGCCTGCTGGAGCCGGGTCGACGCATGGGACACCTACAATGTGCTGGGCCGTGGCGAGCAAAAAAGCGCGGAAAACAGGCGTCGGGTCCTTATTTGGCTGAAATACGTAGCCATAAAAGGCTTTCGAGTCGGTTGTCGTCGTCTGCGGCGGTGGCGCGGCGGTCGCCATCACGGGGGGGGGTTGTATTGGATGTTGGAGAGAGTGCGTAGCAAGAGAGAAGGATGGAGCGGGAAGGATGGACTAAGGGAGAGACAGGGAAAGATACAAGATGCACAGCTCACAAATGCATGACACCGCAGCTATATATCGCAGGTGCGCCTGTGTGCGCCTCGGAGAGGGGACGCAAGGCAGCCGTGCGCAGCCAAGACGGGCCAGCCGCTGAATCCGGTAAGCGCTGCGCCTGCGACGGGAAGGGGCCATACAGCGCCTGACGAGCAGGTAACGGATGGGGGGGAAGGTGCATTGCACGGGACAGCTCGATCACATGGCTAAATGCAATTCATATGCTCCTAGACAACGGCGTGACGGTTGCGGCCGCCGCTGATAATGATAGTTTTTAGGGATGTTCTAGCAGCCGTTGGCGCGGTTTAGGCAGCCCCCCCCAGCAGCAAGCAGCCCACGGGCTTTTGACTTGACCCGCGACGAGGCATTTCAGCGTGCCACGCGCTGTTCGTTTAATCGCACCCATCAACCATCTGGACGGCGCAGCGCACCGGTACACCCGCTCCTTGCCGGCGATGCAGGCGGAAGGACAGAGAAAGAAACAAATTGGAAACAAATTGAGAAAAAGAGAAAAAAGAAGGAAAAAGAAGAAAAAAGGAGGCGATGCAACACGGGAGGACGAAACAAGACAATGAATGGGAGAGCACGAGCAAGTGGCCCGCAAGTGGCCCGCGACTGGCCGCGCACCCGCTCCGTCCTGCCGTCCCGTGGCTGTGCTCCTCCCGTGGTCTGATTGGCATGCGGACGTGACGCCAGGAGGAAGACGTGGTGGAAGCGTAACCATGCCTCCATTTTCCCATCACCCCCGTCCTCGCCTTTCGTGTCTTCCTCCTCTTTTCGTCGACCATCTCTTTCTTACTGCGCACGTTGTGCTACACAACCGGGGGCCGCCCCCGGGCACCTACTCGCAGCCCCTCTGCCCACCGGGCGCCTTGCCGACAGCCACCCGTCCCGGATGCAGCTGATAGACCCGCATGAGGACTGGCGGGTCCGATTCCTCGACGTAGGTTGTGATCTCCGTGAAGCCGGTTTTGCGCATCACGCCCTGGCTACCGGCGTTGTAGTCTGCCACGATTGCCGTCAGCTTCTCCTCCACCACCAGCTGGCCGTCGACCGCCGCACTGGCGTTCAGGTCCTCCGGCTCGATCGTGTCCCTATTCACTTGCAGCAGCCCCGGCGTAGCCGGCCGCGGCAGCGCCGCGTAAATCTCCAAGAACCCGCGCACAAACTCCGTCGCGTAGCCCTTGCCCCAGTGTGCGTCGTGCAGCATGTAGCCGAGCTCTGGCCACCCGGTCTTGTCTGACTGAAAGCGGTACACGCCGCCGAAGCCGATCAGATCACCGCACTGGGCATTGCCGGCGCCGGCCTGCTTCAGACACATCGCATAAAGCATCTTCTGGCGAGCAACGCCCGGCGGCGGCACCAGGTCGTTCAGCTCCTTGCGGCTCTGGTCCTGGTTGACGTCGGGGGTCCTCCGCACGGCGGCCATTACCAGCGGCCGCGAGCGGACTTTGTGCATAGCCTCGAGGTCACTGGCGACTAGCGGCCGGAGGAACAGCCGCTCCGTCACCAACACGGAGCCCTCTTCGGGCGGCCCCAGCGGGAACAACGGCCGTATCGAACAAATGCTGACAAAGCCGTCCATAGCGAGGTCGAGGTCTATCTTTGCTGGTTTGCTGGTTTGCCTGGTGCTGTTGGCGTTCTTGGCCGCTGTCTGGATGCTCAACGCCGCAGTTGTTCGATGTAAACCCAACTGGCAAGCCGGCCAGTATGTGAAAATGGAGGTAACGCAAACAATTTCTTATCTGACAGAGCAGAAGAAGTCCCACGCGAGTATCTTACATAGGACCTTGCATTGCTACACAGTAGCCTGTGATTCAACGCCGTAGAGTCATCGACCGGCCAAGTCCGTTACTACGTTATAGCACCTCCCTGTTTAGGAACGCTAGTTGCAAGGCCATTTCTTTTGACATTTTCATTTTTTTTTTTTCTCAAACTCCATTCGTGAAGCAAGCTCTTCATACAGAGAACCAGCTTTTCCCCCGTATGCCATAAACAAGATAAAACAGAACACCCGAGTGCAAACGAAAAAGTAAAAGGGAAACCACCCGCACTCTCTTCCTGCACGCACAGACCCCAAAGCGAACAGCAAAGCTGACGAGTTTCCCTCGTCGCCGGTTTCCGTCGTCGGGCGTATCCCGTCTGTGGTTTTGGTTTTGTCCAACCCGAGTTCCAGTTCCTTTCTTTTTCCTTCCTCTTCGTTATCTTCAAGCAAACGTCGACGGGCGGTTTGCGCTGAAGATCTTCTTGGTCGGGATCTTGGGCACGCGGTGGGGCAGGGGGAAGCTCAGGTCCTTGCTAACGATCTGCTTGATGTATGGCCGCTTGATGTCCTCAGTCTTCTCAAGCTCAATCACGCGGAGGATCTGGTTTGTTAGCGAAAAGCACACAAATAGCGGAACAACTAGCCGCTCCTGATGAACATACGTGAATCGACCGGAAACGGGCACGGTGGCGGGCGGCCATGTCCGAGTACAGGGCCTCGACGGCAGCCGTTCTGGACAGCTCGCGGTACTCCTTGTACATGTTGTGGGTGCCAGACCGGGAGTCGTAGCGGATCCAGATGCCAAAGTTCTTGACCTTCAGGGGGTGCTTCTCGCTGATCTGAACAGGGGGTTAGTCAGTATAGATGCTCGCACCGGGGTAGTCCTCCGCAGTCGTCATCGTCGTCATCGAGCGTCCCCTCGTAACACCCGCCAGCCTGCGACGTTCTATCGTCTCGTCTGCTCGCTAGAAAAGAACATACCACGTTGCAAGCGACAATCTCGCCGGTGGCCTTCTTGACCTTCTTCAAGCCGCGCAAGAAGTACCAGTACCGGGACTTGGCAACAACAGCGTTCGGGGCAAAAATGCGCATGCGGTACATGGCGGGAGTCGGGTTGGACTCGGTCGGCAGATGCCGGCCGATGACCTGGTATTCCTGGAGGCGGCCTGAAAAGAAAGTTGTTAGCACCTCCACACCCCCCAAAAAAAGACAACACGATTGCGGCCCTCAGTCCAGTTGCATGCTTTCGCCTGACAACGCCAATGAATCGAGAAGACAAGAGGAGAGAGACGAGAAACAAAAAAACCGCCGGCAAGCGGCGCCCAGATGAGATTGTGGAGTGTCGAAAGCGATTTGTCGAAATTGCAACGACATCAGACGCAACGCGGTGCTCCAATGTTCATTCGATCCTTCATTCCAACAAGCAGAAATTGGTGAAGAGTAGTCGTCGTCCCCTTCGTGTCATGTCGTGCGAGGCCAGTTCTCCGAAAGATTCGTCCCCCGCGCGTCAATACAAGCGATGTGGCCAGGGGTCATCCAGTTGTGACGATGAAAGCAAATCGAATCGATCGACGTCCCGGTGAGGTTCGCTTCTCCATTTGGCGTTTGTCTGTCGACTCTCTTCTGGTTGCAATTTTCCGCTCTCGTCTCCCCCTCAATGCTTCTCTTCACTGTTCTCGTTGCGCGCCTGGTGCGCCTGTCTATCTAAACAAAGAAGATGTAGCTTACCCATCTTTTCGGTTTCCGTTAGTATGAAGCTTGTTGCCGGCAAGAAAGAGTCATGCGAACTTCTCACCTTAAATTGAGATTTCGTGGATACTTGGTAGTCGACCGGAAATTTTGAAATGGGAGCAATTTTTTTAACGCGGGCGCTTTTCGCCCTTTTTTGGTGCTTAGCTGATTTTTCGTCGGGGCTCAACCCACAAAAGGAAGAACAATTGTGCGTCTCGGAACATCAATAAGTCCGATCCGGACTAAAGTTTCTGGGTGGGTCCATCTTTTAGGCACGGCAACCAATCAGATTACCGGACGTGCCCAAGCTTCGCGATCCAGAAGAGAGCAAGTCGACGGGACAGCCAAACCGAACCGTCTTTTACTTGCTTTCCATGCCGTCTGCCCGTTTCTGTCTTTGTTATGTATTAAAAAAGGAACTGCAGGCCGTTTTTCTTTTTGTATTGTATTCTACTCTTTCCCTTCAATTCATCGCGGCGGTCGCCGCCTCGCGAAAGGATGGACAACCTGTTTCGCTCGTTTAGCCAGGCCATGGGTGATGGCAACGGGACGGCTTTGGCTGCTACCCTGCTGCCGCGGGCGCCTTCCGATGATCCATACCGGCTACGAAACATATGGAACGGCGCCAACCATCACGACGCCAAAAATGTGATCAAGCGCAAGATCAACAGCAGCAATACAGACGTTCTCGGCCACAACGAGGTGCAGGGCTGGACTGAGGTATTCTATGCCTACTGGAAGGCCATAGGCGAGATTCTCCTGCTTGATGAGGCGGAGGCGGACGGCAAGGCTAAGGGACAGGTGAACCCCCCCCCCCCCCCCCCCCCCCCCTTCTCTCTTTCATCGTGTGTTTTCCGTGCTAACAGAGACAGGGGTCGTGGGCGAAAACGTACGAGGCATGGAAAGACGTGATCAACGCCGTCCATCGGGGTTACACGAACTACGGGTTTGAGGCATGGACCGTGCCGATACTCTACGTGACCGGCAACGCCTTGCGGATCTTTGCCGTCAAGGCGGACGACGAGCGCAATGCTTCGGCCCCGGAGGCTGCCGCCGCGGCGACACAGGCCTTTGACGACTTTGATGCCGAGAACGAAAAGAACCTGCTGCTTGAAGACTGCGCGCGCCAGCTGAACCGGCTCTTCCAGCTGTGCCTAAGCGACCGGACGCAGGACCTGGCCAACTCGCGCAAATGGGGCATCTACGGCGTCATCAACCTGCTGTTTAAGACGTACTTCCGGCTCAATTCAGCCGGCCTGTCGCGCAACATCCTGCGCGCGCTGACGGCCTACCGGGGCGACATGCCGAGCCTGGACCGTTTCCCCAAGTCGCAGCGCGTCACATTCAAGTACTATGAGGGTCTTTTGTCGTTCCTGGAGGAGAACTACGCAGAGGTGGGTGATACATGCATGCATTTCTTGCTGCGCCCCCGCCCATTTCTGACGCCCCTTTTCACAAATAGGCAGAAAAGCATCTTACAGAAGCATGGCAGTTATGCCACAAAAACGCGAATCGAAACAAAGAGTGTGTTTCCCTCCCTCATCTATAAAAATTTTTTTTTGTCTGGAGAGAAGGTAACTGACAGGATTCCGCCGGTACCAGACTGATCCTCACGTACCTCATCCCATGCCATCTCATCACGACGCACACACTGCCCAGCACCACGCTGCTGGCGCCGTACCCGCGGCTGCAACAGCTCTTTTTGCCGCTAGCGCAGTGTATCAAGAAGGGCGATCTGCACGCCTTTGACCTGGCGCTACAGGACAACGAGGAGGCGTTTGTACAGCTGCGCATCTACCTGACGCTGGAGCGCGGGCGCGACATTGCGCTGCGCAACCTGCTGCGCAAGGTGTTTTTGGCCGGCGGGTTCGAGGAGCCGGCGGAGTCGGGGGCGACCCCGGTGCGCAAGACACGCGTGCCGGTGGCGCAGTTTGCGGCAGCGCTTAAGCTGGGCAACCAGGAGGTGCTGGACATGGACGAGGTGGAGTGTTTTCTGGCGAACATGATCTACAAGGTGTGTTTGATATGCTCTTCTTTTCGCTTCCAGACAACAAGGCGGCTGGCTGACTGGTGGTGCACAGAACCTCATGAAAGGATACATCCACCGCGAACGAGGCATTGTTGTTTTGAGCAAAGCAGGGGCATTTCCCGGAACCGGCGTTTGATAATGGTTGCCGGCTCGATCAGCAGTGATGACTCTTGTGTAGCAAGCGGGTTTGTCTTTTATCATTTGTCATTTGATTTCATTGCTTTTTCTTTGGTTCGTAGCATCTCATGTCTGTCAAAATAGCATCCGGCGGTGTTTCGGGGAGTGTACGCGGCCATATTTGCACGTTTTCCATCCATACTCGTACATTTTCTGGGGACAACATTGTCTCCGGGGGGGCTGCCGGTTCAGGCGCAAACTGAGAAGGTACTTCATGGCCCCGTCTCCAAGCGCGTTACAAGCTTGGGTGCGAAGTTGGCGGACTGCCGATTTGCTTTCTCAGCTTCCGTCTGCACCACTGAGCCGACTACCTCGCTGCAAAGGTCGCATGCCGCATGGCCAGCTCGGACGGCCGGGGACTGCTTCCCTGCGTAGCTCGGACCCGTTGGATTGCAAGAATTTCGTGGAAGCTCGTCCTGCTCACGTCTTCCGCTACAACAGTCTCTCACTGGCACGTCTCCAACATTTTGTCGAGAACGCTGCGCAGCGTGTCGTTTTCGAGGGCAGCGGCCACGCGCTCCTTGTCGGACAGCTGCTTAGTCACCTGGTCGTCCTGGGCGTGCGACCCTTCCTTGACCTGGATATCGACGCGGTAGTTGGGCGGCAGGGTCTGCTCGAGGCGCACACGGATGGCCAGACCAATGACGGTGACAAGCGAGCAGTGGTTGATAGTGGGCGTCACGTAGACGAGCACCTGGGAAAGGGCACCGGGGTCCCTGGGCGCGGCGGCGGCGGCAGGCGACGGCGTGATGTGGATGTCCGGGAGGTTCACGACGGACAGTTGGCCGAGGGTGTGGGGGTGCTCTGGGTCCGAGATGGTGGATATCAGATCTGCGGGGGTTAGCATGCACAAAGTCGATCGCATACAGGAGGAGGTTACACGCACCGTAGATCTCCTGCTCGTCGATTGGCTCTTCCGTGAAGACGTCCCCGTCGGCGTCGTCGTCGTCGTCGCCAAAAAATCCGGCCGTCTCCTCCTCATCCGCATCAGATGACAAAGAGGAGAGAGGCGACGGCGGCGAGACCGATGGCGGCGGCACCAGCTGGGAACCGAGACGCTTTTTGGGCGTCAGGATGTCGTCGAAGCGGAACTCGGGGCCGGCGCGTTGGGCGGCCGTCTCGCGACGGGCCCGGCGGCTCGGCAGCTGCGCGGTGTTGAGGATAGTTGGGTTGGCATTCTGTAGCTCAGACATGGTTAAGTTTCCGAGCGTTTTGGGGCGTTGTGATCGTGCGTTTGCGCGGCGTTGTGCTCTGGAGAGCTGACTTTCTGCAGCGATCTCCCGATTTTCGCAAAAGTATTACTCAGCTTTCGGAATTTCCCCGCTCTGTAAAATACATACTCCTCCGTATTACTCATATTGTCGCATCTCCCCGCGCCTTGCATAACTGTCGACGAGGCTTGGAATTTTTCCATTTGCTTTGTGGTGAGCACGACAATACGTTGCCTTGCCCCCTTTTCTTTCCGATTGCTACAATGCAGGGCTCCTTCGACTCGGGCGGCGGCAAGGCCCGCGTCTGTACTCCGTAGCCATCAATACTGTGATGCGGTTTCGTAAGATATTGCCGAGACCACAATTTTAGATCGTTTTGACGGCAAAAACGGAGCCACTCGGTGGAATCCATGGGGGCCAAACTGTCAGGTCGAGCACGAGCCGATCCAGAGGCTCGGGAGAGGCTCGGGAGACACCTGGAACCAACCTCGCTGAAAGACGAGTATTGCGAGTACTTTCAAGATACCGTGTAGACATGTGCGGGCGCACTTATATCGCGCCTTATATACGCTGCGTACGCGTTCTCCCATCAACTAACTCCTTGACGGAGTATCTTATCTTACATGTAACACTGCAGCACCGCTCTCTCTCGAGCTTCTGTCGCACTGGCCCTGCGGCAAGTCGCATCCGATGTTACCTGGCTGATGGTGCGTGCAGCCTGCCCCGAGGAAAGGCCACCAGTGAAAACGCTGGGATGGGGGAGAAGTGGACCTCCATAAGGGGGCTGGCCCACCATGGTTTACGCGTATTTGGGGTTTCCGGCTGCGCTGCGATGTCGTGAATTCCTCGTTTTCTCGTTGGCCACGGTCCTTGGTCGAGCAAGTCGGCGTATCTTACTTGCTATAGTCGCGTTCGTCGCTTATGGCTGCATGATGTCTGCGCTGCTGGCCACGATATGCGACGCAATGCGGAGAATGCAGAATTTTTTTTGGGGGGGGGAGGGGGCCTTGTATCTTACTCCGTACTTCGCTTGTCTCATCGTATTACCCTACTTAACCGAGTAAGAAGCCTCGGGGGGGCGGGGGGGATCGCCCCAAGCGGGTGGGCTACCAACTTCCAGGGCACTTGCGCTATGCGTCGTCTTTCCGGAACTGTCCAGGCGAGCTGTTGGTATTCGTTAGACCACTTTTCTGCGGAGGGGGATTGTTAGTTTAATTTGTTAGATGGAAAATAGTGGAAAAAGAATGAGAGCGAAGAAGGAACGAAGGAAGGATCAAGGACGCGGTCAAAGAAAAAACAAGTGCACACCATCTCCGTATCGCTGCGCTTCATCGTCCCCTAAAAACGACGATTACTCCTCTCCCCCCNCCGCCCCCTGCGGCCACCCCGGCCACCGGCCAGTGCCACCACCATCCTGATCCTGATCACCCCCCACTTGCTTTTGCCTTCGCAGTAAGATACCTCATCCCCTCCCTCTCTCTGCGCGACGTTATGCATGGTTTCCGTCTTGTCGCCAGCCGCTGAGCAGGACGGGCTGTCGCATAGAGACGACGCGATCAGGCCAGGGACAAGCCACCCACACGACGGCTGCAGGCCGGATAGAACATCTGCCGATCTCCCTTGCTCGCTCCTTTCGTCTCTCTCCACCGCGCTAGCTAAGATACCTCTCTGGCGGTCTGGTCTGTCTCGAAGCTCATTCTGTTTTGCGTGTCGGAACTTTTCGTTTTTCACCCATTCCCCCTTGTCTTTCTCTCCCCGGAGTAACATTTTCTCTCCCTTTTCCCATCGTCCTTGGCCTTTATCTGCCGTTTTGCCCCCCCTCCCCCGCCCACGTCTCCTTGCTCGTCCCTTCAGTAGTCGCCCTGCGATTTGCTGCTTCGCGACCGGCCAGTCTCTCTCTCTTGGGATGTAGATCTCAACCAGCACGCGACAAAACGCGTGCACGCATCGCATAAACGGCCGCAGTGTGTATGCGACAACGGGACGAGTACTTCTCGTGCTATCTTTCCGTACCGAGATTCGGCCCGAGACCGCGTCCTTTCTTCGCCGGGCCGGGCAGACCGACCAAAAAACCCCGTCTCCTTCGCCGTCCGCCGCAATCGCTACATCGCAGCCGTCTCAGCCACGCCGACAATGGCCAACAATGGCCCTCCCGGGCAGCAGGTGCCGCCCGCGCAGAGCGCACAGATGACATCGTTCTCCTTTGCGCCGCCCCAGGCATACCAGCCGCCGGTCGAGACACAGCAGAAGAGTGTGTCTGGCTGACTCTTTTCGATTGTCTAGGCCCGATTGCTAATCAACTGTGCCCGTAGGCTACGTCTTTGTCGACGAACACAACCGGCACAAGCGGTTAAAAGGTAGGTTCTGCCTTCATCAATCTTTGCACTCCCCCCTAACCGGAAAGTCATGCGCGCATGCGAGGGCTGCCGGAAGCGCAAAATCAAATGTTCGGCGGCAAACACAAACACATGGCCATGCACTGCCTGTGTACGGTTAAAGCTGGCCTGCGTGCGCCCAACCGGCTACGACGGGTCTACGGAATACGAAGACCAAGCACCGGAAGCCGGGCCAAGCACACAGTCGCAACAACCTCAGCACCTACAACAACCGCAACAGCTTCGACACCAACACCAACAACCACAACCTCTTCTCTACACAACAGCCATCGACTTTCGGTCCCACCAGCTCACTCCTCTGTCTCCGGCAGGCCCATGTGAGCCGCCGCCACCGCCGCAAGCGCTCTATGGGGTGCCGCCTGTTGGTTACGCGAACCCGGCTGGCGGCGATGGCAGTAGCAGCATCTCCGGCGTTTCGGTGCCTAGCATCTCTGGTGTCCAACATCTCTACGCTCCACAAGCGAGTTTGCAGCACTATGGGCCGGGGCCTGGCGCCGCGCCGCAACCGATAGTGACGACAGCAACTTCATACCCAGCACCGACCTCGGCACCGTCATATGCCACAGTGCCTTACCAACCAGTCCCAAGTCTGCAGCAGCCCCAGTACCAGCCATCGCATGAACAACAGCAAACCCAGGTCCAGCTGCCGCAGGACATGGCTCCTTCCGGCCAACACGATGTCCCGTCTCCTACGGACAACGGGAGCGGCGTCTATGCAGACGATGGGGAAAGCTATGCGGGCAGTGCGGTTGGCGCTGCCGACCTAGCAGATCTGCTGGGCACATTGCGGATGGACGAGGCCGGCACAGCACCATACCTTAGCAAGCGGGGGGTTAGCACTGCCAGAAGCCATCGATGTGCTTCTACTGGCGTGGATGCGCCTACGAGCGGCGGCGCCGACGATGGTAGAGCAGAAGCTCCTGTGGTGGTCGAGACGGACGATGCGTACGAGAGCGGGCTGGTTATGCTGCCGCCGCTGGTCGCGGGTCCGGACGGCCTCAAGATTCGGATCCCGCCCGAGCTGATGCCTGACGAAGAGACGGTGCATCAGAGCTTTGCCCTGTATTTTGAACATGTCCATCCATACCTACCGGTCCTGGACCGGCGTCTTTTCTACGAACAGTGGCGCACGCAGCGCGACTCCGTGTCGCCGCTGCTGGTGGAGGCGCTGCTAGCCGTGGGTGGCCAGCTGGCAGACGACCCGGCACAGGGCCAGCAGTGGCTGGCGCTTGCGACACGGCACGCCGACGCATTCATGGATATACCGCGGCTCAGCACGCTGCAGGCATTGCTGATTCTGCTCAAGGCACGCGAGGCCGCGCCCAAGGCCGGGTACTACTACCGCTCGTGGATGGCAATTGTGCAGTGCGTGCAGATGGCCAAGGACCTGGGATTGGACGAACACGGTGCCGCGCACGTTGTGGGACGGCCCTGCGATGCGGCATCGCTGGCGGAGTGTGCCCTCAAGACGCGCATCTGGCAGACCATCTTTGTGTGCGAAGTCATGATCGGCTCGCCACAAGGGCGCACAGATCTAGGTGTGCCGGTGGATACGGTGGATGTGCGGGAACCGCCGCAGGCCGTGTCATCGACGCAGGTCATGGACCCGCGCGATGCAGCGTTGGCACGGCAGTTCTCGTACTGGCTGCGCGTTGTCGTCAACGTGGCACGCTTGAACCGCAGCTATGGCGAGGCGCGGATGCGCGGCGTCAAGGACTGGGGAGCGGACCCGGCGTTCACGCGTCTGACACCACTGCTACACGAGTGGCCAAGCGAGTTGCCGACGGACCTTTCCGTGACGTATCCGGCGGACGGTTCACCGCCGTGGCTACCGTCGTCGTTCGTCGGCCACATGCACACCTACCATTACCTGAGCCTGTTGCTACTGCACCGACCGCAGCTACAGCTGCTGAGTCCAATGGATGGGCGGTGGAAACACCACATGTGCGTGTGCTGCACGGCAGCCAAACAGCTCTGCCGGCTAGTGGAGGCCATCCTGCAGATGTATGGGATAGGCGCGTTGCAGAACATGCTGCGCGGCGTCAACTATACTATCTATGCGGTGCTGACGTGCTTGGTCGTGCACCTGGTGGCGCTGACATCACCGGACCCGGACTTCAACACGGACGCGCGCGAGTACTTCACGCGGCAAATGCGCGTGCTGGAGCAGTGTATGAACGCCTGGCCGATGCAGGCCATGCAGGTGCAGATCGACACCGTGCGCAAGGCCTTCTCGGCTGATTTACGCAAGCCATTTGTGCTCAAACCGAGCTTTCCCTATGGGAGTCCGAAGTCGGTTGCGACTGTGGGACCCTGCATGGAGCAGTCACTACAGCAGCGACAGCAGCAGCAGCAGCAGCAGCAGCAACAGCAGCAGGGTTTGCACCTCCATCCTGGCCAGGCTTCCTCCTTTGCAGACCACCACCCCATAACACCGCCCGTATCTGTGGGGCCGCGCTCTGACGTGGACTCGCCGTTAAGCAGCATGATGCAAACCCAGACCCAGCAAGCACAGGCACAAGCGCAGGCACACGTACATGCACAGGTGCAGGCGCACTTGCAGGCACAGATGCAAGCGCACGCGCAAGCGCAAGCGCAAGTGCAGGCGCAGGTGCAAGCACAGATGCAGGCGCAGCAGGTTGCGACGACAGAGTCGGTGGCATACGACTCGGCAACGCAGCAAAACCATCACACCGCCGGGACCGGTTTTGGCCGCATGGCCGACGCACCCACCTGGGACCCTTCCCGGATCTTCGATCAGTGGAACACGACCTTCGGTACGCCCCCGGCCGCCGCGGCTCCTCCTCCTCCATCGTCTGCCTCTTCCTCTTCTGCTCCCCCCCACCCCCCTCCTTCGTCCTCTCCCAACGCCAGCCAATCCAGCCCGTCTCTTCTAAGTGGTCCATCTTCGTGTTCTGCAGGTACCGCCGACATTGCCACGCCACTCCCCGACTTGCCTCTGGTCGACGGCCTTCAGCAGCAACAGCAGCAGCAGCAGCAGCAGCAGCAGCAGCAACAGCAACAGCAGCAGCAACAGCAACAGCAACAGCAACAGCAACAGCAACAGCAACAGCAACAGTACCAACCCCTACAACAGCAACACCCCCGCCGACTAAACAACGACCTGGCCGGGATGAACCCAATGGTTGTTCCCGGGGCGTACACGGGCGGCACGGTAGGCAGCAGTGGCAACAACAACAGCAATGCGATGGTGGCCACAGCGGCACCCGCGGCACCCGGGCACGTGTTTGTGACGCCGGCCATGTGGCAAGAGTCCGTGGCCAGTGTGTACGAGGGTGGGCTCGGGATGAAACGGGCGTGGGACGAAGAATGAGGGGGGGGCCGTCCCTCCCGTTTTCTTGTTTGATGACTGTCACGATCCGGTTTTGGTTGGCTCTTCTCTACGTCTTTCTCTTGGGAAGGGGTGGGCAGCCGCCCATACGCGCTGGCTGCAAAGAAAGCATCTGGGTAGTCTCTTGGTTTCCAACTGGTTTTGTGTAGCACAAGAAACCCTGGCGTAGATGGCATTACCATACGGACTGACTGACTCGGTCGGGCCCAGGAACGCCTTTCTATAGTGCGCCTGTATGATAATGACGATTTATATTTACGCATTGGTTTTTTTTCTTGACAATGGTCCCTCTTGACTAACTCCTTGGCCGTCCGCTTTCTGCTGCCCGTCGTGCAATCACGGCCAAGAGCTCGTCCCACGCCCAGGCCTCGCGTGTGCCGCGGCTGTTGCCCGTGGCGGGGGCGCCAAAGCGCCGCGGTGGCCGAAGCTGCAGCCACGGGAAGTTGGGCAGACGACGGAGCAGCGGGTCAGCGGTGGCGGTGACGGTGGCGGAGCGGTCGGCGAGGGTGACGACGCGCAGGAGCTCGGGCGTGGCGGGGGCGAGGTCGCCGATGGCGACGGTGGAGTGGCGGGGGCGGCCGACGAGCGACATGGTGGTCAGGTCGAGGCGGGTGGCGGGCGGCGCGTTGCGGACGAAGCGACGCACGGCGTCCGGGTGGCGGGCGTGCGGGGGCAGACGCAGGTGGGCGAAGACAACAAAGGGCGCGGTGGTGTAGGCGACGTAGGCAAAGGGGACGAGGCCGCAGGCGGCAAAGGCGGCGATCGTCAGGGCGGCGTTCCACGGCTGCTGCTTGCGGCGGCGGGCGGGCGGCACAGTGTCCGGGACGGCGGCGGCGGTGGCGGCGGCGGCGGCGGCGGTCGGGCTGGCATAGGAGCCGGTGACGGCCTCGATAGTGTAGGCGGGGACGACGAGAAAGGTGAAGAAGGCGAGGCCGAAGAGGGTGCTGACCTTGAGGCAGGCGAGGAAGGTGGTGCGGGGGGTGCCGGCGTGGTAGACGAGGAGGCGCTCGGGGAGGGCTGGCCTGTGTTAGTTGGGAGGGGGGGAGCGGAGAGAGGAGGGAGGAGAGAGGACGCACGTTTCTTCGAGCCTGGGATGGCCGAGGGGGCAGCTGTCGAGGAGAGGCGGGTCGAGAGGAGGGTGGTGGCACGGGCGAGGGGACGGGCTGGGCGAGAGGGCACGGAGGGAGAGGAGGAGGAGGAGGAGACGAGGGGACGGGATAGGCGAAAGGGCGAGGAGGAGGAGGAGGAGGAGGAGCGGACGATGGACAAGACGGGTGTGGGTGTGCGGGAGGCAGACGCCAACGGGGCGCGGCCGGCGAACAACCGCGCCCTTGTCGACGCCGCGACGGGGCCAGGGCGACACAGAACGGACCAGGCAAGCATAAAGAACGATTCGGGGCGGCACGGCTGAAGGGAGTCACGAATGGGTTGTCGTTGTCCTGCGAAAGACGCGAAAAGAGAGCTTCTTAGCGCAAAGCCTTTTTTTCTTTCACTGGACTAATGCCGAGAGTTCTTATTCTTGGAAAGCGTAAATCACTCCAACAAACAATACGGGCGCGTGGTCTAGTGGTATGACATTCCCTTAGCATGGGAGAGGTCCAGGGTTCAATTCCCTGCTCGTCCATTTTTTGCCTCCAGCCAGCAACTGGCTTTTATTTTTTTTTTTTTTCCATTTTTCTATCCTTCCTTTTGTTTTTTTTTTTTTTTTTTTTTTGGGGGGGGGGGGGGTTTCTTTCCAATACGAGATATACCGTTACACTGCGTCATCCATACGATCATTTCTCATTTTGTTTTCCTTCGCCGCTCGTATTCCCTCGTCCTCACCGCAACATCCGACGAACGACCATGAGGAGCATGTTCGAGAAAACGCAGGTGGTAGTGCGACGTCTCATCGTGCCGCCCTTCTCCGACAGGGACGTCGTTCTCTGAAGCAGCGGTAGAGGACAGATGGAATCGTTACAGGGGGGGGGGGGGGGGGGGGGGGGGGGGGGCATGTTGGTAGAGTGTCCAGGCGCGAGGAGGTCCTCGCACGGACGGGCGTTCAATAACACCGGATGGCAGCGGAGCGAGCAGCCAATAGCCTGTTACCGGACTGTTGCCGGGGCCGGCGCTTGACGCTTTGTGTCCTTGGCATGGTCTCTCTTTTCGGGGGTGACAGGTGCTTGCCGACAGCATTCAAACAAAACGGACGGGCCTCGCCCCTTTGTAGATTAAAAGCTTAAAAATCTTAAAAAACACGAGGATTTGCGGGCACCCGGACACTGCGAGGGTCGCCTCCGTGACCAGCTTGGAACAGATTGTGTGTTGGGTTGGGGTGGTGGTGGTGGCGGGCCACCCCCCTGGTTTCAGGGCCAAAATCAACAAACAGCAGTGCAAGCAGAGGCAGCAGACCACCACGGCGGGGCGCCGCCTCCCCTTGGCCGTCTCACGTCTGCGGCAGACAGGCGGGTGTGTCGTCGCATGTCGACTGATGGCGGATGAAGAGATGGGATGATGGGACGACGAAGGGGGGGGGGTGGTGGGCGAAGGGTGTATAAAGGCGTGGTATCGCCCTCGATGGTTCTGAGGTTTTTTTTCTCCTTTCCTCCTCAGCAACACTCTCTTTCAGTCTCTCCGCATCTTCCTTCGCTTTTCATTCTTTTTTTCATTCTTTCTGTGCGGTTCTGTGAACTTGCCCTTCAATTCGATACACTCTCTTGCCGTTCTGTGAACGATTTTATTCAACAATTTTTGCTCTTTTTTTTTTTTCCAAAAAAAAAAAACAAACCCAAAACATCACCAACCATGTCTCGCTACGCACTTGTCGCCCTCTTTGCTGCTGCGGCCCAGGCTCGCTTCGGCCAGGAGCAGGGCAACGGCGCCATCGCGGCCATCTCGGCGCTGTCGGACCTGGGCCAGCCCGGGCAGGCGGCCACGCTGGCCGGCGGCTCGATCCAGTTCCTGCTGGCGGCGGCCAACCCGTGCGGCAAGCTCAAGCAGGCCGACCAGATCATCACGGAGCTGGGCACGAGCGACGCGGCGGTGGCGGCGGCGCGCGGGCTGGTGGCGGCGGAGCAGAACTTCAACCCGTTTGTGGTCAGCATCCCCAGCATCTGCTCGGACCCGACGCTGCCGGCGTCGGCGCAGCTGCGCGGCGTGGTGCCGCTGATCGACCCGGCCGTCGGCGGCTCCGACCTGGAGAACGCCAACAGCAAGACGTCGGTGACGACGCCGTTTACGGCCGACGGCCTCAGCGTTGCCCAGGTCATGGTCGCCCAGGGCTTCTCCAACTTTACGGCCGTCGACGCGGCCGGCAACAAGCAGGCGGCGTCGGATCTGGCGGGGGGGTCAGCGGCGGCTGCTTCTGCTGCGCCTGCTGCGGCTGCTACGGCGGCCACGGCGGCTACGGCGGCGGACGCGGCGGCGACCTCGGCGGCTGCGGCGGTGGCGTCGGCTGCTCTGTCGTCGTGCGGGGGCGGGGTGTCGACGACGTTTGTGACGGTCACGATGGCTGCGACGTCGGCTGCTGCCGCTGCCTCGGCCACCTCGGCGGGCACGGCGGCGGCGTCGGGCGCCGGTGCCGTGTCGGACCCGGTGACGGGCACGTTCAGCGGGTTCGTGGCGTCGACGATCAGCGGACTGGACTTTGGCCAGTGCGTGCCGACGATCAAGTTTGAGGCCGGGCTGGACGGGCGCAAGACGACCGAGTTCACCTTCCAGGCGATCGACCCGACGGTCAACAAGGGCCAGGAGGAGGCGCTCAACCCCAACATCATCACGAACCGCATCTGCGACCAGCTGACCAACGTGTGCGGCGCCAACCAGGCGGCCAAGGACGCGTGCGCCGCGGCCAAGACGCAGATCGCCGCGCTGGGCACCAAGGACCAGACCACGGCCGACGCGTGGAACACGGCGCTCGGCTTTGCCGGCACCAACACGAACCCGGACAACGCGCCGCAGACGGGGCTGGTTGGGCACACGTAAGGGGG
The DNA here is from genome assembly GCA_002778105.1 of Ceratocystiopsis brevicomis. Classification (NCBI taxonomy): domain Eukaryota; kingdom Fungi; phylum Ascomycota; class Sordariomycetes; order Ophiostomatales; family Ophiostomataceae; genus Ceratocystiopsis; species Ceratocystiopsis brevicomis. The sequence goes on from PCDN01000001.1 coordinate 546,122, forward strand.
GGCGAGCGAGTGGGAGTGGTGTTTTTTTGGGGTGTTTTTCTTTTCTTTTTCAAAGGTGTCTGCATAGTATAGCCATTCTCGCCACTATACAGTCGTTGCTCCCCTTTTGCTACTTCCCCCCGGACTGGGCTGGGCCAGGGCACGGACTGACCAGGCCTGACCGCCGACGCGGCGCCCGTGCACCGCCTGCAGCATCGGCTTCGACGACAACAGACCTGGCTGGACCAAGGCCCAAGTCTTCCGGAAACACGGCCATGCTAGAAGGGCCAGTCCCAGACGGTGCGCTGCGTGTTCCGCCGCTCCACCGCCACAGCGTCGCCCACTGCCAGCGTCGCCGTCCCGGCGCCTGCCCTGCCCCCCCAAAAGGCATACCGTCCAAAGATGGGCGCGTGCGGCAGCCCCTTGTCCACGCGCCGCTCCGCCATCAGCCGCTTGAGCACCGTGCCGAGCGCGCCCGCCGCCGGCCGGCCCGTGGCGTAGTCGACGTTGAGCGACGTGCAGCGGCCGCAGTTGCCGGTGAGGAGGAGGCGGGCGCGGGCTTCTCCAACCACCAACTCCGCCCAGTAGTCCTCGTCCCACGCGGCCGTGCCGTCGACCACCATGTTGGGCCGGAACTTGTACATGGGCACGTCGACGGGACTGCTGCCGCCGTCGCTGCCGCCACCGCCGCCACCGCCGCCACCGCCATCACCACCCGCCACCGTTGCGTTGACCGCCCGCCGCGACGCCTCGCTCGCCACCAGCAGCGGCGCCACGTCGGTAAACGTGATCCACGGGTCGTCGTCGGCCGTCCGGCTGTAGTAGGCCAGAAGGGCAATGGCGAGCACCAGAAGAACAAGACCGGCCGTCGTCGTCGTCCATCCTACCGCAACGGCAGCAGCGGCCACGGCGGCGGCGGCGACGACGACGGCCAGCGTGGCCACCTTGCTGGGTCGCATCCTCCCCTCCGCCTCCGCCCCGCCGTCAGGCCGCAGCGACGTCCCCAGCACCGGCCGCTGCCCGTCCCCCAGATACGCCAGCACAATCGGCCGCCCAAAGCACGCGCTGAACCACGCGTTGTACGCCGGCCCCATGTCGTACGCCCGCGTCGCCGCGCTGCCGTGCAGGTTGACGTGGATCCGTGCCAGGTCGCGCGTCAACGGTGCCAGCGGCACGCGCAGCGGAGCCGGGGCCGGGGCCGGGGTCCCCGGCGGCGGGTGGAAGCGCACCACCACCACGGACGCGTCGTCGTCGTTGTCGTCGGCGACCAGCTCCTGCGAGAAGAGCGCGCACGCCGGGTAGCGGCTCAGCTGGACCCGGTCGAGCACGACGGCGGGCGCGCCCGCCGCTCCCACGGCTGCCGGCTTCGGCGTCAGCAGCATGAACCGACGGTCGTGGCGGAGGCCCTGCGGCCCGACCTCGGCGGCCGGCAGCGCGATGCCGCGGAGGGCTTTGATGGGGTACACATAGATCTGGATGTCAACAAAAGACCCCCCGTGTTGGAGGCGACGTGGGGCATGCCCTACCGCTGTGATGTGCATGGTTTGTGTTGGGTTGGTGCACATCCCCGCGCGGCATCGGTCACGGTCACGGTCACGGTCACGTGCTCAATACAGTCAGTGAGAACGGAATGTTCGGTTCTTTCTTCCTTCTCCTTCGCGTCCGGGTTCCCGTCTGCCTTTGTGCATCCCCCCGCCTACAGCTTTGCCAGATAGTCCAACCACTGCTCCGTCGTCCACGACGACGACACCGCATTGTTCACCACGCCGTCCACCACCACCGTCGGGCTGACGTGCACGCCCACCAGCCGCGCCATCTTGACCGCGACCTTGAGGTCGTCCGTCACCGTGTTGCCCACGTTGGCGGACCCGTCCGCCGCCGGCGTCGACGGGATCGCCAGCGCCGCGTACAGCCCGTCCGCCGTCACGACGCCCTCCGTCGCCTTCGCCGCCAGCGCGCCCAGCCGCCGGTACGTCGCGTTGCGCTCCTCGTGCGCGACGTGCACGTCCATGTACGCCGCCTGGTCGGCAAACAGCGCGCTGCTAAACGCCCAGAACAGCTCCGGCCGCCCGGCCGCCAGGACCGTGCGCTGCACGTACAGCCCGGCCTCGTGCACGAGCGTGCTGCTCGGGTGCCACGGCTGCACCTGGTGCCGGAACACAAACTGCAGCGGCGGCACCTTGGCCTTGCCGGCCCGCAGCTGCGGCACCACGCCCTCGTGCACCGTCTTGAACTGCTTTGCCGAGAACTTGCACACGTAGTCCAGGTACAGCTCGACCGTGTGCAGGGGCGCGGCAGCGGCCGCCGCCGCCGCCGCGACCGTGGCGTCGGCGCCGAGCACGAGCCGGTGCGCAGCGAACTTGGGGGGAAGAGCCATTTCCGTAGATGTTTTGAATGGACAATCGCAGGGGCCGTTGTTTTGTGTTCTGTGTTTTGTCGTTGTTTTGTCGTTCATCGTAGGCACACCTGTATATGTGACTGGTGTCAGATTTGATTTGTCATTGCTGCAATGACGTACCCACCCGCCCGGAACGATTCCAAACGGTTCCTATACGAGAGTATCCTACAACCTTGCGTCACCCTGCCGACCTGCCATTCGCCGATTCGCCATCGGACGGCCCGCCGGCGAAGCCGGCGGTTCCCATCACACCACCACCACCACCACCAACCACCCTGGTCTATCGAGTATCTATGCCACCGTGTTTTTCGCCACGATCCCCCGCGCAAACTCCCCGAACGTAAGGTGCTGCTCCCGGTCGACGTCCTCGTCCAGGTTCGGCTGCGTGAACACGGCCAGCGTGTTGCGCGCAATCCGGCCCGCCGCCGTCTGCGCCCGCGCCCCGCGCACAAAGTGCGGCACCGCCCGGAACCGCCCCGCCGTGATGCGCTCCAGCGCCTCGCCCGTCTGGAACGCGATGCAGTCGCGCGGGATCTTGACCTGCACCGTCTGGCCCGCGCGCGACTGGATGTAGAGCCCGGCCGCCGGGTCTGGTGACGCGTCCAGCTCGGGCAGCGGCGGCAGCAGCAGCACATCGTCTGCTGGTCTCTTTGCTGCCGCTGCTACCGCTGCTGCCGTTGCTGCCGTTGCTGCCGTTGCTGCCGCTGCTGCCGCCGCCGCCGCCGCGTCCGGCCGCACCACCGCCTCGTCCACGAACATGGCCGAAGTCAGCCCCGTCAGGCAGCCGTGGTCCAAGTGCGTGGCACACCAGTCGTCGTCGTCGTCGTCGTCGTCGTCGTCGTCACCGTCATCGCTGCCCTTTGCGCCGTCCCCCGCCGGATAGTAGTGCAGCAGCCGCGCCTTGGTCGTCGTCGACGTCCGCACCACCGCCTCCAGGTAGCCCGCCGCGTACCCCGGAATCGCCTGCTCGGCAAACCGGTCGCACGCCCGCGCCACCAGCACGGCCACGTCGATGATCAGCCGGCACAGCGCCTCAAAGGTGGCACGGAAGCCCGGCAGCACGCCCGCCGCTGCCTCCTCCGGCCACACGTTCGGCGACAGGTACTCGGGAAACGTGGCCGGCGAAAACGCCGCCGTCGGCGCCGCGCACGCCAGCGCCGCGTCCACGTAGAACGCGCAGTTGGCGTAGAACGAGCCCTTGAGCGTGTCCACCTGCCCGCTGCGCAGCGTCTCCTTGCCCCGCGACCAGCCCGTCAGGTACCGCGCCGGCGCGTTCTCCAGCGCCCGCAGCGCCTCCTCCGGCAGGTTGCCCAGGTACGACGCGTACGACAGCAGCTGCCGCCGCAGCGCCGCGTACGCCGCCGGCACGTCCTTGACCACCAGGATGCCGAGCGAGTCGGGGCCGAACGCCGCCTGCAGCTGGTCCATGGAGACGGTGCCTGTAGTATGAGTGAGTGGGTGGGGGGGGGGTGCGTAAAGAAACGAAGTCGAGATGGCCTACCCTTCTCCAGGTCTTCAAGAGAGACGGTCACAGCTTCTGCGACGACCATTATGTGGGTTTGTGCTTCTCTCGATTTTGCACGTGTTTTCTTTCGGTTGTCGCGGTTCTTTTGCTGTGGTCGTCATGGTCAAAGTCGGGACGGAGCACGCTATCTACGGGAGTAGACAGAGGTTAGGGGTCGGAGACACGACAAGAGATAACGACCGCCGCTCAGGATCGGCTGGCGCCGGCTTTGGGTGGTCTGACTGTTTTGTATCGTACACGAGAACATCCTTCTCTCCGCCGCCCCCTCTAGCAACAACCACGCCTGCGAATAGCTTCATCTACGAACCCGTCCAGTCTTACAAAGACAACGCGCCCCGTTCGGACGACCGGCCATCGCTCCTTCCCGCGCATCCCACCGCGCACAAAGACACGCCAAGATGCCCCTCCCGCACTTGCCTAAACTGGAAAATACCCCTGAGCCAGCACAAAGGCGGTGTGCGCCTCATCAGTTTTTTGGTGGGGTTGGATTTGATGATCACTAACTAAACAGCTCGACTCTTTCTTTGTCTCCCTTCTTTTTCTGCTCTCCCGTCCCTCTTTCGCGCCCCCCCAGCCTGGCATCTTCTGTTTTCTTTCACACCTTTCCTCCATACCACCAACATGGCCAACCTGCCCCCCGTCTACATCGTCGCCGTCGCCAGAACACCCGTCGGGTCGTTCCTTGGGTGAGTGGGATCCGTCCGGCTTCGTTCTGCCCCGCATATCTATGCTCGCCATGGCTGGCTAACGTCCTGCAGCTCCCTCTCCAGCCTGACGGCCATCCAGCTGGGCTCCCACGCCATAAAGGCTGCTCTCGAGCGGGTCCCGGCGATCAAGCCCGGGGACGTTGAGGAGGTCTTCTTCGGCAACGTCCTGTCGGCCAAGTAAGAATTCTCCCTTGCCGAGAGGCGGAGGGGCGATGACGAGAACCCCGGCGAGAAAGAAGCCCTCCCCTGTTCTGACTGACCCTCCAGCCTCGGCCAGGCTCCTGCGCGCCAGTGCGCCATCGGCGCCGGCCTGGCCGACACGACCGTTGCCACGACCGTCAACAAGGTCTGCGCGTCCGGCCTCAAGGCCATCATCCTGGGCGCCCAGACCATCATCACCGGCAATGCGTCCATTGTCGTCGCCGGCGGCACCGAGTCCATGTCCAACACTCCGCACTACCTGCCCACGCTGCGCGCCGGCTCCAAGTACGGCAACGCCACGCTCATCGACGGCGTGCTGAACGACGGCCTGACCGATGCCTATTCCAAGGACCACATGGGCATCCAGGCCGAGCTGTGCAGCCGCGAGCACGAGCTGCCGCGCCAGGCCCAGGACGACTACGCCGTGGCCACCTACAAGCGCGCCCAGGCCGCGCAGGCGGCCGGCGTCTTTGACGAGATTGCGCCCGTCGAGATCCCCGGCCGCCGCGGCAAGCCCGCCACCGTGGTCGACCGCGACGAGGAGGCCAAGAACCTCGACGAGGCCAAGCTGCGCGCCGTCCGCCCGGCCTTCCAGCCGGCCGACGGCACCGTGACTGCGGCCAACGCCGCCCCCATCAACGACGGCGCCGCCGCCGTCGTGCTGGTGTCCGAGGCCAAGCTCAAGGAGCTCGGCCTGACCCCGCTCGCCAAGATCCGCGGCTGGGGCGACGCGGCCCACGCGCCGGAGCGCTTCACCACCGCGCCCGCCCTGGCCGTGCCCAAGGCCCTGGCCCACGCCGGCCTGACGACGGCCGACGTGGACTTCTTCGAGATCAACGAGGCCTTCTCCGTCGTCGCCCTCGCCAACATCAAGCTGCTCGGTCTCGACGCCGACAAGGTCAACGTCTACGGCGGCGCCGTCGCCATCGGCCACCCCCTGGGCTGCTCGGGCGCCCGCATCGTCACCACGCTGACGACGGTCCTGCGCCAGAAGAAGGGCAAGATCGGCGTTGCCGCCATCTGCAACGGCGGCGGCGGCGCGTCGGCGCTGGTCATTGAGAACCTGCAGTAGCAGGTAAGGGACAGCGAAAGGTGCAAGAGGAAGCACCAAAAAAAAAACGGTGGTAAACAGAAAGCTCTACCGTAAAACATAATTGCGAATACAGGACCTATATCTTCCTTCCCTTTTGTGAGAATAGACGCGATGCACACAATGCGACCCCAAAGGCGTAGTAGAAACAAAACAAACAAACCACGGGAAAAGAAGAAAAGAAAAGAAGAAAAAAGGGGAAAAAAAAAGAAGCAAATAGACAAATCCCGGTCAGCGAATACACACAATCAAAACAATCCATCCGTCACTCCGCCGTGTCCATCTTGCCCGTGGCCTCGTTCTCGGCGGCAGCCTTGTCCGCCGTGCCGGTCGCGCCATCCGCCGCCGCCGCCGCCGCCGCCGATGCCGATGCCGGGCTGCGGCTCCCCCGCTTGCTGCTGCTGCCGCCGCCGCCGTCGGGCAGCACGCCGTCGGCCACCCAGCGCGCAAACGCGTCCGTCCGAGCCCGCACCGCCTCCTGCTTCTGGTCCTTCATCCACGCGTTGTTGAGCACAAACTTCTCGCGGAACCGCTGCTCGCGCACCGCGCACCGCCGCCGCGCCTGCTCCGACCGCCGTGCCGCCCGTGCCGCCGCCCGCTCGGCC
>PCDN01000001.1:552646-573924 GCA_002778105.1 Ceratocystiopsis brevicomis
GCGCTGCCCGCTGCGCCGCCGCCGTCTTGCGCTCGGCCGCCGATGCCGCCTTCTTGGCCGCCCGTTCTTCCTTCGCCTTCTCGTCCGCGTCTTCCTTTTCTTCACCCTCCTCTTCTTCTTCCTTTTCCTCTTCCTCCTCCTCCTCCTCTTTCTCTTCCTCCTCCTCCTCTTCCTCCTCTTCCTCCTCCTCCTCCTCCTCCTCCTCCTCTTCCTCCTCCTCCTCCTCCTCCTCCTCCTCTCCCTCGTCCACGTCGTGGTTGTAGATAAAGTACTCCGACGTGCCCTTCTCGTACACAATCTTGTACGAGTTCAGGCAGATCCGCAGCACCAGCCCCTCGTGGAACGCCACCGCCTTGCGCCCGTCGCCGTTCTCCGAGTCCACGTCGCTGGCCGCCGGCAGGTTGCGCGTCAGCACCGACTTCTGCATCCGCGCCCTAGGAACGCCCTCGGTCGGCTCGATCCGCATAAACGACGAAATGTAGTACTGCCACCGTTCCTGCAGCGCCATTCCGTCCGCGTTGAACGTCGGCTCGTCCCGCTGCAGCCACCGCACCGCCGTCTCGTGCTTGCCCGGGTACCATGTGATCTGGAACATCTCCCCGTCCCGGATGCACTTCTCCGCAAACTTGCGCGCGCTGATCTCCGTCTGGTAGCTCGTCTCATCCCGCTGCCGGCTCGCCAGAAACTGCTGCACCAGGTCCTGCGTCCGCTCCCGCGAGTCCGACCCGCTGCACACCAGCGCCTGCCGGCACAGCGTCTTCAGCAGGTCCTGGATCGTGTACAGCGTCCACCCCTTCTTCAGGTAGTAGTGCCGCAGCACGTCGCAGTACCGCGTCTCCTCCACCTCCCCGGTCAGGTAGTCCTCGATCAGCTCCACCGTCCGCGGCCAGAACTGCTCCGGGTGCTTCGCGTCAAAGTATGCCATCGGCTCCGGCATCATCCCCAGCGCCCGCCCCGGCTTCTCCGCGTTCTCCCGTGCCAGCTCCTGCAGCACGTCCTTGCCGCTCTCCTTGACGTCCTTGAGCCGCCGATACAGCGTCTGGAACACGCTGAAGAACACGTACACCGTCTGGTTGCAGAAGAAGTTGTACCACTGCCGCTTGAACATCCCGTCCGCCTTCAGCTCCCGCTCTGCGCTTTCCGGCAGCGGGCTCTCGCCTAGAACCACTGTCGGCCCGGGCGCGGACGGCAGCCAGCGATCGCTCGACAACTCCAGCGCGGCCGACGCCGCCGCCGCCGCCTCCGATGCAGCGTCCCCGTCGCCACCATCTTGTGCCGGTGCATCCGGCATCTCCTCCTCGTTTGCTGAGCCGACATCGGGCGTCGTCTCCTTGGAGCCCAGCGTGCTGTCTTCCTTTTGCGCACGAGCCGCCGCCGCAGACAGCCGGGGACTGCTGGCACCGCCACTGCCGCTACCGTTGTTGTTGCTGCTGCCGCCGTTGCGCCCAGGATCCAGCACTCCACGCAGCAGGTCCGACTTCTTAGACGCCGCACTGCGCCGGCTGCGGCCGTTGGTGAGTTCGGCCGGCGTAGCGTCCGCGCCCTCCTCGTCGCCCGAGTCGCGGTCAATGTCGCTGAGGCGCTGGAGCACCTCGTCCTCCGGCAGGTCAAAGAACTGCGGAATGAACGTCTCGAAAAAGTCCGTGATGCGCTCCTTCTCGGCGGCACCGTGCTGGCCGCTGTTTAACACATACAGGACCATGAACCGCAGCAGGTCCAGCAGCACCACCCGGTCCTGAAAGCCCCAGAGGAACTGGTGCACAGGCGCCTTGCCGCCCACGGCCACAATCCGCCGCTGCTCTTCTCGCTTCGTCTTGATAACGTCGACCAAGTGCTTCGCTGACAGATTGCGTTTGTCCGCGGACTTCACCTGGATGCCCATGTGGTCCAAGCTCTTCAAGTGCATGGCCTCCGTCTGCGCCATCCACACCTTCTCCCACTCGCGCTGCGAGAACCGCCATTCCTCGTCCTTCTGCTTCAAACGCGCCATAATGACGGGGACTGTTGCGAAAGGATGCGCGAACATCTCGGCGGCGACTTGCGGGCCCTTATCCGCTCCGTACACTTTCTTAAGAACACGCTTGTAGATGGATGTGCTCTGGCTACCGAGCCCCGGCGGCATGCGGAACTTGTCGCGCTCCGCCGGCGACAGTGTCAGCATCTGCTGGGCCAGCGGCTCAAGCAGCTGGATGAACTTCTGGTTCGCTTCGATGTGGAAGTCGTAGTCGTGGCGCTCTTCTTCTATCCGATGAAGGCCTTCTTCATACCCGTTCTTCCGGTGGGCCACGAAGCCACTGTCCTCCGAAGCCCATGTCGGATGCGATGCCCATTCGTCGTTCAGCACCGAGTTGCAGAGCTCGTCGCGGCCACTGCAGCGCTTCAGCCGCTCTCTGCGCGGAAGCAACCGGTAGCTCGGGCCGTAGCCACGGCAGTTGCTGAGCGACACCTTTCCAGAAGGCGGCGCTGGACGGTTGTCCACAACCTCGTCCTCGCCTGTGTAGCCCAGGTGGTTCTTGAACCAGTTGAACAGCTCCGGGTTCCCGCCAATAAACGCGTGGCTCTTGGAGACGAGCACGTTAAGCTCAATGAGCCCAAGACGGTAGAGGTTGATGAGCTTCAGGAATTCATTCATGGTCGTGCGGTTTGGCAAGTACTTCTTCACCCGTTCGAAGAAGGCCAGCCCCTCCTGAGTGTCCTGAACAATCCCCGTCGGGGCAAGCGGCTCCGGCATCACGGGCGTCAGTGTCGGCTCCACTGCGGGGACGGCGTCCATGCCGTTCTTATGTGTGAGCTTGGTCCTTTTGTTGTTCGCCGTGGCAGGCATCCCGCGTGCGGTCGACGTGGGCGGCGCAGCCAGCTCTGCGGGCGTAGGGAACGGAGCTGGAGCAACCTGTTTCTCCTGTCGCGGCCGTTTCTTGCTCTCCTTCGTAGTGCTTGATGGCGGTGCAAAGTTGCCAACAGGGGGCATTTTCGGGCCATCCCGTGTCGGCTGGCCCGGTGGTGTTGTCTGCGTCATCATGCCAGCGCCGTTGTCGTCACCAGGACGCCCGCCGGCAGGTTTGGCGTGCGCAGCCGACTCGGGGAGAAACTGTTTGAAGTCTTCGAGGAGATCCGGCGCACCGCTAAACAGCGTTGTGACTTGCGCATACACCTCTTGGATGGGCTTCTGTTCCCGCTGGTATGTTTGGAGGATTTCGAGAAACTGCTTGTAGATTTCGGGCTTGTCTTGGAACCGATTCTGCAGGAGAAAAGAAGCGTGTCAGCGCATTCACTGTGGAAACACAGGTGGGCAGTGAAAAAGCGGTAACAAACCTTGATCTTGTTCACATAGCTGATAGCGTGGTTGAACTCAACCGGGCCACGCTTTTCCCCGCCTGCTTGTGCCGCATTCCCGCCGGGGCCAGGCGCAGGCGTGTGTGTGCTTCGTGGCACAGGAGGGTGTGAGGTTGCAGGACCAGCTAAGCCAGGCCCGCCTGGAACAGCCGAATGGACGCCACGCGGGCCGGCATCGTACGCCATACCCGGGCCGCTGTTGCCGTAGCCATACGGGTTGGGTCCCTGAGGAGGCAGAACCTGTCCGTGGCCACCGTAATGCGCTTCGGGGCCTTCAACACTGTGCTGTAACTGCTGCTGCTGCTGAGGCCAAGGGCGAGGACCGAGAATCGCGTTGCTTTGACCGGGCGGCCCTGGCGGGCCATCGGCAACATGGGTTCGGCTTGTGCTGATGGAGTGGATCATAGAGCCGGATGGCGTTGTGACGCGAATGCTGTTCGGGTTGTTCTCCAAACCGCATTCAATGCGGTAGCCCGGCGGCAGAAAGGTATTGAAGCCTTGGATCAGGTTCGGATGGCCCGCAAACAAGTCCGACACGCGACTAATGACACCGGGCGTATCGATACTGTGGAACGCAAATGTTAGCAACACGGAATATGCCGATGTTAGTTAGGTTGCCACAATTCGAACTTACGTCTGGCTCTTGAAGTCCTTCATGATATCAAGAAAGCGGTTGTAGACATCCGGCTGTTCGTGAAACTGCACTTTCACTTGATCCAGGTAGCTGAGGGCATCCTGTAAACCTGTTAGCCCGGGGGCAACGTAAAAAAGATAGCGACAAAAACACATCAGCAAAAAGGCAGGTCACTCACGTTCAGGATTGGCTGCTGGCCCTGCGGGACGTTGCCCCCAGGCGGGCCAGGGGGGCCCGGCGGACCGCTCGGGCCGGGCACTGAAGGGTGGCCCATGCCCATTCCACCGATGCCATACGGCGGACCAGGCTGCTGTGGGCCACGACCATCAGACTGCAGGGTACCACCAAATACAGAGCCAGAGCCAGCAGGAGGACCGCCGTGATTTGGCGGTCCGCCGTGGGTCATCATGGGGTACATCTGGGACGGCGGTTGTTGCTGTTGCTGCTGCTGCTGCTGCTTCTGCTGCTCCTGCATCGAAGGATGCGCCCTGTTTGGCTCCGGGCCAGGGCCATGCATGGACTGGGGCGGTGGGCCGCCGTAACCAGCCGGCACAGCAGTAGACGAAGGAGGAGCCGGCCCGCCAAGCTGGCCAGGAGGCGCCTGCAGAGGAGGGGGGGGAGGTGCACCATTTCCGCCACCGTGATTAGCCAAAAGGCCGTTGGGGCTGTGGATAGCTCCGGAAATGCGCGACGCCACGGGCTGGTGAATGGGGATGGAGCCGGCCGAGCTGTGGTGGGGAGGTTGCGGCACCGGAGGAGGGTAAGGATCGCGCTGATCGCGCTCGCGGTGAGCCATGTCGTCCTGGTTGTGAATCTGTTGCTGCTGTTGCTGCTGCTGCTGTTGTTGGCGATGACGTTGTTCGTCGAGATCACGCTCGCGTTCGCGCTCGTACTCGTGAGCGTGGTGCGAGGGAGGGGGGTTGTTCATGACTCGCGGACGGCAGTAAGCCCGACGAAAGAAGGCATCCAAAAGGTTGTTTTCGATATGGGATAGCGAAAGAGCAATAAAGGAAACTGGAGTAAAAAAAAAAAGAAAGCTGTCAGAACCAAGAACGAAAAGGGAAGAGTCTAGAAAATAGACAACGATGCTTGTTTGTACCTGAAAAAGTCGTCCTGTGCTCTTCTTATGCCAGTTTTCGTTCCTTATCGTTCCTCCCTTAAATGAGGCTCTCCCGCAAACAAACAAATGCTTTCTGGCGACTGTCGTTCGCAGTCGACCGTTTGTCGCAGTGCTAATCTCGGTGAAATATCGTGTTTTCGCGGCGTAAAGCGCTCGACACGATGGCAGCACAGGACAAACGGGGAAAGCCCCAAAGAAGTAAAGATAAGAACAGAAAACGCAAAATATGAGTAGAGAAATTCAGGTGGGAAAGAAAGAGGCGCGCGACAAAGAACCGACGCGTGGGGGGGAACGGGAGGTGAAGCTGAAAACACGGATGCGGAGAGGTTTTGCGCGAGAGCGAGACGCAGCAACGAGCTCCCCTGCGTCAACGGGCAAAAGAAAGGGGCGGGTTAATCGCCGGCCCGGGGCGATAAGAGCGATAAGGTCCAAACTTAGCCGCAACGCCGGAACTTGGAGTCACGTGGTTCTTTCGGGTCCACACAGCACCAACACCAAGTCAACGAGAAGACGGCAAGAGAGAAGAAAAAGGAGACAAAAAGTTCAAAGTCCGTTTCTCATTAAATCAAGTGTCCAAAGAAAGCCAAAATATCGTCATTTACGCAACCCAGCGCCGCTGTTCCAGCTACAATACAGAGTAATTCTGTACGCCCTTGATAATCCACTGGCAGACAGCCATGTTAGCCGAGATGAGAGACCAAAGAAAGGAAAAACAAAACCCCGAGGCAATCCGACGACACTTACCACTTCTCCGTTGGCCACGGTGCTGGCCACACTGGTCACCTCGATGTTTCCTGGTTGGATCTTTTGTATGCTGTCAGCCAGGTACTTTTGTCGCCTCAAGTCCAACTTGGCCTTTCTGCTGCAACGTACCACGCGCATTCCGTCTGCGTTTGTCTCCCACCACAGCTCACCACCGCCTGCCATCGCTTGTGTTTTGTGCTTCTCCGGCCACGGGCTCAGGGGCACAATGTGTGCCTCGACGAACCGCTGCAGGTTGCGCAGTGCGCGCTCCTGGCCGCCGTCGCCGTCGTACGCGTCCGCGCCCAGGCGGTCGTAGTCCGCCGGATCTTCCCACGGCTTGCGCGGCAGTCGCTCGATGGCTGAGTTGAGCGGTGCAAGCACGGTCGAGTTCTGCGTGCTGTCGTCAAAGCGGTTCGTAACCGACGCAAAATCGCGCGTGAAGCCAGCAAACACGTTGATGCTGCGGTCGCGCCCAAGCACGTCTGTCAAAATGACCGTGCCACCCGGGCCACCGCCGTTGCTGCCAGGGGCATCGGGTGGAATGGCGGGCGGCGCCATGTCGCGGAGGGGCTGCTGCGGTTTTTGATGCTGCCGACGTAGTCCGGGTCCCAGTTGTTGTGGTACGATGAGCTGCGCAGCAGCGACTAAGCCCAGAGATGCAAAAACGGGAAGCTGTGCCAGTTTCATTTCTGGATGTGAAGTGGCCACGTTGATGGGATGGGATGGGTTGGCAAGGATGCAAAGTGTGGTTACGCCCCGTATGATGTCACTGCATCACCGACGGATGCCTTACCGTCATTCTGATCACGTGTTTTTTGATTAAGGCAGAAGTAAGGCAAAAAGACTCGACCTTCGCTTTATGGTCTGTCCCATCGTGGGGTCTCCGCATCACGGTGGGCACATACGAGTAAAGTAAGATACTAAGATACGGAATAGTCGTCGTCGTCACAAGCTGACCCATTTGCCGGGAGGCCGTTGGCCGACGGAAGGATTGTTTTGGCTGTGCCTGTTCCAATTTCAGTCAGCTGGTCTTCTTCCTAGCACGTGCATTTCGGTCTTGCGGAGACCCCGGATCGCTATTACGGAGTGGTGACACGGCCATCACATGTAAACGGGAAAGAATGTGAAGAAGGCGCGCCATACGACGAAAAAGGGGAGCAGACAAAAGTCCACCTGGAAAAAGCAAGCTACGCTCTATGTCTCAAATCTTCCCCTTGTCGTAAGATACTTGTCGTATGCGTCCAGATCGAAACCGACAGCCAGTCAAAACATAAATTGCAATTTGACCCGGCGCAGTCCTGGCTGTTGCAAACGGCAGTCATGTGGCCGCTGTCGCATAAATTCTGCCGGTGGCCTTGGCGCGTTGCCGCCTGTGAGTGCTTCGATTTTCGACGGGTTCCTCGGCACAAACCCCCCCCTGTACGCCGTATCGTATTGCGCTCGGTATTGTCTGTAGCGACCTTCCCCAGCGGTGGCATGTTCGCTTGACCTCGGCACCCCCACCCCACGAATCAGCGGGCCAGTAGTTCGGCTTAGCTCCATTGAATGTGGGGCGAATCCCCACGAAAGCGATCGGCTTTGTCGCAGCAACGACCACAAGCCAGCGCCTGCGAGGGAAAGAGCGACTGGCCGATCCGCGGTCATTTTCTGTTGCTGACTTTTATTCTTTTTACTTCTTTACTTCTTTTTGCCCATTCCTCTTCGTTCTTCTTTTCCTCTTTCTTTCAACTTTCGGTTCTTTCTTCATCATCATCATCCATCCATCTCCTCTACCCTCCCTCCCCCCTACTCGCGATACATCACTTGCCGACATCATCGCATACTTTCTTCCGGACCCTTTGTTCTCCTCTCGCCTCCTCACCCCTCACATACAACAACAACATGGCTCCCAGTGTGATTGTTGTCGGTGGTGGCCGTACGTATTGCTCAATTTTGCGTCCTTTGCATGTGATCACCAACTAACGTTTCCCAGTGTCCGGCCTCAGCGCTGCCCACACCATTTACCTTGCCGGCGGTAACGTCGTTGTCCTTGACAAGCAGAGTAAGAGAGCTCTTTTTTGCCCCTTTTCAAGTCATATCCGCTGACCGCATCAGGCTTCTTCGGTGGCAACTCTACCAAGGCCACCTCTGGCATCAACGGCGCCCTGACCCGCACACAGGTCGACCTGAAGATCCAAGACAGCGTCAAGCAGTTCTATGATGACACCCTCAAGTCTGCGCGCGACAAGGCCCGGCCCGACCTCATCCGCGTTTTGACCTACAACTCCGCCGCTGCCGTCGAGTGGCTCCAGGACGTTTTTAACCTGGACCTCACTCTGGTCTCGCGTCTGGGGTACGTTAGCCTCCTCTTTCGCCCTGTGCACCGTGTTCTGTTGCAGCTCTTTTCCTGTACATACCACTAACGTAGTCCAGTGGCCACACCCAGCCCCGTACGCACCGTGGCCACGACGCAAAGTTCCCCGGCATGGCCATCACCTACGCCCTCATGCAGCGCCTCGAGGAGCTGGCAGAGACCGAGCCGGAACGCGTCCAGATCATCAAGAAGGCTCGCGTCACCGGCCTCAACAAGGAGGGAAACCTCGTCACTGGAGTTACCTACGAGGCCAACGGCCAGAAGGCCACGCTTGACGGCCCCGTCGTCCTGGCCACCGGTGGCTACGCCGCCGATTTCACCGAGGACTCGCTGATCAAGAAGTACCGGCCGGACACCTACGACCTGTCCACCACAAACGGGAGCCACGCCACTGGTGACGGTCAGAAGATGATCATGGCCATTGGCGGCAACGGCATCGATCTTGACAAGGTCCAGGTTCACCCCACGGGTCTTGTCGACCCCAAGGATCCGCATGCGAAGACCAAGTTCCTGGCCGCCGAGGCTCTGCGTGGTGAGGGCGGCCTGTTGCTCAACGGCGATGGTGACCGCTTCTGTGATGAACTCGGCCACCGTGACTACGTCTCCGGCATGATGTGGAAGGAGAAGGACAAGGGCAAGTTCCCTATTCGCCTGGTCCTGAACTCCAAGGCTTCCAACGTGCTCGACTTCCACACCCGCCATTACTCTGGCCGTGGCCTGATGCGCAAGATGACCGGAAAGGAGCTGGCCAAGGAGATTGGCTGCACTCCTGAGCACCTGCAGAAGACCTTCACCACCTACAACGCTATTGCCGAGGGCAAGCAGAAGGACCCTTGGGGCAAAAAGTTCTTCCACAACCTGCCCCTGGACATCAACGACGACTTCCACGTCTCGCTGATGGAGCCTGTTTTGCACTTCACCATGGGCGGTGTCGAAATTAACGCCAAGGCGCAGGTCCTCAACCAGGACCACGAGCCGTTCGATGGCCTCTTTGCCTGCGGTGAGCTGGCTGGTGGTGTCCACGGTGCCAACCGCCTGGGTGGTTCGTCGCTGCTGGGTTGTGTCGTCTACGGCCGCGTGGCTGGCGACTCAGCCAGCAACTACCTTTTCCAGAAGGCGCTCAAGGGCAGCGCTGGCGGCTCGGCTGCCCAGCGTCTGGGCCAGATCTCCCTGCACATTGACCCGTCGCAGCCGGGCAAGATCTCGGTCGAGTGGGGTAGCGGCTCTGGCAAGAAGGGCGGCAACGGCGATGACAACGGCAGCGGTGGTGCAAGCTCCGGCGGCAGCTTCGACAGCGGCAGCAGCGGCAGCAGCAGCGGTGGCAGCTCCGGGGCTGGCGCAGCGGCGGCGGCTGGGCCCAAGAAGTTTGCGATCCCGGAGAAGGAGTACAGCATGGAGGAGATTGCCAAGCACAACAAGAAAGAGGACCTGTGGGTGGTGGTCAAGGGCGTTGTGCTTGACCTGACCAACTGGCTGGACGAGCACCCGGGCGGCCCGCAGGCGATCATGAACTTTATGGGCCGTGATGCGACGGAGGAGTTTGAGATGCTGCACGACGACGAGGTCATCCCCAAGTACGCACCGAGCCAGGTCATTGGCCGGGTATCGGGTGTGGAGCCGACGCTCGAATTTTAGGGTGTGAAAAACGATACAAGTAGAGGGTTGGATATGCTATGATTTTGCGGTTGCTTCTTTTCTTTCCTGTACAGTATACTTTTCGAATTTGCCTGGGTCAAGAAGAGTCTTTTGTGCATTTGCCTTTTCTTGATCATCGCGTGAAGCAGGAAAACGGCGACGACACGACGCAGTATCGTCTTTTGCGTCACTGTGGCTCGGTGGTTCGCAGGCAGTGCCTATGTGAAGCCCAAGAATCGTGATTTGAAGATCCAGACGCAGTAAACAAGGCTTCCTGCCTCCTATGTTGCAGTCACAATCGTTCCTAAGGCACTCTTGAAATACATCGGTCTCCCTCGGCTCGCTGTGGCGCATGCGAAGGCAGACGACGTGGCCATCGAGGTTCATGTCAAGGTTTACGCGTTTATTCCTCTCACCCCCCCGCTCCCTCGCCGGGAGCATTGACCACAATTGGAAGATACCAAACTGCAACTGTATTGGGAGTGGCATGTGGGCCTCGGCAACGGACTTGCAGCCAGCCACATGGCTCGCCGAGCGGGCGTGGGCCAACGAGGTGAAAAGAAGCAGCAGCTCGCTGCGCTGCCGGAAGCGGAAAGCTTTGGTAAGATTCCAGACGGGCAAGGTGCGTCGGTCAGAGCTCGGTGGCTTTTATGGCGTTGGCGGCCGACGAAGGAGGGGGAGGGCAGCGTACCGGCCCTTTCTCTCTAGCGGTGTGCGGCCTCTATATGACTGTCTTTATGGCGCGCATCTTGTAAGATGCTTTGTGCAGCATGTTTTGCATAGCAACTCGAACAAAAGCGACCTTTTAGTTCTATGAAGCATCGTTTGGCTGGTCCATACTAGCCCGTCTGCTTCCCCGCGAGATCGCCAAGGAGAAAACAGCGACCACTGCCGCTTTCAGCTCTAGCGCCACGCCATTTTTCAACGCAGCATGTCATCGTCGTAAAAATACTCCGGCTGGAATCCTTCGCATCTTGGTCTCGCTCTCGCCCTCTGCGGCACCGGGTTGTGATGACTGCATGCGCTTACATGTTGTCTGACGCGTGATTGGTAGGCTGCGGGTCTGTCGATGGTGCAGACCGGCATGTCACGCTTCCTGCGGTATCCTCGATCCCCTCCCCTCCCCTGCAAGCATCCTGCAAGCAGAAGCGACGACCAGGAGACGAAGACGGCGTCCACGCGGGCAATAGGGCAAAAAGGGCACAGGGCACAGGGCACAGGGCACAGACATAGCAGTTCGTTCTTACGTGTATCCCCCCATAAGGCGCAAATCAGACTCGACCTGGTGGGGCAGGCACAGCCTATCCCGTCGCGTCGCACCCTCCGCAGAAACATCGGCTGCTTGTCCCGCAGAAGTACTCTTCACCCTGGCTTTGCTCGGCAGTATCGTGTTGTGTGGCGTATGGGGTACATGACGCTTGTCCTCGGTAGCAATATCGGCGATGATTGGCCCTTTTCTACTTCAAGCGGATCCATCGTCGCTTCCAATTTTCCGCCTACGGGGTACGGGACCTCTGACAGATACAAGGAATTCTCGTACGGGGAGGTACCTACCCGTACCTACTCTACTCCGCACACACGGTCTGGGTGCACATCCCGTGGGAGTTCTGCTGCTCTCTGATCGCTCCTTCTGCTGCTGGAGCGTATCTTACAGACCCCAGACGAAGGCACGACACGAGAATACGAGCAAGATACGAGTGCATACGGACATGGCCCCCCGTATGTGTATCACCCCCGTTGTTCCCCAGGTCCTTTCCCATTTCTGTTCTGAACCGGGCCCACCCACACAATACTACCCTCCGCCGCCACCGCTCACTGCCCACCAGAAACGCCAGTAGACTCGCTACGTTGCAGGCTCTCTTTCGCATCGTCGTCCCATTCTCTCTCCATTCGCTCGCCCCCAGTCTCCTTTCTTCATCCCCTCATCTCGCGTCTTGGCTACGCCACCCTTTCCGTTCGCCCCTCCTCCACATCTTTAAAAACTGGCTGAACGGTCCGCGAGAAGGCGAAAAAAAAAAAGGACAAAGCCAGACTTTGCACCGCCATGGCATAGTCCTTTTCCTCTGTCTCTTTGTTTCCCGGCCGTCGCTGAAAACAAAAGTGGGAGACACGAGTCCACCGAGACGAAAAAAAAAGGACAAACGGCAGCTAGGCCTAGATTTGTCGTCCATCGATCGGCCGTCCGGCTGTTTTGCTATATCGTCGACGACGCAACAAACGAGGGACATTGAAAGGCGCATTCGATCGAATCGAAGAACGACGATCCCTCCACCTCACCTCAATGTGCTTCTACGCGCGGCGTCTATTCTCGTCGCCGCCGTCATCCTGTGTCCAACCGACGATCCGGTCCTGCCCTTGATCCCAAGTGACTGCAATATTTTTGCAATTGGAAACGACACGCAATCTGGTCGTATTTTCTTCTCTCTCCTCACTTTCTCTCTCTCTCTCTCGTCTCTGTTCCCCCCTCCACTCGTGTCACGAACGTGCCCTCAAAAGTGCTCGGCCTCCATCATGGCGCGTTTTGCTATGGGCTGGCGGAGGCCAGACAACGTCGCCGGTTCGGCCGCACCTGCGATCATGGTTGGCTTCTTCGTTGCGACCGGCGGTCTCCTCTTCGGTTACGATACCGGTTCCATCAACGGCATCCTGTCCATGGACGCTTTCCTACGACAGTTCTCCAAAGAAAATGCGAACCTACCGCCCTCCACATCACCCAATGGGCTTGCGCCAAAGCAGCAAGCCCTCATCATCTCCATACTGAGCGCCGGCACCACTATCGGCGCTCTGCTCTCGGCGCCTATTGGAGACTTTGCCGGCCGCCGCAAATCCCTAATCATGTCGGTTGGCGTCTTTGTCTTTGGCGTCATCCTGCAAATTGTCTCCAAGAGCATACCCCTTCTGTTGGCTGGACGGTGTGTTCTGTCTCCTCGTGTCTTGTCTTTGCCCCCGTTCCTTTTTCCTAACGATCCAGGTTTTTCGCGGGTGTTGGTGTCGGTGCAGTCTCCGTCCTTGTGCCGCTCTACCAATCGGAAATGGCACCCAAATGGATTCGCGGTACGCTGGTGTGCGCATACCAGCTGTTCATCACGGCCGGGCTCCTGTCGGCCTCGGTCGTCAACTTGCTCACGTACAAGCTGGGCAGTGCGGCCGCATACCGCATCCCTATGGGGCTGCAGCTGACATGGGCCTGTATCCTGTCGCTGGGCCTGCTCGTGCTGCCAGAGACGCCGCGCTTCCTGGTGAAGCGTGGCTATAAGGAGATGGCCGCTCTGTCGCTGAGCCGGTTACGACGCCTCGACATCACCCACCCGGCCCTGATCGAGGAGCTGGCGGAGATTGTGGCCAACCACGAGTACGAAATGGCGCTCGGGGACGGCACATACCGCGACATCTTCTTCGGCTCGCCACACCTGGGCCGCCGCACGTTGACGGGATGCGCGCTGCAGATTCTTCAGCAACTGACGGGCGTCAACTTTATCCTGTACTACAGCACGACCTTTTTCCACCTGGCTGGCGTCAAGAACCCGTTTATGGTGTCGGTGATTATCAACGTGGTCAACGTGGTGTCGACGATCCCCGGCATGTACGTGGTGGAGTCCTGGGGCCGGCGCACGCTGCTGATGATCGGCGGGACGGGCATGGCGGTGAGCCAGCTGCTGATCGCGTCGTTTGCATCGGCAGCACACAAGGACATGGAGCAGGCTTCGATGCAGATTCTGGTCATTTTCTCAGCCATCTGCATGTTCTTCTTTGCAGCGTCCTGGGGCCCGGTGGCGTGGGTGGTCACATCGGAGATCTACCCACTGAAGGTGCGCGCCAAGTCGAACTCGGTGTCGACGGCGTCCAACTGGATCCTCAACTTTGGCATCGCGTACGGCACACCGTTTATGGTGGGCGAGGGCCATGGCTCCGCACAGATGGGGGCGCGGGTGTTTTTCATCTGGGGTGCGTTCTGCATCGTCGCCGTGCTGTTCGTGTACCTAATGGTGTACGAGACGAGCAAGCTCAGCCTGGAGCAGATCGACGAGCTGTACGAGCGCGAGCCCAGGGCATGGCACAGCAAGTCGTTTGTGCCGAGCTGGAGCTTCCAGCAGATCCGTGAGTTTGGCTTTGCCGACAGCGGCATCCCGCCTCCCGAAGAGATGGCGGGCGGGATACCGGCCGGCACGGCTGGCCAGCCCGGGCAGCCTGCGCTACAATACAACAGCCAGCTGCCTCTCCCGAGCACGGCGCACTCCGACACCACAACTGCAGCCATGTCCGCATCCACAACCTCGACAGCAACGACATTAACACCGTCCATGGCGTCAACATCAACGACAGCAGCGACTGCACCCTCCGACGCGGAAAACAAAATGCTTTCCTCCATGGCCAACGTGGACTTCACCTATTGAAGCGTCGCCTCCCTTCCTCCTCTTTTCTGTCACATTCCATTTGCGCCACAATAATGTTCATGAGCGTTCTGTACTTCTTTCTAATGATCTACTGAGCTACGTTTTTTTCGTTCTTTTTCGCTTTTTCTATTGGGGTTCACGGGTTGGTTGGCGAACCACAAAAGAGAGAAAAAGATACAGCACGGCGAATCTTGGGCTGCTTTTTTTTTGGTTTGGTTTTTTTCGGATGGGCTTTGCATTTCTCGGGGGGGGGGGGGGGGGGGGGGGGTTGTCTTTTCTCTTCTGTTCTTTTCTTTTTTTTTATTTTCTACCTTTCATACCCACCCCCAAACTATATCCCTTTTCTTTTCTTTTCTTTTCTTTCCATCCCTCAGCTTGTGATCATGGCTGTGCACCGTTTTGGAAAACATCATGATGACGAAGGAGTTTTTTCTGTTTTTGATGGCGAAGCAAAGAGAAGGAGTCTCTTTGTCTCTGTATTGGCAGCACCATAGCCGGCAATCGATTGGCACAGTTTCATTTTTTTGGGTTCGTCTTGGAACGCTGTCCCGACTACAGTCCCGGCAGGCCGCCTCGCGAAACAGCACAGGCCTATGTTCGCCCCCCCCCCTCTCTGTGGGACGTGACGCATCGAAGACCCTGGTGACATCCAACCGGTATCACGCGATCTCAGTATGTACCGTTGCCCGACCGTGGGCTTGGGTGACGAAACGACACAGTGTGCTTTTTCAACTGTGAGTTTTCATCCTTCATCCTTCCTTTTCTTCTTTTTCTATTTCTTTTCGCTTTATTCTTAATTCACATTCTTCTTCCTCCGCCTCTCCACCTCACCGCTGCCTTCTCATCGGTCCTATTCATCTCGGCCCTCCTTGGCGTGCAAATAGACTCCTCATGTGATCGGCTGCCCCCTCCCCCCCCCTCCCAAAAAGCAAGTGCTTATATTCAAGTGCTTATTATTCTACCAAACGACAGGGCTCGTCATGCCTCCTCTACAGCGAACCCTGGCTTCCCCGCTCTCCGTCATCGGCCCTTTCTCCCCACATCCGATCTTCTCGGGGAAGTTTTTTGTTTAATAACGTGCGGGGAGGGGGGGGGTGTGTTTTTATTTTATTTGGTGTACTGTTTCCCGCCTTTGCACCGCACCCCTGCCACCCATCCATCGCGCCGGCGCCGCCTCGGACACTTGCCTGTTCGGCGGGGACTTCCCACCGGCTGTTGACCGGGAAAGTATAATCTTACTCGGCACTGACCGGTCCTACTCCGTCCTGCGTTTTCGGTGTGATTTTTTTTTCGTTTCTTTTGCCATTCTGCTGCGGGATCTGTGGGGTCGAGGCGGAGGTACAGGCCCGCACGTCTGTCGTCTCGTCATTCGGCCTCTATACCTGGGCTTACACGGAAGCGCGACCTGTGCGAAATGATGGTTGCCGACGCAAAGCGTTGTGGCGGGGGCGGTTCCCACGACACATGTATAAGAGGGAGGGGGGGGGCAGGTTCTTGTCTCTTTTCTTTTTTTTTTTTTTTTTTTTTTTTTACGCATTCGTTTATTTTCTTCTCCCGTGCAGCTGTCTTGCAGCATTGCTGTCCCCCCGACGCATCCTCTTGTTTTCCCTTTTTCCCTTTTCCCTTTCTACCTCCAGGGCGGCCTCTATGCTTGGCTTGGCTGCTTCGGCGGCCCTCTTTTGGGTCCTCCAGCCGCCGGCTGTGTCGGCTGCGGCTCTCTCGGCGTCGGCCACTGCATCCAGCGCGCATACCCAATACACGCTCCCATCTTCGGTCCAGAATGGGCAGAACATTCTGCCGTGGATCAGCGACCCAGAGGCGGTCGACCCGCAGGCGCACTGCCCCGGCTACGTGGCGTCGAACGTGGCCAAGACCGACGGCCACGGGTTCACGGCGCAGCTGGACCTTGCGGGCCCGGCGTGCAACGTGTACGGCAACGACGTGGCGCACCTGCTGTTGACGGTCGAGACGCAGGCGGAGGACCGGGTGCACATTGAGATTGTGCCGCGGTTCCTGGGCGCAAACAACGCGTCGTGGTTTGAGCTGCCGGAGGCGCTCGTGCCCAAGCCGACGGGCGGGCCAGCGGTGGTGGACCTGCACGGCGGCGCGTTGTCGGTGTCGTGGACGAACGAGCCGACGTTTGGCTTTACGGTGACGCGGCGGGCGACGGGCGACGTGCTGTTCACGACGGCGGGCCGCAAGCTGGTGTACGAGGACCAGTTCATCGAGTTTGGCACGGCGCTGCCGGCGGACTACAACCTGTACGGGCTGGGCGAGGTCATGCACGGGTTCCGGCTGGGCACGAACCTGACGCGCACGCTGTTCGCCGCGGACGCGGGCGATCCGATTGACGGCAACATCTACGGCACGCACCCGGTCTACCTGGACACGCGGTACTTTGATGCGGCGACAGGCGAATACGTGACGGCGGCGTCGGCGGCGGCGGCGTCGTCGTCCAGGCATGAGGGCGGTTGCCGCTACACGTCGGCGACGCACGGGGTGTTTTTGCGGAACGCGCACGCGCAGGAGGTGCTGCTGCGGCCCGAGGGCCTGACGTGGCGACTGCTGGGCGGCAGCATCGACCTGTACGTGTACGCGGGGCCGACGGCGGAGGCGGTGCTGACGGCGTACCAGCAGACGGCGGTGGGCCTGCCGGCGCTGCAGCAGTACTTTGCGTTTGGCTTCCACCAGTGCCGGTGGGGCTATGAGAACTGGACGATGCTGCAGGAGGTGGTGGACGGGTTCGCGGCGGCGGACCTGCCGCTGGAGACGATCTGGACGGACATTGACTACATGAAGCAGTACCGCAACTTTGAGAACGACCCGGTGCGGTTCGGGTACGACGAGGGGGCCGACTTTCTGGCGCGGCTGCACGCCAACGACCAGCACTACATCCCGATTGTGGACTCGGCCGTGTACGCGCCGAACCCGGCGAACGCGAGCGACGCGTACGCGCCGTTTGACCGCGGCGTGGCGGCGGACGCGTTCCTGCTCAACCCGGACGGGTCGCTGTACATCGGCGCGGTGTGGCCGGGGTACACGGTGTTTCCCGACTGGGCGGGCGCGGTGCTGAACGGGACGGGGGCGTTTGAGTGGTGGACGGCGGAGCTGGTGGCGTGGCACAAAAAGGTGGCCTTTGACGGCATCTGGATCGACATGAGCGAGGTGTCGTCGTTCTGTGTGGGCTCGTGCGGCTCGGACGACCTGGCGCACAACCCGGTGCACCCGCCGTTCAGCCTGCCGGGCGAGCCGGGCAACCTGGTGACGGACTACCCGGAGGGCTTTGCGGGCACCAACGCGTCCGAGGCGGCGGCGGCGTCGTCCGTGGCGGCATCGCAGTCGGCGGCGGCGGCGGCGACGGCGACGACAGCGGCGTCGTCGACAACGAGCTACCTGCGCACGACGCCGACGCCCGGGGTGCGCAACATCAACTACCCGCCGTACGTGATCAACAACATCCAGGGCGGCGACCTGGCCGTGCACGCGGTCAGCCCCAACGCGACGCACCACGGCGGGCTGCAGGAGTACGAGGCGCACAACCTGTTTGGGTACCAGCTGCTCAACGCGACGCGGCAGGCGCTGCTGGCGGCGCAGCCGGGCAAGCGGCCGTTGGTGATTGGGCGGTCGACGTTTGCCGGGTCGGGCCGGTGGGCGGGCCACTGGGGCGGCGACAACTACAGCCAGTGGCGGTGGATGATGCTGTCGATTCCGCAGGCGCTGTCGTTTGGCGTCTTCGGCATCCCGATGTTCGGCGTCGACACGTGCGGCTTCAACGGCAACAGCGACATGGAGCTGTGCGCGCGCTGGATGCAGCTGTCGGCCTTTTTCCCCTTCTACCGCAACCACAACACGCTGTCGGCGCGGCCGCAGGAGCCGTACCGCTGGGCGACCGTGGCCGACGCGTCGCGCACCGCCATGGCCATCCGCTACCGCCTGCTGCCGTACCTGTACACGCTCTTTGCCGACGCCCACGCCACCGGCCGGCCCGTGATGCGCGCGCTGGCCTGGGAGTTTGCCGACGCGCCCGCGCTGGCCGCGGCCGACCGCCAGTTCCTGCTGGGGCCGGCGCTGCTGGTCACGCCCGTGCTCGAGCCGGGCGTCGCCACCGTCGACGGCGTGCTCCCGGACAGCGGCAGCGGCTGGGACGCCGCGCCGACGGTCTGGTACGACTGGTACAACCAGACGGCCGTGGCCGCGGGCCTCGTCGGCCGCAACGTCACCCTCGCCGCGCCCCTCGGCCACATCCCGCTCCACGTGCGCGGCGGCCACATCCTGCCGCTGCAGGGCGCCGCCCTGACCACGACCGCCGCCCGCCGCACGCCCTGGAGCCTGCTGGTCGCGCTCGACGCCGCCGCCGCCGCCACCGGCACGCTCTACCTCGACGACGGCGTCAGCGAAACGCCCTCGGCCACGCGCACCGTCGCCCTGGTCGCCAAGGACGCGCGCCTGCAGGCCACCGCCCACGGCGCGTACGCCGACGACACCAACCCGCTGGCCAACGTGACCGTGCTGGGCGTCCAGCAAGCGCCCAAGACCGTGGCCTTCTGCGGCGCGGCGCTGGCCGCCGGCGGCGGTGGCGGCACGGACCTCTGCCACCCCAACGGGCCGTCCTGGACGTACAGCGCGGACGAAAAGCGGCTGGTCGTGACGGGCCTGCAGGCGAAGACGAGCGGCGGCGCGTGGAACGAGGACTGGACGCTGACGTGGTGTTAGACATGGCATATCCTCTAGGGATCCGGTCACGTGCATAATCCATTAGCAAGCTGGCATGTGACCATGAGTCACGGGGTAATTTGTCAGCAGTGTTACATTAGTCTTTGCTTTGTCTTCCTGGTCTGACGCCAGTCAGTCTCTGCCTAATACACAACAACATTCTCCTGCGTCACAAGCTTTTGGCACAAGTTCCGATCAAGAACGGGATTCCCTATCGATCGATCCCCTAAACAAACAGACTCTACGCCTTCCCCCGCTTCTTCTTCTTCTTCTTGTGCTCCTTCTCCTCGCCGTACACCGACTCGTACACCTCGGCCACCGTGGCGTCGCCCGGCTTGCGCTTCGTGCCCTTGCTGCTCCTGACGCTGACGGTCGTGGGCGTCGTCTTGCCCTTGCTGCGCGCGGCCGCCACCTGTTTTTCGGCCTCGGCCCAGCCGGGCGCGTCGACCTCGTCGACCTCGTACTGGTCGAGCGGCAGCGCATTGATCAGCTCGCGCTGCTTGCGGCGGCGCTGAGCGTCGTCGTCGTCGTCGTCGTCGTCGTCGTCGTCGTGGGCGTCGGCCGCGTCCAACTCCTCCTGCACGGTCAGCGCCAGCGGCTCAAACCGCCGGTCCACCCCGTCGTCCGCCTCGTCGTCGTGCACGCCGGCCGCGTTGGCCACCGACACGCCGCGCGGCGCCCGCACGGCGCGCGGCAGCTGCGCGTCGACGGCGGCGGCCACCAGCGCGGCAAAGTGCGCCGTGACCTTGCGCAGGATCTTGATGAACATGGCCAGCAGCTGCGACACGGGCAGCGACAGCTCGCCCGCCACCGCCTCCATGTCCTTGCGCTGCAGCCCGACGGCCAGCAGGATGCACTGCTGCACGCCCGTCAGCACCACGCCGGCCGCCGTGCCGGCCGCGCGGCCGGAGCCCGTCGTCGTGCTGCTGCGGCCCCGGAGCCGCCCGGAAAAATACAGCTGCGCCACCACGGGGATCAGGTCCAGCACCAGGTGGTAGTCGAGCATGTTGTTGGCGTACGACTCGAGCCGCTTGAGGTCGAACGGCGACAGCAGCGCGTCGAGCTCCTTTTTCGTCAGGGGGTGCGAGCGCGTGGCGCGGCGGTCGCCGGCCTCGACGTCGTTGTCGTTGTCCTCCTCCTCCTCCTCGTTGTCCCCCGCCCACTGCGCCTCCCCCTTCTGCGCGGCCTCGCTGATGCTCAGCGACATGACCGACGGAAACGCGCGGAACTGGTACGACAGCAGCGACAGGAACCGCCGGTGGAAGTCACGCGCAAACGCCGCCAGCCAGCTGCCGTCACGGTCGGCGCCGGCGCCGGCGCCAGCGCTGGCGCCGCTGCCGCCCAGCGGCCGCAGCATCACGCACGTGTGCTCGCCCGTCAGCTCGTTGGCCGTCTGCCGCAGGTACACGGGCGCAAACGCCGCCCGCTTCCAGAACTTGAGCAGCGGGCCCGTGAGCCCGTAGCTGACGCCGACGTAGTCCAGGTCCGGCGGCCGCCGCTCCGCCAGCCGCGCAAACAGCGGCGGCATCGTGCTGATGTCGCGCACGCGGATGTCGTCGTCCAGCAGGCTGGCGTGCGCCAGCTCCTCGTCCGTCATGCGGCGCACCACGGCGGCCGTGGCCGCGGCCGTCTCGTCCCCCTCCTCCGGGACGGCTTCGCGCAGGCTCGCCACCTGCCCGCCGTAGAAATCGCACAGCAGCTGCAGCGCCCGCGACCCGTAGCCCATGCTGACGTAGTCCGGGTTCGTCGCGATCCGCACCACCCGCGCCCCCGACAGCGACGCAAACTCGTCGTCCTGGAACTGCTGGCTCACCAGCCACGGGATCAGGTCGCCCGACGGCCGCGTGCCCCGGCTCAGCGCATGCAGCACGCTCGCCCGGCTGATCCGGCCCTCCAGCGCGACCTGCACCACGCACAGCGGCTCCGGCAGCTGCGCGCTGTCCTCCGCCACCGGCGCCACCAGCACAAACAGCTCGTGCGCCGGCGCGTCGCTCAGCAGCTGCAGGTCGTCCGGCGTGTTCTTGTAGTGCCCGGCCACGTACAGCGCCACCATCTGCTGCAGGAACCGCTCCGACACCGGGTGGTACGAGAAGAGCGTGTCGCGGTTGACGTGCAGCAGCTCGCACGTCGACGGGTCCGGGCAGCCCACCGCGCTGCCGCCGCGTCCGCTGCGCCCGCTCGCCCGCGGCAGCGTCGCGTCCAGGCACAGCACCGCGTTCAGCCACTTCTCCACCGCGTCGCCCTGCGCGTACCGGATCGGCTCCGACAGCGTGATCTCCCGCAGCGTCCGCCCGCCCAGCGCCGCCGCCGTCGCCGCCGCCGCCCCCCCGTCGTCGTCCTGCGTCTTGGACG
>PCDN01000001.1:587996-606949 GCA_002778105.1 Ceratocystiopsis brevicomis
GCGGCAGCGGCGTCGGGTGCGGCAGCGGCGTCGGGAGCCGCCCCTTGGGGAGGGAGCTGTGCTGGCGGCATTTTTTCCTGCATGCAGAGATTTGGGATAAGCTCAATTTTTACCGGCATGCAGAGATTTATCCCGAGCAGGATTCTCGTGAGATTTTTTTAGTGGGGATTGTACGGTAGCTCAAAAAAAAACGGCAGAATATTTTGGCCAATCAGATACTAGTAGTGCCCCACTAATTTGTACTAAAGTCCGAAAAGGCAGTTCTTAAAGTCCGAAGAGGCGGACTCTTTTTGATAGTCTCAACTTTTTCTTTTTCTGCCGCTTTTTCTGCCGCCCCATCACACCGCCTAGCGCTCACCGCCCAGGCTCCGGGGCCGCATCGGAAGTGTCGTTTCGGCGCCAAAATCGTCATTCCAGGCGCAGCCCGCCCGACGGACAAGGCGTTTTCTGCTTGGGTTGTATGCCTGCCTCTCTCTTGTGCGTCACCTCGGCACTGCCCCACCACGCGAGGACCGAAGCACCGCACCGCTGTGTGAGTGCTGTCTACGAACTGGCGGACGTCTTCCGATTTCCGTCCTTACGTCCGATCTCACCCTCGGAGTCACCTCGCCAGTCACCTCGCCAGTCACTTCCCAGGCCCCTCGCTAGCTACCTGGCCGGTTCAGCTTAACCCTCTTCTATACCCTCGCCTGTCTCAGCTTTCTCATCCCCCACCAACCCCCCCCCCGCCCCCGCCATGGACTTCAACGCCTCTTCGCCCTACCCCGAGGGCGTCATCTCCTTTTTGGATACGGACCTCTACAAGCTGACGATGCAATGCGCCGTGCTCAAGTACTACAAGGATGTGCCGGTGACGTACTCGTTTACGAACCGTACGCCCGAGAAGAAGCTGTCGCGGGCGGCGTTCCGCTGGCTGCGCGAGCAGATCCACAAGCTCGGCAACATCTCGCTGTCGACCGAGGAGCTCGCGTTCCTGCAGACGCACTGCCCGTACCTGTCGGCCGAGTACCTGGACTTTCTCAAGGAGTTCCGCCTCAACCCGCGCGAGCAGGTGACGATGCGCTTCATCCCGGATGGCACAAGCACAGCAGCCGCAGACGCAGCTGCAGACGCAGACGGCAGCGCCGGTGACGACGCCGCCATTGGCGCCGTCGACATTGCCATCCACGGCGCCTGGGTCGACACGATCCTGTACGAGATCCCGATCCTGGCGCTCACGTCCGAGGCGTACTTCAAGTTCATGGACACGGACTGGACCTACGAGGGCCAGCAGGAGCTTGCCTTCGACAAGGGCAAGCGCTTCCTCGAGGCCGGCTGCGTGCTGTCCGAGTTTGGTACGCGCCGCCGCCGCGACTACCACACGCAGGCGCTCGTCTTCCGCGGGCTCGTGCAGGCCAGCAAGGCGGCGAGCCAAAGCCAGAGCCAGAGCCAGAGCCAAAGGAACAACGCGCCCGACGGGCCGGCGGCCGGCGTCCTCTCCGGCACCAGCAACGTCCACCTCGCCATGCGCTTCAACATCCCGCCCGTCGGCACCGTCGCCCACGAGTGGTTCATGGGCATCGCCGCGCTCACCGGCCGCTACACCGAGGCCACCGAGGAGGCGCTCTTCCGCTGGGTCGACTGCTTCGGCGAGGGCGTGCTGGGCATCGCGTTGACCGACACGTTCGGCACGCCCGAGTTCCTGCGCGTCTTTGGCCGGCCGGTGCGGAAGGCGTCCGGAACGGCCAACACGGCCAACACGGGGCCCCCGAAAACCTACGCACAGGTCTTCACCGGCGTCCGCCAGGACTCGGGCGACCCGACCGAGTACGTCGCGCTCATGCGCGCCTTCTACGACAGCCAGGGCATCGCCGACAAGAAGGTCCTCGTCTTCTCCGACTCGCTCAACATCGAGCGCAGCCTGCAGTACAAGGCCGTCGCCGAACAGGCCGGCTTCCAGCCGACGTTTGGCGTCGGCACGTACCTGACCAACGACTTTGTCAACACCAAGACCGGCAAGAAGTCGGTGCCGCTCAACATTGTCATCAAGCTCAGCTCGGCCAACGGCCGGCCGGCCGTCAAGATCAGGTGTGTTCTCTCTTCCTGTTTCTCTTCCTGTTTTTCTTTCTTTCTTTATTTCTTTTTTCCTTCCTTTTTGCTGCCGAATGCTAACCGTCAGCGACAACGCCGGCAAAAATACGGGCGACAAGGCCACGGTCGAGCGCCTCAAGCAGGAGCTGGGCTACGTCGAAAAAACCTGGGTCGACGGCGACGAGACGCGGCGCTGGGGAAAGGAAGACGACAAGCCGGCAACGACGTGAGACAACGACACGAGACAACGCCCTCGAGAAGACAAGACGATCTAGACCACCGCCACCGGATAGAGTTGCACATAGGCTGCCCACTGTGCAGACCAACTGGATTTCAGATGCTATATATCTTAGATGCAAATACCGCTTTTCACTTTTGCTTTTTCGCTTAGGGTCCGCCAAGAAGCACAACCACAACCAGAAACAAAAACAAAAAAAAACAAAAAAAGGAGCTCAAGACACGCTTCGTAAAGAAAATGCGACACCTCAACCCATTTCTCTCCCCCATTTCGAGCCGCGGCGCCGCCACCACATCCTCATCTTCTGCAGTGCTTTCGGATGTATCCGTGGCCCTCGGGGAAGTATTCTCCGAGCTCGACTTCACGCCGAAGCTTCCGCGGCACCCCACAATCATCATAGACAACGTCGCCCCCATCCGGCTGTATGCCGTCCTTGTCCCACAGCCGACGAGGACGATTTCCGCGAGCACGCTTCTGCATTTTGATGGATCTGTCCGACGCCTTGTATACGGATACAAAGTTCCATGGCTGAAACGCCCGCTTTTTCCCGCAACGCCACCCGGGACGATGGTGCTGGGAATTCCTCGGTCTTCGGAGCACCCTGCACGTTGTGTCCGTGTCTGTGGAAACTGACCTGCCCGGTCCGCCATCGCTTGGGGCTCGCGCGATTTCTGGCTCTGCAGTATGGCTTTGCGTAGCCCTCGTGTCGATCGACGTGACAGACGTAAAGGGAAAAGCCGCCGGGATCCCATTCGGATTGCTGCCGTGGAAGAGCAGTACAGAAAACGACGATGCACTGGTGTGTGCGTCCGTGCTGGCCAGGCGTTCGGTTGGGACCTGATGGTAGTCCCAGGCCCAGAGACTGCCGCCATGGTGCCATGTCCATGGGGGGTGCCAGGCGTTGTAGAAGGAGCGCACATACTGGAGAGCGCGGTGAAGCGCGTGCGGGATGTAGGGGAAATCCCGGGGGCGGCGAGCGTCCATGTGTTGCTGTCTGCGTAGGAGGCTGGGTTGGCTATAGGTCAAACCTGGAGATGAGATAGATGGCCACCGCATGTGCGATTTGGGGGAAGAGTGCGCCAACAGTAAATGCCGAGACGATAAGGATAAAAGCTTGCCAGTGGTAGGGGAGGGGGAGGACGACCAGATCCATTAGGAGAGGGGGGGGGAGAGGAGCAGGAGGACGGGGATGGTTTGCGGGGGAAGAAAAAGAGGCCGATGGAAGAACGAAGAGACGAGAGTCGATAGAGAAGACAAGAGCCAGGTGGCGGCAACAAACAAACGGCAAAAGAGGAAGGCAGTCAGGGAGAGTCAGTGAGGGGCGCATGTCAACAAAGACTTCCTTCCGCTTCCAGAAAACATGCAAGTCTTTCCGGTTCTACCGCACTCTACTACCTATCAGTACACAAGTCCGCGCAGTCTTGCTTTTCTAGGTCCCCTCGCATCCGCCGCTCGCCATGCTTGCTCCCTGCCGTCCGTTCCCTGCTGCCTAGAAGTTCCGGCTCATGTCGGCCCGGATGCGCGCATAGTCGAACAGGTCCTCGACGCTGCCGACGGCGCTGATGGCAATGTCCTGGTCCCACAGTTTCCGGTTGGCAAAGTCCATAACGTCCTTCTCGGTGATGGCGTCAATCAGCTTCTCGATCTCGCCCGGGCTCTGGCGGCGGCCGGTCGTGACGATCTGGCGGCCAATGTCCTCGGCCACGGCCGTGGTGCCGTCCAGCGACAGCAGGATCGACGCCTTGAGCTGGGCCTTGGCACGCTCAACCTCGGCATGGCTGACGTTGAGCGACAGCCGCGACCACTCACGCAGCGCAAAGTGCACGAGGTCGTCGATGCGCGTCAGCTGGTCGGTGACGAGGTAGATGCCCCAGAGGCTGTGTGTCGTTGGGTTAACAGGGGACGAAAAAAAGAAGAAAAAGAACACGAAACAGATGGGCAAAACAAGGAACCGCCAAAAAAAAAAAAAAAAAAAAAAAAAAAAAACTCACCCGGTGTCGCTGTAGCTCGTCGAGAAGCTCATGAAGCTGTTGGCCAGGTTGTTCTTGTGCACGAAGCCGCTCAGCTTGCTGCCCTGGTGCGGGGCGTTGCCGAGCGCCTTGTCGTAGTTGCCGACAATGGCCTGCGCGACCAGGGCGGTGAAGTAGTCGTCGTCGCTCCAGCTGACGCCCTCGACGGCAATGGCAATGTTAGCCGTCGGGATGGTGTCGTCGCGCACGCGCAGGTCCGAGCCGATAAAGTCGGCCTTCTTCTTGGCCTGCAAGTACGCGCTGGTCGGCGGCGTCGTCGCCGGCAGGCCGCCAAAGTTCTTCTCCGCCAGCTCGACCAGCTTCTCGTGCGGGAAGCCGCCGGCCGCGACGAGCACCATGCGGTCTGCCGTGTAGTTGGTCTTGATGTAGTTGACCAGCTCCGTGCGCGTAATGTCGCGGATGTTCTCGCGCGGGCCCAGGATCGTCCGGCCCAGCGGCTGGCCCTGGAAGGCGGTCGCGTGCAGGTGGTCAAACACCACCTCCTCCAGCTGCTTCTCCACCTCCTCCGACTCGCGCAGGATCACGTCGCGCTCGCGCTCAATCGCCGCCTCCTCTAGCTTGGAGTTCTGCAGGATGTCGGACAGGATGTCCACGCACTGCGGGACGTCGTCGTTGAGCGACTTGGCAAAGTAGACGGTGTTTTCGCGCTAGGGGGGGGGGGTTAGTTTTCGTCTTTTCGTCGTTTCTTCTCCTTCTTCGCCACATACCGATGTGTACGCATTCAGGTGAGCACCGAGGTTCTCAATCTCCAGCTCCAGCTGGTGCTGCGAGCGCTTGGCCGTGCCCTTGAAGGCAAGGTGCTCCAGGAAGTGCGCCGTGCCGTTCGTCTCCAGCGTCTCGGCCCGCGAGCCGGAGTCGATCCAGACGCCCACCGTCGACGTCTGTGCATACGGCGAGTAGTGCGAGGCCACCTGGGGTTGTCAGCATGCGTGCGTCTTACGATTCCGGCCAATCCGGCCCTTCTGCTCCCACCACGCACCGTCAGGCCGTTCTTCAGCGTCGTCGACTGTGTCTTGATCGTCGGTGTCGCCACCGGCGTCGCCAGGCCACGGCGCAGCGGAGGCAGAGACAGCCCTGCCCGAGGGGCCTTGAGGCCGCGCGAGAGGTTGAGAGCCAGTCTTCGGGATGCCATGGTCGAGGGGGGCTGTGTGTTGGCAGTCGGATCGAAAGCGTGGCGAGGCAAAGGACGTGTCTACTCGTGGGGGGCTCGGTGGCGAGGGAGGGGGGGCCACGGTAGTTGAGTGAATTTGCTCGGAAAAGAATCCAATTGCATGAGAAATCGTGTTTTTCCCGAAGCTAAATCTACGCCTGCAGTGCCTCGCTGGCAAGGCAGCAGTGCGAAGACCTCCCCGGAAACTACCGGCCAATTACGTGGATGCCCATTGGTTGTTGCAGTGTGGTTACACGTGACATAATCACGTGCATCTTCATGTGCGTCTCCCAAGCACATCAACCCCTCGTCGAACTCACCGGCATCGCACCGACCTCGGCGGGTTTCACCGACTCCTCATCCTGCAGCGCCTGTGGTCACTCTGGCTGCTACCATGGGTTTGCAAGACGGTCTGTTTGTGCCGTGCATTGCCAGAGACCTGCAAGAAGCAGGTGCATGAGCGAACTATCCATCCATCTTCCATCGCCCGCCAGAATGACAAAACTACCCGAGCCATACAGCTTTTCGGCCGAGTTTGCAGCGCAGCTCCCCAAGAACCGACACGAGCGCTTGGCGCCACCGCGCGGGCCGATCGCAGTGGACGGGGCGATGGGTGCTGCCGTGTCGATTGCTACGCACCCGCCGCTGGGCCAGGTGACCCAGCTGGGCCAGCTGGACGCCGGCGGCGAGATTGTGTTCTGGGCCATGTTGGAGACGGACAAGACGACGGGGGCAGTGTGGCAGGTGGCCGTGTGGCACAACGGTGCAGGGGCAGACAGAGGCAACAACTGGGTGGAGACGCCGATGACGCCCGTCGTGGACGGCGGCAAGGGCACGTTCTGGCCGCTGCAAGAGGCAGACCCGGCCGTCGAGCAGCGGCGCCACTACTACCGCGCTGCCGTTGCCGCCCGGCCCGACGGCGCACCGCTGCAGTTCACCGTCAAGTTCCGGGCGGCCACGGCGGCGAGCCCGGCGGTCTGGCGCTGGGTCAGCGAAGAGCCGCCGCAGAAGATGGACGACGGGGTTGTGCTCTTTGAGGTGGGTGGCGATGACAACGACAGCAGCAGCAGCAGCAGCAGCAGTAGCAGCAGCAGCAGCAACGCACCAGCACGGCCGCGCTGGCCCAGCTGGCTCGGCGGCAGAGAGCCGAAGAGGTCGGAGCAGCCGCGTCGTCCGCCGGCCCTGTCCCTCCGCGACCTGATCGCCGGGCTGAACGAAGACGGCTTCCGCCTCGCGTCGCCGCGCAGCCAGGCGCCCGGCACGCAGCTGTGGGCGCTCCAGACGACGGTCCCGGCCGCGGACACGGCGCGCGACCGGTCGTCGCGCACCAGCATCCCCATCGGCTTCCCGTGGGGCACGCGCCTGCTGCGGTGGATGGCGCTGGTGCGCATCTGGACGCCGTGGCTGGGCCCGCGGCACGGGCGCGGCACGCTGGATCTCGACGGCCTGCCGGCGGTGCTGGGCGCCTTTCTCGGCTCCGAGGGCTGTGGCCGCGGCGGCCGCCACCTGGTGTTTCTGCCCGTCAGCGGCGTCGGCGCCGTGCAGAGCGTGCTCGGCTGCGGGCCCGACGGGCAGCTGCTGCTGGACGTGCGCAGCGACAGCCTGGAGGCCGAGACAGCGACGGTGCTGGTGGCTGTGGGCGCCAGCTTCGAGAGCGCCAACGCGGCCGTGCTGTACCACGCGCGCGGCCTGGTCAGCCAGATGCAGGCCGCGGGCGGCATCGCCCCAGACGCCATCCAGCAGGCCAGCGAGGCACTGGGCGGCGGCGGCGGTGGCGGCGGTGGTGGCGGCGTGCATCCGCAGTGGATGGAGAGCTGGTACGACGGGCTGGGATACTGTACGTCTTTTTTTTTTTTTTTTTTTTCGCCCCCTCTTTCCCCTTCCCTAACAAACAGGCACGTGGAATGGCATTGGCCAGAATCTGTCCGAGGATAAGATCGTGGCGGCACTCGACACGCTGGCCGAGCACGGCATCCAGGTGGCCAGCCTGATCATCGACGACAACTGGCAGTCGATCGACCGCAGCGGCAACGGCCAGTTCCAGTACGGGTGGGAGCGGTTTGAGGCGGATGCGCAGCAGTTCCCGCACGGGCTGGCGCACGCGGTGGCGCGGGTGCGGGCGGCGCACCCGCACATCCAGCACATTGCCGTGTGGCACGCGCTGCTGGGGTACTGGGGCGGGGTGGCGGCGGGCGGCGCGATTGCGGGCGCGTACGAGACGACGGTGGTGGAGCGGGCGCACCCGCGGCGGCGCAACCTGCCGGTGGGCGGCCCGATGAGGGTGGTGGCGGGCGCGGACGCGGTGCAGCGGCTGTACGACGACTTCTACCGGTTCCTCGCGGCGGCGGGCGTCGACGGCGTCAAGACGGACGGGCAGTTCATGGCGGACACGTGGGTGTCGGCGGCGGCGCGGCGGCAGCTGGCGCCGGCGTACACGGACGCGTGGGCGCTGGCGACGCTGCGGCACCTGGGCGGGCGCGGCCTCGCGTGCATGGCGCAGACGCCGGCCCTCCTGTTCGGCGCGCAGCTGCCGACGAACCGGCCGGCCGTGCTGGCCCGCAACTCGGACGACTTCTTCCCCGACGCGCCGGCGTCGCACCCGTGGCACGTCTGGGCCAACGCCCACAACAGCCTGCTCACCCAGCACCTCAATGTGCTGCCCGACTGGGACATGTTCCAGACCGTGCACGCGTACTCGGCCTTCCACGCGGCCGCGCGCTGCGTCAGCGGCGGGCCCCTCTACATCAGCGACGTGCCCGGCCAGCACGACCTCGGCCTGCTCGCCCAGGCAACCGGCCAGACCCTGCCGGGCCGCGCCGGCGACGGCGGCGGCGGCAAGACGGTCGTCTTCCGCCCCAGCGTCGTCGGCCGCAGCCTCGACCCCTACGTCGGCTTCCACGACGGCGTCCTGCTCAAGGTCGGCGCCTACCACGGCAACGCGTCCACAGGCGCCGGCCTGGTCGGCGTCTTCAACGTGTCGCGCCACCGCATCCGCGAACTGCTGCCGCTGGCGCGCGTGCCGGGCGTCGAGCTGGTCGACGACGAGACGCGCTTTGTCGCGCGCGCCCACACCTCCGGCCGCGTCACGGCTGCACCGCTGCGGGCGGCCGACGCCCTGCTGCCGCTCTCGCTCGACGCCGGCCAGTACGAGATCCTGACCGTGTACCGCGCCATGGGCTTTGCGTGGGCGCCCGACGACGTCGGCGACGACGCCGGCGACGACGCCGGCCCCGGCCCCGGCCCCGAGCAGATGCTGTACGTGGCCAACCTCGGACTCGTCGAGAAGATGGCCGCTGCCGCCACCGTCGTCAGCACGTCGTGCGTGCGGCGTCCTGGGCGGCGGCTCGAGATGAACATCTCGCTCAAGGCGCCGGGCGTGCTGGGGCTGTACGTGTCGGCGGCGATGCGCGATGCGGCGGGCGCGGACGACGACGGGCAGAACAGCGGCCGCGGCATCGTGGTGGCGTCGCACTTCCTCGTGACCATGCGCAGCGAGGCGATCCCGCGGCACTGCGTGCGCGTGGCCCCGCAGGACGCGCACGTCCTCGAGATCGACACGGCGCGCGCGTGGCGCGAGATGGGCTTTGCGCCGCTCTGGACGAACGAGGTGCCGGTGACGATCTACATTGTGTGGTGACCGTTGCACGATTCGACGATTTCATCTCGACTCTTCATATTACTTCACTTTCCAACTATTCAACCATTCTTCTCGGCTCGGCTCCCTTTCTCCCCCCCCGGCTCTCAAGCCTTCAGCCCCAGACGCTCGGCCTCGACCGCCACCTGCTCCGGGTAGAACGCCTCGATCTTGGGGGCCTTGGGCGCCCAGCCCAGCAGCTTGCGCGCCCGCTCCGCCGTGCCGCGCGCGTTCAGGCCCCACGTGAAGTAGATGAGGAAGTCGGGCGCGTCGGGCGCCACCACGTCGGCCACGGCCACCGTGCGCACCTTGTCGGCGACCGGGCCGGCCGGCACAAAGCCCTGCTTCTGCGCTGTGGCCACCAGCTTCGCGGCCGTCTCACCCCAGGTCACCACGTTGTCGTCGCCGCTCGACGTCAGGTAGTAGGCGTGCTTGCCGAAGATGCTCGTCGGCGTGCCGTTGCTGGCACGCTCCGTCGCGCTCACGCCCGCCTCGGCCAGCCGCCGCATCAGCGTGGCCACGTCGCTCACGTGTGTCGTGTCCCATGACGCGGCGCCCGCCCCGATGCGCGGCGCATACCCGTTCTTCAGCATGAACGTCGTCATCGCCGGCAGCTGCAGGCTGCGGCGGTTGCCCGGCCCGCGGCCCACGCCGTAGATCAGCGGCGGCGACACAATCGCCACCCGCAGCGAGTCCGCGTGCGCCGCTGCCAGCTCCTGCACGCGCGCATCGACGTTGCGGTGCGGCGCCCCGTCCGGAATGCCCGTCACCAGCCGCTCGACGCCGTCAAAGTCGTTGTACACCTCCGTCGCCAGCACCGGCTCGCCCGAGCGCCCGTTGACAATGTCGTACTGTCTCCGTCAGCAAAAGAAGAAAGAGAAGAGAAAAACTGCAAACGGGGAAAATCGACTTACCCAGGCATGCACCCCCGCGCCCGACACGTGCACCAGCACGCCCGGCTTCGCCGCCGTGTGCCCCTTGACCAGCCCCTTGACCAGCGCCTCGACCGCCGGCACGTGGTCCGCCGAGTTGCCCGCGTGCACCACCACGTCCGCCGCCGCCGCCGCCGCCTCCAGCTCCGCCGCGCTGTCCAGGTCGCCGTACACAAAGTGCAGCCGCGCCGCCTGCTCCGGCGTCACCGCCGCCTTGACCACGCCCGCGCGCGCCTCGCTGCGCACCAGCAGCGTGTAGTCCCACTCGGGGTGCGTCGCCAGCAGCTCAACAAACGTCTCGCCGCCAATGTAGCCTGTCGTTCGCTCGTGTTAGTGCTGTGCCGTGTGCACACGTCCGCCGTCGCACACCAACCAGGCTGCACATACCGGTCGCGCCCGTCAGGAAGATCTTGGTAGCCATTGTAATGGAGGTGAGGGGTTTTTTTTTTATTTTTTTGGATGTTGTGAAAGTCGTCTTCGGATGGGATCTTGGAAAAGAGCTGTTTGCTGTTTGCTGTTTGCTTTGATTGCTTTGCTTGCTCTGTATTTCTCTCCTTCCTTCTGGGCACACAACTGTCCTTTATATATACACATCTGGCAAACCGTACAAGTTTAGAAACCCTCGACATCAATGTCTGCCACTTCCCGAGGTTACTAGAACTCGCTGCATAAGCATCATCGTGATTCATCCTCAAATAGCTGCGCTGATGCAGCAACATAGTGGGGTTTTCAATAACGTGAGCATGACGCATCAATCGCTCTCTCTTATTTCCGGGCGTTTGGCGACAAAATCGGGAACAACACACAGAGCTCTTTAGTCAGCCCTCCAATAGCTGTGCGGGAAATCCTATTTCCCGCCCACCCGCCACCTTAGTCTGGGGGAAATCTATCACCCGCAAAGGACTCCACTTTTCCGTGTAAGTTAACTGGCCTGCCACTTCCTTTGTCATTTCTTTGTGACGCTTTTTTGCTCTTCCCAGTTTTTCATCATACGAGTATAGAATACGATACGGCTCCGCAGCAGTTTGGTTCTTAAGTGGATTTGAATTCACTTCTCGCAGAGATGTCCACAGCTTGCCGGCAAAACATGCAGCCGGAAAAGCACGTTCAACAGGATGAGTGAAACAAAAAAAGAACATTGGCTATAAACAAAAAGGCTGCGCTGCGTTGGCAAATCACGGAAGAGGTCTCAATTTCGGTGCAGGGGTGCTGAGGAGGTGGTGATGGCTGCTTGTGTTTTTTGTTGTTGTTTTTTTGTCTTTTTTTTTGGGTGCGGCTCGTGTTCTGTCGCCTCTGGTAGAAACACGGCCTCGTTTTGGACGCTCGCTCGGAATCGCCATCTTTTCTTTCGGTATTATGACTTCACAACAGTGCAAGTCAAGCAATGGACCGCAGCAAGAGTGCCGGTCCGGTGTCGCAGGTTGCTGGCCGTCTTCTGGAAGGGGGGGGGGAGGGGAGAACAAAGGGAAGAGACAAGAGACAAAGGAAAAGGAAAAGCAAAACCGCTAATGCCATGTCGCTCGAAAAGAAGATGCGAAACAGTAGAAAAACAGAAGACAGGACAAAATAGCTTCAAAAACCTGTATGCCGGCCAGAGATGCAGCAGAACAGTGAACATTCTTTTTTTTTCTTCCCGGCAAATGAACGCACCCGCACACAATCTTTTTTCAAAAAAATTCAAACCGGCAAAATCGGAACTCTAGATCGTTCACAAGACTTCCCGCTGTTGTCCACAGAAAACGATGTTGGTACAACGACAAGAACTGTTGGGAAAACACAGCCCAACTTCCCTCTGGAGGGTAATAGGCTGAAGAGTCTCGGGGTATCAAAGGGGGATGGATGGGTTGAACCTCGACCAATGAAGGCGAAGTAAAAAGGAGAAGAGTAATAAAACGAGGAGTAAAAAAAAAAACACCGGAAAATAAGAATAGGAGCCAGGGAGCACAACAGTATGGGCCCTCCGTCAACTCCATTCCCCGGCTATCAGCGTGCTGTTGCGTGGCTATCGAGGTATGTCGCGTATTGGTGTGCAACATGTGGCTGCTCGTAGTGTGATGGCACGTAGCCCGTGGATGCAGAGGCGACGTGGTTTGCTGGCGGGGTCGGGGTGACAGGGCAGCGTGGTGGCACTGCCTGGTAGGCGTCTTTGGTAGCGTTGTTCGCGCCGCCTGCAGCGAAGCCGCCCCCCTCTGGGGTGATGGGTGGCGTCATGTAGCCGTCGGCTACACCAGGCACGGCACCCATGCCCTTGTGAGGCGTGCTGTACACATCGGAAACGGTAACGTTCACGGCCGGCTTGCACTGGGGCGAGGCACGGCCGCCGCCGGCCGCTAACCGGTTGTTGTTGATCGAGGCGGCGTGGCGGGCCAGGAAGTCGACCAGCGTGGCCGAGACGCTGGACAGGTGCGACGATGCGTACTTCCGCGACAGGGTCGGCGACGGCTGGTGTAGGTTCTGGGACAGCGTGAGCAGCGTGATGTTGTCGGCGTGGGCCCAGGCACCGTCGTTGACTTCCGGGCGGGCCAGAATAGCGCGGGCCAGGGCCAGCGAGGCACGAGCCATGGTGGACGGCTTGGTGGAGACAAAGTCGCGGTGGTACAGGGCGATCTCGCTGATGTAGGCGGCCATGTGCTCGACCTCACGATCGTCCCGCTCGTCGGCAACGACCAGCTGAGCAAAGAAGTCGACCGTGGGATGGCCAATGTTCCACTCGAGCGTGTTGAGGACGTGCATCTCCATCTGCGTGAACATGCCAGCATCGTACAGGCCGCAGCACATGTTGTTCAGCTCGTTGATCTGGGGCACGCGGTCCTTCTTGTCCCCGTACTTGGCGGCAATCAGAAGGGCGGCACAGCCGACCAGCTGGTAGTGTTGCTTGTAGACGACACGCTTGGAGCAGTACCGGTCCAGGAGGTTGACGGTCAGGAACAGGGTCTCGGGCAGCAGGTTGAAGGCGGCGTGGGCCTCGATGATGAAGTCAATCAGGTACGGCCGCATGAACCACTGGATCTCGCGCTGCATGTCGATCAGGTTGACGTCGGGAAGGGTCTCGTCCTGCACGTGATGTTAGTCTGTTGTGTCCTTTTTTGGTATGCATGCATAAGGGGCGGAGACACTCTCAGGCTCACCTCCATATGACGCATGTGCTGCAGCATGTCCTCGAGGTACTCCTCCGACGCCAGACGCGACAGCTCGTTGCCAATCATCTCCTGTCGGTTTCTTGCCAGCATCTTGGCGGCTTCTCTCGAGGTCATACGGGGCATCATGGGCTCGTCGGACTC
Source organism: Ceratocystiopsis brevicomis (assembly GCA_002778105.1). Classification (NCBI taxonomy): domain Eukaryota; kingdom Fungi; phylum Ascomycota; class Sordariomycetes; order Ophiostomatales; family Ophiostomataceae; genus Ceratocystiopsis; species Ceratocystiopsis brevicomis. The sequence goes on from PCDN01000001.1 coordinate 601,332, forward strand.
GACGAAAAAAGTCTCGTCCTTGACCGAAGTGTAGGCCATGGTTTCCGTAAGGTGTGGTGGTTGGTGAAAGAGTGAAGAAAGTGTGTCAATCGGCTCTCCAGAAGCCGAGTCGTGTAATGGTGGGCGCGAAAAAAAAGGAATGGCGGTAGTTGGTATTAAAATGCAACCGGTTGAAAAGGTCGGTCAGTCGGATCCGTGGTGAGGTGGAAGAGAGCGAACGACCGGACAGTGTAATTAAACGTATTAAAGAGAGTGGTGCGATATTAAAGAATGGCAGTGGCAAAGAAGCCAGAGAGAAGCAAAACAAAAAAACGAAGAGAAAGAGAGTGACGATGAGAGCGTGCTGGTAGGAGAGAAAGAGAGCGGATGAAGTTCTGCGGACCAGGCGATTATATATTAGCATTACAACCCAACACGAAGAGCAGCACACCGGCCACAGGCGAAAGGGACAAAGAAACAAAGGACAGAGCCAGGGACAGGTGATGAAAGGCAGGAATCTGGGTATGTGGAGTGGTGGAGTGGGAGCGTGGAATTTGGAGGCAAAGAATGCAAGAGACGACAGTCGCGCGTAAATGGGTTGGTAGCGTGTAGCCGCGTCCGCTGCGTTGCAATGTGCAATCTGCCGGGACAATCTGCGGCGGGCACGCTGTCGGGACGGTTGTCTGCCGCAACGGGTGTCCGCGGGGCCAGCAGGGACGTGGGAAAGAAAGGGTTGATGTTGAGGGCGTAGTAGAGAGGCTGAAGGAGGGGAAGGGAGTACCAAGGGAGCCAGGGAGGACGAGGGAGAGTGGGGGGGAGGGAGGGCAAAAAGGGAAGGGAACGACGTTGAAGAATGCTGCCCACTGCAGCAAAGGCAATCTGCCAACGCGGTGAAGGGATATTTTTGGGAGGTTTTGTGCGCTGTGTGCCGTGTGCGTGCCCTTGGTCGCGCTTTCTTCTTTTCCTAGACTGAGGCTGATGATCCGTCGATTTTGGGAAGGCACGACCAGCCGAGGGCGCCAAAAACCCAAAAATGCTGCGAAATGAAGCAAACGCGGCGTTTGCGTAGAAGCCGGCCCCCTCGCGCCTTCCTCGACCAGACCAGCGGCGTTTTCGGTCCCTCTTTTCCCGGGGCGTTGATTGACCGGCGACGAGATGACGGCATGGCGTGGATGCGGTGGGCGGTCCATACGGAGCACCGCACCAGAGCCGGTACTGATACACACAAGCACAGACAGGCACAGGCACACGACAGACACACGATGTGCACACTGCCACAACTAGCACGGCACTTGGACACTGGCTCAAGCGGTAGGAAGGCCTTCAGGGAGATTTGTGTGGGGAACGAAAGGGAGACGAAAATGGAGAAACCAGCAGCAACGCAAAAAAAAAAAAAAAAAAAACCCTCCAGCCAAATGGAGAGAGAACATACCCAGTGTGGTCGACAGGAGACGCAAGTCCACAGTGCTGAGAAGTAGGAGCTACGAGTTAACGTGTCCCACGAAAAAAGCACTGATGCGGAAAGCCGTTTCTCTGCCTGGTAAGACGCGATGGAGAGGAGATGCCCGCTGGCATGCAACTGCAAGATATTAAACACATTAGCCGAAGAAACAAAAAAAGAACAATGGACGAGCCGCAATTGGAGAGGGAGAGTTGGCTCGGCCGAGCCGTTCAGAACGCACCTCTGCTGTCGTCGCCTTTGGAGAAAGGGGTGAAGCTTCGTTACGGGCAAGACCGCATAGAGGGAGCCAAGTGAAGACGCAACAAAAATGCCGAGGCCTTTTTGTTGCAAATTGTCTTGCTTCCGGATGCCCTTTGTTCGTTTTTCCTTCTTTCCGCACGGGCAATTTCGGTCGCGAGCGCGTGTCGGGTTGGAGTCGGGTGAGGAATGGACTGGTCAATCGAGCTGAGGCACGAAGGGAGGGAAGGTCGAAATCGGTTGGAGGGCGGCCGTTCAGGGTCCTGGGTACGCCAGGGAGACGATTGAATTCCTCAGGCCAGGGGAAATTGTCGAAGTGTCGAAGATCCAACCCGGGGGAATGTCGAGTGAGGAATGTAGGTCCGAAGGGAGAAATGGAACCGAAATAGAAAAAAGGCGGAAGAAAAAAAAAACGTGCTTATATATAAGGAACACCTCTCCTCCACACACACACAACAGGAAACAGAAACACGCAATTTCTGTTAAAGAGACCGTGAGAAGAAAGCACCGTAATGGGCTTTCAGCTTGTCGGAGCTCAAGGGTCGAGAAGGGCCGGCCGGTCGGGGAGATCGAGTCGGCACACAGCTTCTGCGTTGAAAAAAGGGGGTGGCCTCGCGTTGGCAGAAGAACCTCAAGTTTGAGGTTGTCCTGTTCGTCTTCGGAACCTTCCTGATTCGTCCTTCCAACTTCTTTTCTGTCGACTTCTCGGGACAAGGCGAGAAGTGCAAAAAAAGAAGAACAGGTAAGGCAGGAAGGAGAGGACGAGGGTCGGGCGGGAGGGAGGGGAGGGGGAGGGGAGGAGGAGGAGAAGGGAGAGAATTGGAGAAGAGAGGAATGAGAGAGGAAAAGGAAGAGGAAAGGAAAGGAGAGAAAAGGGAAGGGAAGGGGGAGGAAAAAAGCAAAACGAGACGGAAGGCGGGCAATGGAAGAATAAAAATGGAAGGAGAGCGAGCCGGGGTACAGAGTAAGATACGTATACGGAGTACAAGGGAACGACGAAGCGAGAGCGTACGGGATACCTCCTCACACAGACCGACCGGGAAGGTAATAGGCAGGCAGGCCGTCCACATTAAAAAGAGAGAAGGAAAAAAGGAGACAAACGCGTGCGCGCGCGCGCGGCGCGCACCACCCAGGACGCAAGGCCTCTGCGTTGTATGGCCAGTCTGGGGCCGAGTTGGCTCTAGGCTGGGTCTGCACATCTCACCTAATAACGGCGAGTATGGAGTCTTTTCCTATCGAACGTGTGTGAGATACTCGTATATGTACGACCAAAGTGGAAGCTGGCCTATGGGGCTGACAGGGGGGGAAGGAAGTACGCCAGAACCACAGACGCGATACGTTTGCCAGCAGGGGGTATGCATACGGAGTACGACGGGCAAGAAGGAGACCGGGGGGGGGAGGGGGGGCCGCTGAGCCCGGGCAGGAGCGCAGCGGGTGGACGAGATTGGCTGGGGGGCCAGAGAGCGCTACTCCCTGCTGCGTCTGGTGCATGCACTTTAGGCGTGCCGTTCGGTCGTTCGTCCGTTGGACGGCTCCTTTCTCGACAGAAAGGGGCAAAAAAAAAAGAAAGGACGGGCAGCCGGGCAAGAGACACGAAAGGAAAGACCGCAGAGCCCGCAGAGACAACCGAGAACCACAGAAAGAGACGACGCGAGACGACAGGAGCAGGCCAGGCCCGTACGGAGCACGGAGGAGCACGGAGTGGAACGGCGTACGAGGGAGAGGTTGTGCATGGGACCACCACTCGAATAAGGGCAGCTGCATGGGGGGGGGGGATATCCACCACAGGAAAATAGTTTATCTCGGCCAGCCGAGCGTGATTATATAACGGTGCATTGGGGGGTCCTGCATCGCGCCTGCACAAGGACGGGGCACGCATGCAAAAAATGCTGCAGAGGGAAATGGGCGTATTTGAGCCTCGATTAAACGGGATGCGATTGGCGGTCCAAGTATCTTACTTACTCCTCGAAAAGGAGAGGGTAAAACATCCCATGCAGAAAGCAGCAAGTCAGCGACGGCGGTTCTTTGGAGATGCATAAATTCGCAGTTCCACACAGCCTTTGTGCACAAAAGCTACGGCTGGCCATTGGCGGCGAGGATCGAGACTCATCAAAAAAAAAAAAAAAAAAAAAAAGCGTCGTTGGAAAGCGTGTTTCCTCGTGTGGGTAAGCCTGCATCATCCTCTCTTGCCGTTGGCGCGAAGGACTGCGGTTGCGTACGATAGTTGGTTGCGTTGGAGGCCCCGGAAATATTGCTCCGCTGCGCCGCGTGTGGTGCCTTTATCGGTGTCTCTTTTTTTTTTTTGGCCGGCGTCAAAGCTCCAGCCCACCTCGTTCGTCATGGAGTGACCCTGTCAGGAAGACGCGCTTGACAAATATTTTAAGTTATGGCAATATCTTACGGCGAACTGCGGGCGATGAAGATTTTGACGAGGGCGAAAAAAGAAAAAAAGTGAAAAAAAGAAAGAAAAAGATACGGAGTCCCTCTCGGTCCGTGACAGACAGCTCGTATCCGGTCAGCGTTGCGTATGAGATGAAGAAAAAAAAAAAAAGAAAAAAAAAAAAAAAGAATTTGAAACACGGGACGAGAGGAGCGTCTTTGCGGGCACTGTGTGCAAGTACGACGCCGTGTCGGTGCAGCAAAGCGGGCAACATGGCAATTTTGTCGCGTCGTACCCGACCGGCAGCGACTGGGCAACGCGGTGGTGTGCAAAAAAAAAGAAAAAAAAGAAAAAGGAGGCCTTCAGATCTACAACACAAACGCGGCGACCACGAAAGGCACGATACCACCTCTCGACACGCCAACGAGCCAACGAGCCAACGAGCTCCCCGCTGATGCAAAACACCTGAGAGACTGAGCGAATGGCGGCCTTGCCCCCTCCCCTCCCTCTCTTCAGCCCGTACGCGCTGCAACCCGTCCCCGTGCAGGTGTCGCGAGAACATGTGACATGTGGCGCGAGGAAGCTCGACGAGATGGCCCCCCTCCGTAGAGCTCTTTTTACTTTATTTTTTTTTTTTTGTATAGGCCTTGGGTTGGCCGTTGATCGTCGCCGTGCTCCCCATGTCTCACTCCCACACACACCGGCCGGCCAGGAGAGCGCCCGCGAACTGGCCAGGCCGGACCCAGACGCAGGACGAGGCGATGCGGAGTAGGGTGAGACATTGCGATCCCCATCAACAACAACATCATCATCATCCCAATCCCAATCCCAATCCCGCATCCCGATTTCCAAAGACGGCTAGCGAATCACAAGACGGCCGCCCGGCCAAGGAGGAAAACCTGCCAGAACGCGTCTCCTCTTTCCGTGGCTCTCTCTTTTTTTTTTCTTTTTTTTTCCCTTTTTTCCTTTTCCCCTCGTCCCGGTAAGGCCGTCCGTTCTTCCCTAGCGGTGCCCCTTTGGGGCGGAGAGGGGGGCGCTGCTGCTGCTGCTAAAACGAAAGAAGAAGAAAAAGAAGAAAAAAAGACATCCTCGTATGAAAACCGGACACCACAATGGCTTTTTCGTCTCTCCCTTGCGTCGGCCGGAAATGGGCTTGCGGGATTGCGGGAAACGCCAAGTGTCCCCGAGCAAGCGCCTCGAAGGCAACAAACAGGATGGAGCATCTTGCTCCGTGCGCTTGGAGGCCGCTCGGCTGTGCACCTCGTATATCCTTCCTTCCTCTTGTATGTAGTATGCAGGTGTCTGCTGGACAAGCAAGGCTTTCCTTGCTGTTTGACCTCGTGGTCTAAACGCAGTGGCCACCGTCGTGGCGTTTTCTTTTTTTCTTTTTTTTCTCTCTCTTTTCTTTTGTTTGATCTATCGTATTCGATGTCCTTTTCCCCTTTTTCCAGGCTCAAAATGCAGAAAATACGTAACTGTAAGATATCACGGACCACGACTCCGCATCGTGGAGGCTTTTTTTTTTGTTCGTCCGTAAGATTCGCCCCGGATGGGGGGGGG
>PCDN01000001.1:606999-618685 GCA_002778105.1 Ceratocystiopsis brevicomis
GGGGGGCGTGTGTTCCGTAGAAACCCAACACCAGTCCTAGCAGCGGCTCCAGGACTAGCTAGACCTGCTTCCTGTCCTTGTCCTGGCGAGAGGCAAAACGGATGGAGTCTGGGAGTAGAAATTACCAGGAAGTACGGTGCTGCGTAGATTGCATACCTGCCCTGCCTTGCTCCTGCGTCAGCACGGGTTTTGGGGGCACGGCAGCGCCAGGGAAATTGGCAATGGGCCGGGTGGGTTGGTGCATCTGCGAGAACCAATTTTTTTTTCTCTCTCGTTGGTTTCCCCATTGTTTCGTGCAGAAGGCGACGCGGGAGGGGGGAGGCTGGGGACCAGGGGGGGGGGGCTCAACGACCTCAGCTGCGGTCGCGCGGTGCGGCACTCCCTTTTGGTTTTAGCGTGAGGCCGGTTTTCTTGCTTCTCTTTGCCTCGTTTGGAGGAGTTTGAGGAGTTTGAAGAGCACGCATCTTCCGGCCAAGAATCGTTGTCGTCATACACATGGTTTTTCTCCAACACTTGCCGGGCCTGGCCTGTACCGACCCGTCCGTCGGCTGGCCCGTGTCTGCTGGCCAAGAAACGTTCTTCCTCCCCTCTCCCCCCGGGATGCCTTGTCAAAACACCTCGCCGTGCTCAACCGCAAACCTGTTCGCGTCCTAGGCCTATGATTGGCTCGTGGCGATCCTGGCCCTCTCCAGCGGCGCGCGAACCCGCCCCCCACCCCGGTCACCCCCAAGATTGCAATGGACCAGGGGTATGGACGCCTCTGGTTGGGTAGGACCAGGGGGTAGGCTCTGACAAGAGAGGTTGGACGCCGACGAGACGCCCGAAAGCCCCCGCAGGCGACTGACTCCGTCCTGCGTATCCATTCTCCGTACGCCGTAGGGCGATGGATCGTGATCAAGGTAACGAGTACTCCGTCTGTATCTTCCTCTTGAACGCGTACGACACGCGCTCGGCGCCGACCAGAAAAAAAAAGGAAGGAAAAAAAACTGGATGGACTGGAGGCGATCCGACGCAAGATGCATGCGCGTCGGCGTGCATGGACGTGACGTCGATTCCCGCATACAGCCGTGTGCAGGGCAGGCAGAGGAGCCGACGCGACGCGGAGCTCAGAGACCTTGCGTGCACAGGAGGCAAGATCGACAGGCCTGGGAATGGCTCGACTGCGGGTCGTAGGCCCTGTGGTGCGGGCGGTTTGAAGCAACACGCCCCTACTCGTATTCCTGCACCGAATGGTGTGTCAAGCACGTTTTCCTGTCCCACGTGACGTGAGACCGCAAGTTTCCTGGCGAGACAGATTTGCCCTGGAAAGTCTGAGCAGTCTGAGCAGTTTGGCAGTCTGGCAGTCTGGCAGTCTGGCAGTCTGGCAGTCTGGCAGTCTGGCAGTCTGAGCAGTCTGGCAGTCTGAGCAGTCGAGTCTGATCACCTTATGTACGCTCCAATCTTTTCCTCCAATACATACACCCGCCCGCCCCCTTGCGCCTCCCTGCCTCCCTCTCTCCCCCTCACCGCCTGAGCCTGATGACGGCATCGGTCTCTCTGTCCCGGCTCTGCCGTGGCACACAGCCGCCTTGCTCGCTGGTGCCACGTTGGAATGCGGGCAGATGAGACAGGCAGGAATAACGAAGAACAGCGTCCACACGTTCCATCCGTCTCGCCGTCTTCTTGCAGAAAAAAAAAAAAAGACTGCAAGATAAGATACAAGAGGAGGCTGGTAAAGGAGGGGAGAGGTAGCGCTGGCGGGACCAATAGTCGCCCAGAAGGGGCCAGCTGCGGCCCGCCTTGCTGCGTTGGCACGAATGGCAGAAAGAGGGCAGGACGGCAGAGCGATCTGGCACGCATCCGAGCAGGGTGCTCGTTCCGGCCGCGGCAGCCAATTCCAGTCGACGCTTTGGTAGACGCCAATGCACCTCGCAGCAGCTGAGCGGCGATCGGAGGCGGTGAGCACAGCAGGAAAGGGGGGAGGGCAGAGACAGAGGACAGAGTGCGGCCAGCACTGCGCTCGACTGGCTGGTATGCGTTTGTCCGGGCCGTTCGACACAACGCAACGCAACGCAGTACAGCACAGCACAGAATCAAAGCTGGCCGGTCGGTCGGCCGGCGGCCGGGGACGGCAGGGGGGACACGGGAGCCAACGAATGCAAGACAAGCGAGACGACTGCGGCCACCAAGACGGCCATGTGGTCGGGGGGTGGGCTTGGTGCCGATCCGAGTATGATTACGGGGAAAAATGAAGAGAATGTTTTTGGGGTTTTTTATTTTTATTTATATATTTCTATGTTCTATTTATCTCTATTTCTTTCGAATGAAGACATCACAACCCCCATCATCGACAAACAGCACAGGCCACAGACGACCTGGCACACCCACACCACATGCTCGCCAAAACCAGAAACCTCTGCATCCGTGCGATGCTCTCGAGGTCCCTCTCCCGACCTACGATACACACGACAAAACAACGACCGCGGATTGGCTTACATCCGATGAAGACCCACTAAAAAGAACGTCGCTTTTTCACACGACAAAAGCTCTCACCCCGTTCACCTCCCCCCCCCCGGACACCCGACACCCGACACCGTGATCACCACTCCAGATCATGGGTTCGGCCGCGTCCAAGACCGCTTCGAGGACCGCCGCGCAGCGCTCGGCCGCATCCGCACCGCCACGCCGCTACCCGACACGGGCCGTCGACGCCAATCCGGCCGCCCAGCCGGGACCACCGGGGCCGGTGCCGAGGCAGCAGCAGCAGCAGCAGCAGCAGAAGCCAAACGAGCCGTCTGGGGCAGCCACCGACCACCCGAGCAGGCGGCAGCAGCAGCAGCCCGACGCGTATGCGGACCACGACAGCCCCCCCGCCGCCGCCTTTGCCGACCGCCTGCGCCAGATGGGCATTGTCCGGCCGAACCCGACGTTCTCGCCGTCGTCGACTGCCGGCCTGAGCCGTCCCGGCGCCAGTGCCGACGCCGCCCTCCTGCGCCAGATGCACCAGCAGATGATGCAACAGCCGCAGCCGCAGCCGCAGCCGCAGCCACAGTCGCAGCCGCACCCGCCCGCCGCCAACACCACCCTGCAGGTGCTCGTCGCCCGGCGTCGCCTGCAGCAGGACCAGGCTGAGGAGCAGGACGGCGACGTGGTGTTTGCCGCGGCAACGGCCGCCGGCCAGCAGCCGCCCCGCCGCGCCGGCACCACCGAGTTCCTGGCCGCCGCGACGCTGCGCGACCTGCTCGTGCTGCGGGCGCGGGGCCTGGACCCGGCCGCCATCGAGGCGCGGCTGCGGCTCAAGCCGGGCGTCGTCGCCCGGCTGGGGCCGCGGGGGCTCGTCGAGGCCCTCACAGAGGCGGCCTAGCAGGGCAACCAAAAAATGCATGGAAACGGTGTTTGGGTGTTTGGGCATGGTCATGAGACGTCGTATTCTGATCTATCGTATCCCTTTTTTTCTTTTTTCTTTCCTTCTTTCCTCTTCTTTCTTCCCTCTCCTTCATTTCCCCCATTTCTTCCTTTCTTCTTTCCTTCGTCGAGTGAGTGGACAACCGTCTACACCCGCATAAACTCCTTCAGCCGCCAGTCCTGCCGCGGCGCCTCCTGCTCGCCCGTCGAATGCAGCTCGTACAGGATCCGCTGCCGGCTCACGCCCAGCCCGTCCACCAGGCGCACCGCCATGTCCAGCATGAACGGCTCCGGCCCGCACACGTAGTACTCCGTGCTGCTGTTGTGCAGGAACAGCAGGTCCATGCCGGCATTGGCGGGCGCCGCTGCCGCCGTGTCGCTGGTGGGCGACGAGGCCGTGCTACCGTCGTCCCCCGCGATCTTGACGTGCCGCAGCTTGTCCAGGTCCACGTGGCCGGAAAACGAGAGACACATGCCGTCTTCGGAGATGGGCGTTGCTGCCGCCGCCGCCCCCGAGTAGAAATACGCCGTCCGCAGCGCCCCCGTCTCGCCCTGCCGCTGCTGCAGCGCCCGGATCTCCGCCGAAAACACCGCCGGCGCATACCGCGACCCGTGCACGTACGTCACCGGCCGCTGCGGTTGCGTCTCCGCCACGCTGCGCGCCATCGCCACCAGCGGCGCCGCCCCGATGCCTGCCGAGAGGAGCACCAGTGGCGGCGCCTGGCGGCCGAGCGGGTCCGCCGCCGCGTGCCGCCCCACCGACGACAGCAGCGGCGGGTGCATGCGCAGCGGCGACTGCACCATGTCGTCCGTGCCGTCCGTGCCGCTCGCGCCCTCCACCAGCTCCGGGTCGACGTTCAGAAAGAACACCCCCGCCGGGTGCGACACCTCCAGCGTCGCGCCGACGTCCACCCGGTCGATCAGCGCGTTGGACACGGCGCCCGCGTGGAAAAAGGACGACGCCACCGCGTTGGCAAATCGCGTGCCCGCGTCGCGCTTCACGCTGATCCGGTAGCCCCCGCCCGGCCGCCACCGGTCGCTCAGCGAGTACTGCCGCGCCTGGTAGTGCGCGTGTGGCCGCGCCCTGCTGTGCCGGCTGTAGTCCGACATGGTATCGCCGCCACTGCTGCCGCTGACGCTGCCGTCGTCGTCGCTCTCCTCCTCCTCCGGCACCAGCATGCGCACCGAGATGTACTGTCCCGGAAAGTAGTACGGCATGTTTCTTTTCTGCCGGCCGTGGCTGTGGCGGTGGCCCTGGCCCTGGCCCTGGCCCTGGCTCTGGCTCTGGCTCTGACCGTGACTGAGACTGAGACTGCGGCTGCTGCTGCTGTTTTTCAGGATGTGGCTCTTCAGCAGGTTGGCGTTGTTCGTCCGCAGCCGCGACGTAAAGCTGCTGTACCGGCTGCTGCTGCCGGAGCTACTGACGCTACTTCGCCTGTCGTCGCTGCTCATGCTGCGGCGGTCTTGCCTGCTGGGCGTAGTGGAGGTGGTGGTGATGGTGTTGATGCTGATACTGCTATTCCTCGCACTGTTGACAAGGCCCTCGTTGCCGTTGCCGTTGTTGTTGTCGTTGTCGTCGTCGCCGTGGCCGTCATCGTCGTCATCGTCATCGTCTAGGGGCTCCAGATAGAACGAGAAGACGTCTTCCGACTCTGCCACCTTCTTGGCCACGCGCAGCCGGCGCCAGCTCGGCCACGTCTTAAAGCTGCGGTACAGGTGGGCCTCGCGGCCGATCATCATGCGGGCCAGCACGCAGTACGCATCCGTCCAGGCATCCTGCACCTCGGGCGTCATGACCGGGCCCAGCACGGCCTGGAACGCGCGGATCAGGTACTCGCCCACAATGGCGTACTGGTCGGGCCGGATGCCCAGCGAGCAGTGCTTCTGACACACGCGCTCCAGCTGCGGGATGATGTCGCTCGTGTGCGACAGGTTGGCGGCAAAGGCAATGATGATCGACGTGAGCGCGCGCGGCTGCCGGCCGTTCTGAATGTTGGCCGTGTTGAAGGTATCGCGGAGCTCCGGGTGCTGCTGCAGCATCGTGGTATAGAAGAGCGAGGCAATGCGCTCGCCGTGCAGGCGCAGGGCCGGCAGCGTGCCTTGCACGAGCTTGGCCTGTTTGTAGGAGAGCGCCATGGCGACGGATGCGTGAACCAACAAAAGGCAAAGGCAGAAGCAACCACGGAACAACGACAACCAATACTCCGTAGACAAGCTCTTGTCCGTTTTTCCCATGTACCACGTGGCGACTGCCATGGCATGGCACAGGGACTGCTGGTTATAAAGGACCGAAACGGCCCCGTCCCAGCGGCCCCGTCCGAACGGCCACCTCGGGTATATTTCCCAGCGTCATCCCGGCAGCAGCACAAGTCTCAGCAGACCCGTATCCGCCTCTCTCGTATGATGCGCTGGGATGTCGAGGGGAAGGACCGATACAGGAGAAAAACAAAGAGGAAAAGAGGACGCAAAAAAAAAAAAAAAACGCAAGCACGCAAGCACGCAAGCACGCAAAGCCACGGAATCAGCGGCACCTTTTCCGGCCAGAGAAAACAGCCGAGACACGGGGCAGGGCAAGCAAGACCCGGGCTCGGCCGCGCGCCCTGGTCGGTCGTATGATGTTTCATTTGGTCGAACGGTGTGCGAAATCTCTGCATCGAAATCTCCACATGGCCCATCCACATGATGCGCCGGGTTGGTCGATCGGGGCGGCCAAGCCCGCAAAGCGGCTGTGGGTTGGGGGCCAAATACGAATACGCATGCGTGCAGTGATGCTCGTAGAGTCGTACAAGTCGAGAGGTGTGCGGGACGAACGTGCCCCGGCTTGCACGAGACCCATGCATGTCGGCAGAGCGGCCCTGGCTCGGGGGGTAGCGGCATGGGCCCGGGGTGGATGCGCTCATCTCCACAGTTTTCCGCTCAGAAGGAATTCGTAGGAATCAAATTGAGCAAGATACTCGTAGGGACCGCGGGACGTTGTCAAGAGGCTGTCGTCGCGTGCCATGGATGGATGTTTTTGAGGCCACGATCGGCCAGGCAAGCGAAGCCTGGGATGCCGTGCAGGGATGCCCGTGCACTTCAACGTCATGATGTGCCGTGTTGCCCGATTGTACGCGACGATGCGAATGAGAAGACCGTTGGGACGGATGGCCGGAAAGCCAAAAAAAAGCTTAGGAAAAGAGGGTGAAGCCGGCCAGGGGGGCTCGTTAGTCATGCGCTTTCCTATTCAAGCAACCCACGATCCGATCCTTGACGTCTTGCCGCTCCTGGTCACAGGGACAGAAAGCATGTAGGCGTCACTCGTTCTTGGCCGCTGCTGCAGGCGGTGCCGCCGCCTGCAGGCACCTCCCGATCGCTCCTTCCCTTCCCTTCCCATCCATCGCGCAACCAACATGGCAGCTACGACCGGCCTCCCCCAGAGTTTGCGCTTTGCGCGCCACAGCACGTGGTCTTCTGTTTTCTGGTCGACGGTGGCGACGTATGCACGGGGTCGTCCGCGGTTCTCCTCGGCCGCGCCAGCGCCAGCGCCGGGCGGCTTGCTGCTGCCCGAGTTCAGCCTGCACGACCGCGTCATTGTGGTGTCGGGCGGCGGCCGGGGGGCTCGGGCTGGTGCAGCTCGGCTGTGCCGGCGGCGGCAGCATCGTCCTCGTCGCCCAAGGAGGACCGCGGCGCCGCCGTGTTCCTGCTGAGCGACGCCAGCCGCTTCATGACGGGCAGCGACCTGCGCATGGACGGGGGCCACTGCGCGTGGTGAGCAATGTAGATCAATGGAAGTTGGCTTTTTTGTACAGTCCGGAGTGCTCTCTTTCAGTTTTCGTCGTCGTCGTCCTCATCCTCCTCGTCCTCGTCTTCTTCTTCATCTTCTTCTTCATCCTCCAGTGCTCTCTTTCAGTTTTCGTCGTCGTCGTCCTCATCCTCCTCGTCCTCGTCTTCTTCTTCATCCTCCCCCCCCTCCTCGTCTTCTTCTTCATCCTCCCCCTCCTCCTCATCATCCATCTCCCACCCCTGCGCCTCCGCGAGCCGCGCCGCCTGCCGCTCCTTCTTCTCGTCCTGCCGCTTGCGGTCCTCCTCCAGGCGCGCCGCCTCCAGCGCCCGCTGCTTCTCGGCGTTGACGGCCCGCTGCGTCACCACAAACGCGCCCACCGGCGTCTTCTGCCAGTCGAAGCCGCGCAGGAACGCGTCCACCTGCGCCCGGTCCCGCGGCGCAAACTCGACCCGCGCCCGCTTCTCCTCGATGAAGCGCGCGTTGGCCTCGAGCTTCTGCACCAGCAGCGCCAGCCCGGCGACGACCTTGCTGTTGGCGCCGCCCTTGCCGGGTTTGCCGCCCTTGCCGGCAGCAGCGCCGCCGCCGCCGCCGCCGCCGCCGCCGCCCAGCCGCCGCGCCTCCTTGAGCCAGCGCTTGAGCGCGACCACCACCGGCAGCGCCAGCTCCGGAAACGCAATGCTGGTCGCCCACAGCGCAAAGAACTCGGACAGCAGCTCAATCACCTGCTCGCCCACGCCCGTCTGGTACACGGCCGTGCCCAGCAGCGACTGCGGCGCCTTGTAGGCCACGCGGAAGTCCAGCTGCTTGACGCCGCCCTTGGCCTGCGCCTTCTTGGCCTTGGCCGCCGTCGCCGACGTCTTGCGCTTCATCTCTGCCGACGCCAGCACCTCCAGCAGCACCGGCGCCAGCGGGATGTACGTGCCCGTCGCCCGCGACACCCGCAGCAGCGACCGCACCAGCTGGAAGCGCAGCGGGAAGTACGCCGCCGTCGGGATCAGCCGCACCGCCCCCAGCGTCACCTGCACAAGCGGGTACACCAGCAGCGACAGCTGCTTGGCCGTGGCCGCCAGCGACGCGGCCTCGGCCTCGGCCGCCGCAACCGCCGCAGGGTCAATGTCCTGCTCGTCGTCGTCGTCGTCGTCGTCGTCGTCCTCTTCAACGGGAGCAGCTGCCTCCACGGTCTTGGCCTTCTTCTTCTTCTTCTTGTCCCCCTTTAGGCTGCTGCTGCTGCCACCACCACCACCGCACCCCCCCCCCGCCAGCGCCTCTACCCGCGCCTCGGCCGCGGCCACGGCCTGCGTGTTGCAGTGCTCGGCCAGCACGCGCGACCAGAAGTCGAGCGAGTGCACGTACTGCCAGTTGTACACGGCGCGGAACGCGTTGTTCTGGTTGTGCACGATGCTGTTGCGCAGGTGGATGGCCAGCTGGCGGATGGCGGCAAACGCCGTCGTGTAGCCGACGGCCGCGTCGACGCCCCAGAGCGCGGCGGCCGAGTTCTTCATCAGGTGGACGCCGGCGGCCGTGTTCGCGTTGGTCGCGCGGCTGCCCTGCACCAGGCCCTGGTAGGCCGTCTTGAGCGTGGCCTCGCGCACGCCGCGGTCGCCGCCGACGACCAGCTGGCGCAGCACCAGGAACGCGGCCACGCGCGTGGCCTCGCTGCTGGCCGGCTGCGCCCAGAAGTGCACCACCGTCTTGACCACGTGCTTGAGCAGCTTGCGGAACGACAGCAGGTACGGCACCAGCGGCGGCAGCGCCGCCAGCGTCAGCCGCAGCGTCCCGTCGTCCGACAGCGTGCCCAGCAGGTGCAGCACCGACGCCGCAAAGCTGCGCACCAGGCCCGACAGCGCCTTGAACTTGCGCGACTCCGTCGGCACGTACACCCGCTGCGCCGACGACGTCCGCACCGGCACGTGGTGCTGCAGAACCAGCGGCACGTGCCGCAGCGCCACCACCACCACCCGGTGGAACACCTCCGGGCTCTTGATCGCGAACCGCCGCGACACCGACGCCGCCGCCGTCGACGACAAAGACATGCCGTCCCCGTCCACCTCGTTCAGGTGCGCTGCGCTGCGGAACGCCAGCACCACCTGCCGCGCCGCCCGCAGCGACTGCGTCTCGGCCAGCGACTGCTCCCAACGCGCCACCGTCTCCAGCAGCAGCTCGTTGTCCACCAGCGCGGCATCGTCCTTGTCCTCGTCGTTGTCGTCCGCGGCGTCATCGTCGTCCGCGTCCGCTGCCTTCTTGGCGCGCTTCTGCTTCTTCCGCGGCGCACCCGCCGCCGCCGCCGCCTCCTCCTCCCCCCCCTCCCCCCCATCGCTCAGCGCGTCCACCTCGGCCAGATCGCCCATGGTCTCGTCGTCAAAGTCCAGCGCCTCCGGGTCGTTCTCCTTGAGGAATTGGTAGAACTCCGGGTCCTTCTCCGCCAGCTCGTCCATGGCCGCCTTGCTCATGCCGAGGCCGACGTTGTCGTCGTCGAGGTCGTCGCTGTCGCTGCCGACCGGGTCGTACTCCATCGACGACTCCGAGTCGTCGCCGTCGCCATCGCCATCGCCGCCGTTGCGTTTCCGCTTGCCCAGGCTGGCGGCCTTGGCCTTTCCGTTGGCCTTGCCACTCTTCCCGTCCTTGTCCAGAATCTGGAAGCCGCCCTGGAAGAAGTCGTCGACGCTCATGTCCTTGACCGTGGCGTCTGGCCGCCTGGGCCCGCGGGCTGCGGCGGCGGCGGCCTTTTCCTTGTCGCCGCCCGCGCCCTTGTAGAACTCGGCATCCTGCGCGTGCTTCGCCTTCTTCTTGGCCTGGATCTGCGACCGCTGCTTGATCTTGGCGCCTGCTTTCCGCTTCTCGAGCACGCCCTTGAGGTGCTTCTTTTCAAACTTCTTTGTCGCCTTGGCGTTCTTCTTGGGCGCCGCCATGGTGCGTCGTTCTGCTGGCAAGAGGCCCGGGTGGTTGTTGGGGGAAGAAAGGCGGGAGACGGGCAAAAAAAAAAACAAAAAAAAAAAAGTTGGGATGGGGGAAAAAAAAAAGTTTGAGATAAGAAAGGTCGATAGTCGACTTTGGAGACAAGGCGGTGAAATAAGAGGGTCCTCCATTCTGCCGGTTCCTGGCTGCCATCGGTGCCAATCGCCGGCGCCCCCCGCCAGCGGTTCTTGGTTCTTCTTCCCGACCGCGAACTCTTGCGCAACGGGCCATGACGACCATCTGCCGGCCACGATCTCTGCATGATGTCCCGGCAGGCCTATGCGCCGCTGCCTCCTAGCTATGTGCCAAACACGGCCGTCTCGGCGACCATCAATCTGGATGAGGTCTTTTTGTCTTCTTTTCTTCTTTTCTTCTTCACTTCCTCTCTTCCCTTCTTCCTTGCTTCCTTTCTTCTGTCCTCTCTTCTTCTTTCCTTTGATCTCCGCATTTTTCCACTCCTCGCTAACCCCCCCAGGAAGTCAAACTCACCGAGACCCGCGCCGAGCGCGACCTGCAGGAGTCGCTGGCCGAGCTCTTCAGCATCATCGTGACCATTGACGAGCTCGAAAAGGCGTTTTTCAAAGACGCCATCCCCGAGGCGGACTACACCGACATCTGCGAGCGCTCGCTCAAGCAGTACAACTCGATTCTCAAGGACGAGACGGTGGCCACGGTGTTTGGCAGTCTGGAGGCGTTCAAGGCCGAATGGGATGTGCGTTTGTCTTTGTTCTGTCTCGCCGCACGTTCTTTCTTGATCTGTCTGACTCTCCAGCTCGAAGTCCCCCGCGCCACGGAGCGCATTCGCGTCGGCATGCCGTCGACGGCCCTGGTCCCCGGCGGTGGTGGCGGTGGCGGGGGCGGTGGCGGCAGTGGTCCTGATGGCAGCGGACCCAAGCCGAACGGCGGCCATGGCGGTGGCGATGCTGGCGACAACGGCAGCGGCTTCAACGGCAGCGGCTTCAACGGCAGCGGCTTCAACGGCAGCGGCTTCAACGGCAACGGCAACGGCAACGGCAACGGCGGTGGCAACGGCGGTGGCGGCGGCGGCGGCGGCGGCGGCGGAAACGCACCGAGCGGCGCCCTCATCCTCGAGGCCACGCAGGACTTTATCACGTTCCTGGATGCGCTGCGCCTCGGCCTGCTGGCCAAGGACCAGCTGCACCCGCTGCTGTCGGACGTCATCCACGCCGTCAACAAGGTCACGGACCGCGACTTTGACGGCCGCGGCAAGATTGTGCAGTGGCTGATCACGCTCAACCAGATGAAGGCGACGGACGTGCTGGACGAGGGGCAGGCGCGGGAGCTGGAGCTGGACATCAACTCGGCGTACCAGGGGTTCAAGAGCACGTTGACCTGATATAGAGGAGAAGAACAGATCAAGCAAGACGTGAAAAACAAAAGACACCTCAGACCAGAAACGTCCAGAAACTCGGATACACAAACTCCTCCTCGAAAATGCGCCGCACCTGCTCCAGCACAAACCGCTCCACCTTGCCGACGTTCTTGAGGCTCTGCTTGCCGCCCTCGCGCTGCCCGATCTCGCTCTCGACCCGGACCTCTTGCAGCAGGCCGCCCAGCCGCGTC
>PCDN01000001.1:619470-666719 GCA_002778105.1 Ceratocystiopsis brevicomis
CGCCCCCCGTCCCCGCCGCCGACTGCGAGCTGCCGCCGCTCGACGCGTTGCGCCGGTGCCGTCGCGTGGCCACGGCGGGGTCGTCGGTCAACGGGGCTGCCGACGCTGCCGCTGCATTGCCCATATCAATCCGTCCTTGCCGCAGCGCGCGGTGCAGATCGTGCTGGAAGTCGGGAAAGTAGCCGGCGCCAACGCCAACGCCAACGCCGCCTGGCACACCGCCGCCGCCGCCGCCGCCGCCACCCGGCCCAACAACGCCACTGCCACCGCCGCCGCCGCCGCCACCAGCCTGGCCCAGCCCCGCCATGGCCGCCAGCGGCGTCTGCGTCCCCGACCAGCCCGGCGACAGGTGGTTGTGGAAGTGGTGCAGCAGATTGGACGTGCCGCCCGGAATGCCGCCGCCGCCGGGGACGCCGGACCGCGCGGTGGCGCCCGCGCCCAGAGAGCTGCAGACCGGGTCGTACCGGTGCCGGCCGGTGTCGCGTCGTTGGTCGTGCTGCGGCAGTGGTGGGTTGCGTCGCGGCGAGCCCGTTGCCGGCACGCCCTCGCCATCGCCGCCCTCGCCGCCCTCGCCGCCCTCGCCGCCCTCGCCGCCCTCGTCCTCGCTGTCGTCCTCGTCGTCCTCGCCGTCCTCGTAAAAGTCGGGCAGCGGGTCCGTAATGTCCTTGAGTTCCAGCTCCGGCGCGATCGACCCAAACTCAAAGTCGTGCACCGTCACCGACTTGATGAAGCGCGGCAGCGGCACGGTCTGGAACTTGCTGTGGATAAAGTCGCGGATGCGGTGGGCCAGCTCCTGGCCGTCGGGGCCGGTCGTGAGCGTCTCCCAGTTCAGGTCGATGGACATTGTTGCGCATGGGGGGCGCGCGGCAGAAGAGAGACCAAGGAGACACAGGAAAAAAACCAACAGCGAATGCGGCAGGCGCTAGGCAGTAAACGCGCTAACAAAGACGAGGCTGGCGAGCCTTGTGTTCTTTTCGGGTGTTTACAACTCTCTAATGCAACTTTCCAGAGTTGACAACTCTCTCCAATACGCCTCCACAACGGCCACTCCAACCCCCCCACCCTACTCCTCACTCCCCTCAAACCGCAGCGTCCGGCCCGCCACCCCCCCCCCGTACGACACCCCCCCAAACAGGTGCCAGCAGTTCGGCGCCTGCAGAATGTACCGCTCCATCGCCTCGCGGAACCGCGACTTGTACTCCTTGGGGCTCGTCACCGTCGGCCGGTTGCGGCCGCCGCCGGCAAAGCCGCGGTCCTTGATCCAGCTCTCCAGCTTCTTGTCCCACGTGTACGTGCGGATGCAGTCGATGATGCCCACCACCAGCTCCTTGCGCGACTCGTCCACCGCCACCATCAGCGAGTAGTCCATGACGTTCTGCCGCGCCAGAAACAGCGTGTCGTTCCACACCGACGCGCGCAGCAGCTTCTTGGCGTGCTCGCGCGCAAATAGCGGCGACTCGTAAATGTACTCCACCATGTTCTCGTCCAGCAACACCTCGTTCTGCTCGCCCGTCGACTGGATCTTGCGGTTGCGCATCGAGCCCTTGAGGTCGAACTTGCGCGTCTCCTGACGGTCGTAGAACAGATTCTCCATGATCAGCAGGTCCAGCTTGATCTCCGTCCCCGTCGCCGCGTTCTTGACAATCACCTGGAAGAACCCCAGCATCTTGGCAATCACCGACGGCAGGTCGTGGAACAGCGCCTCCGCCATGATCCGGAAGTACGACGGCGCAAACCGCAGAAACGCCGCCGTCTCCACCGGCGACAGCGCCTTCATCACCAGCCGGTCGTCCAGCGTCTTCAGGAACACCGACTTGGTCTTGCCGCCCTTGCTGTCCCACTTGAGGCACCGCGACAGCGACTCGATGATCCGGTCCGCCACCCCGCATTTGCGCCGCAGCGCGTCGAACTGCTCGGCGTAGAAGATCTTGCACATCATCCGCGCCGACCCTTCCGTGAATTGGTACTTGAGGTGCGTGCCCGTCGGCCGCAGCAGGTTGCGCTCCAGCTCCTCGGCCGTCCACCCGCTGCTGCTGTCCAGGGCCGGAACGCGTGCCCGTCTCGTGTCGCTGCTGTCCAGGGCCGGAACGCGTGCCCGTCTCGTGTCGCTGCTGTTCTTTGCCGGCGCTGGCGGCCGTGGCGCAGCCTCCTGAGTCCCCTGGGCCGCGTCTGCAGCACCGTCGGAAGCGCCCGCGGCTCCCTCCCGGGCCTGCTCGCCACCCGCCTCCGCGTCCCGCTCCCGCTCCGGCGTCTCTTCCACCGCTGTCGCTGCTGTCGCTGCTGTCGCTGCTGTCGCTGCTGTCGCTGCTGCTGCTGCTGCCGCTGCCGCTGCCGCCGCCGCTGCTGCTGCCGCTGCTGTCGCCGTCGCCGTCGCTGCCGCCACGGCCGCTGCCACTCCAAATTCTGCCCGCCCATGCGCTCCGCCAGCGTTCCCGCCCTCGTCAGCACCCGCACCTTCATCGCCGGCCTCCGCGCCCGCGCCTGCGTCTGGTTCTGCCGCCGCGCCGCCCTTGGCCTCATTGTCCGCCTCGCCCGCCTCGCCCGCCTCGCCCGCCTCGCCCGCCTCGCCCGCCTCGTCCGCCTCGTCCGCCTCGTCCGCCTCGTCCTCGCCCACTGCCGCCCGCCGCCCCTGCCGCCGGATATCGTCCAGCTTGGCCAGGTAGTCCTCTGAGCTGAGCGCAAACGCAATCAGCGAGCTCGGCTCGTCCTCGCGCACAATCACGTCCGAGTCGATAAAGATGTGGTCCGTCGCGTTGATCGGGTACTCCAGCTGCGGCCATCCGCTGGCCGACCGCTCCGCCCAGAAGTTGCTCAGCATCTTCATCAGGTTCGACTTCTTGTCCTGCTGCAGCTCCGTCGGCACCGTCCCGCTCGGCTCCAGATGCTCGGCAATCGTCTCCACGTCCGGCAAGATGTCCTCCAGCGACGGGCCCCCGTCCCCGTCCCCGTCCCCGTCCTCGCTGCCCGCCTCCTCGTCGTCCGATCCGGCCGCGCTGCCGCCCACCGCCTCCCCCGAGGAGGCCTTCTGCTGCTGCTCCTTCTCCTTTGGCTGCCCGCGCGAGCCCGCATCATCGCCGTCGTTCGCCTCGCCCTCCGCCACTGCCACCACCGCCGCCGCCGTCGCCACCGTCGCCGTCGCCGTCGCCGTCGCCGTCGCCGTCGCCTCGTCAGCCAACGGCGTCTTGTCTTCCGTCGGCTGCGACTGCTGCTGCTGCTGCTCGGGAGTCGACGAAGACGGCGCAGATGCGCCTGGCTGGCTGCCTGGCTGTCCGCTTTGGTCTGGCTGGCCCCCGTTCGGTCCAGCTGCGTCCGTCGGGCCCAGCTCTTGCACCGCCTGGTCCACGCTGTCGTAGACCTCGACCGTGGCCCGCGCCGACGCCTTGGGGAAGTTGGGGAAGTACGCCCGCGGGTGCTGCTGCTGCATCATGGCCGCCTGCTGCCGCCGCTCCTTGTTGCGCTCCTTTTCAAACTCGCGGCTGAGCTGCTCAAAGTGCCGCGCCAGGCTCGTCACCTTGTTCACGTCGCGCTTGTTGCCGTGCACAAACCGCGGGATCGACGACCCGCTCGCCGCCACGCCGCCCGTCGCTCCGGAACCCCCGGCGGCCTTGCGGTAGCCCTTGAAGGCGTTGAGCACAATCCGGTCCGCAAACTTCTTCTCCGCCTTGCCGCCCTGGCCATCGCCCGCGGTCCGCTGTGACGACGGCGGTGGCCCGCTCGGCCCGCTCCCGCTGCTTGCGCCACCCGCTGCCGCCGTCTCCGCCTGCGACGAAGACGGCCCGTTGTCTTTGGCCCGCACTGTCGCCGTCTTCCCCGCACTGTCCGCCAAAGCCACGCGCGGGATCGCGCCCACCGGCTGCGTCACGGCGCGCACCATCGGCGGCGACGACATCGCCCCCGCTTTACGGGATGGCCCTCCAACGGCTGCCGCTGCCGGGTGCACGTGCACCGGCAGCTGGCTGCTGCCGCGCCCGCCGCTGGACCCGGCGCTGCTGAGCGACGACTGCGACTGCGCCAGCGACGCGTCACCCATCTCGCTCGACTGCGCCTGCAGCTCCAGCCGCAGCTGCTCCACCTTCTCCGTCAGCGACTGCTGCGACAGTTGCGGCGTATGGTGGCCACCCCGGGTCTTGCCCGGCGGCCGCGTCGAGGTCGTTCCGGACGGTATGGGAATTCCCGTCGATGGTGCGCGCCGGACGCTGCTGCCGCCGCCCGCACCCCCACCGCCGCTGCTGCTGCTACTGCGGTCCGGCGGCCGCAAGGGTGCGGTATCGCGCGGAACGGCCAACTTGCTCCCCCCCTGCGCCGGACTGGTGGCCAGGTCCAGCGACTCCACCTGGTCGGACACCACCACCGCCGCCGCCGGCTCCTCTGCGGCACTGTCGTCTACCTGCGCCTTGGTGGCGGCGGCCGTCGCCGGAGCGGCATCTTCGGCTGCTGCCACGGGTGCTGCTCCTGCGCCGTCGCCCACAACCGACGAAGCCGGCGTCGTCGCCGTGGCCGGCGCGACGTTCTCCTGCTGCTGTTGCTTCTCGTCTATCGTCGTGTCGGCCAGCGACGGCGGCTGCGTCGTGCCGGCGGTCATCGTCGTCGTCGGGGCTGCGCTGCACGTCGGCGTCTTGGGCTGCTCCGGCAGCGACTCCTTGGACTCGTTGTCGTTGAACATCTTGCGCAGCTGGATCACGGTCAGCTGGCGCACGTCCTTGTCGGACAGGTAGTCGGCCTCGAACTTGGCAAACGCCGCGTCCCACTCGGCAATCGTCTCGGCCATGGCGCGCACCACCGTGTTGAGCGGGATGATCTCGTAGTGCTTCGACTGCATGTACGCCTGCTCCAGCTGCCGGATCAGCTGTCCGTGCTCTTCGTGCGCCCTCTTGGCCAGCCGCTCCACCTCGGCCGTGCAGTCCTTCTCCTTGTCCGGCAGCACGCTGTCGATCCGAATGCTCTTGATCCGCGTCTTGACCGACGTGATAAATCGCACCCACCGCTCCTGTGTCCGCGTGAAAATGTCGTTCTTCAGCTTCAGGTCGTGGTCCACCTTCCACGTAATCCGCGCCCGCGGCACCACAATCTCCAGCAGGTCGATCGGGTCGTAGTGCACCCGCACCGACGACCCCTGGTAGTGGAAGTAGCGGATCTGTTCCGTCTGGCAGTCGTGCGAACACCCCGCCGACTCCGCCGGCCGCAAGCCCTGGCCCCAGAACAGCATCTCCAGATACTTGCCAAACGAGTACTTCCACGCGCTCGCCGACAGCCGCTGCACCGTCAGGTCGCGCTTGCACACCTTGCAGTAGAACCACATGTAGATCGTTTCGCTGTCGTCCTCGCCGAGACCGTCCACCGCCCCATCCAGCCCCTCGCCCCCCAGCTGCTCCGGCGCCGACGGCAGCTGCGCCGACGGCTCCACGAAAAACGTCACCCGCGCTTCGCCGTGCACATACGTGCGGTGGTGCAGCCACATCGGCCGGTCGCACCCGTTGGCGTGGCATAGCTCCTCGGCACCCTCGCACATGTCCTGCACATACTGGCCCAGCGTGCAGTCGGCCACCATGGGGCCCGTCGGGTCGGGCATCTCATCGTAGTACGCGATCCCGATCAGCCCGGGTTCCAGGCACGGGATCTTGGTCTCCGTGCATGTCAGCGAGTACAGCACCACAATGTTCTGGTGCGAGTACGGATCGAATAAGTCCAGGTTGTCCTGAAGGTAGTTTTCCCACTGCCGCGTCATTGTCTGGTACGCGTAGTATGCCTTGTCGTACTCAGCATCGTGGACCGCGTGCAGAACTTCCATAACCTGCCGCGGCGCCTTCTGGCCAATCTCGTGCACCATCTGCGGATTGATCAGCTGAAAATGCTGGTGCTGCCGCCGCTGCCGCCGTTTGCCGCCGCCGCCCCTCTCGGCGTCGGACCCGTCATCGCTGCTGCTGCTGCTGTTCCGCTCTTCTTCCTCGATAATGTCTTGGTCCCGCAGGCGCTTCAGGTACAGCAACCGTGTTTCTTGCTCACGCGCCCGCATGAGCAGATACGGCTGCTTGAACTTGACAAACGGCGATCCTGAAAGGAGTTTTGTCTTGTATTTCTCCACCATGTCGCTGTAGTACGACGGCGCCGGTACGTCCTCGTGTGTGTGGTGACCTGGCGACGTGGGCACGTGGTTGCCCGGTAGGGAGAGCAGCGACGGCGTGGACTGGGTGAGCGCCGAACGTACAGGGTCCTGGGCGTCCGCTGCCGTGGCCGGCGCGGCAGCATCAAGCGCGGCAGCTGCTGTACCGTCGTTGCTGTTTCCACTGCCGCTGGCAGCGGTGGCGGCGCCGGCAGCTCCGTCAGACTGTGCCGCCGGCTGAGAGCTCTCGCCATCGTTCGCGGTCAACAGAGCCGAGGCTGCGGGACTGCGCTCGGTTAGGCCGCTGCTCGAGTGGCTCGTGGTTTCCTGGCCTGTGAGAGCCAATGGCTGCTCCGGCATCCGCACAAGGCTGTCGTTGAGCAGACACGACTCGAGCTTGAGGCTGTACACAACGTAGACCATAAACTCGGTGATCTGTTTCATCCGCGCCAGCAGCTCCGTCGACGTGCCGCGCAGCGCAATGGTGCAGCCGAGAAACTTCTCGCAGCCGGACAGCAAAATGTACGTCTTCTTCCGGCCGGGGATGTCGTTGTTGACATACGTCTTGACCTCGAACTCAGCACACCGGCCCACGTTGATCGGCAGTGACAGCATGTCAAGCGACGAGATGATAGGCGTGCCGACACAGCGCGCCACTGCCCCGATAACTGACGCCTTGACGTTGTAGGCCACTGCGATGCCGGCCTCGGCCAGCGCCTGGAGGGCCAGACCAGACACGTTGCGCTGTGCAAGAACCACCTCGGGCTGCAGACTGCGGATGCGGCCCACGACGGACTTGAGAAACTCCTTTTCTTGCGACAGCACGGGCTCCAGGCTCATAAACTGGTGCTGCTGCTGCTGCTTCTGGTACTCGACCGGAAAAGAGATGATCAGGATGCGCGGCTGCGCAATGCGGCGCCGCATGCTCTTGAGCGCCAGGTTCTTAGTGAAGATGATGCCCGACACATAGCTGCTGTCGCTGGGCTTGCCACCGGGGATTTTCTTCAGCTTCACGTAATGGCGGATATCCATGCGGTCGCCCTCGCGCGTGTTGGGGTCCACGTCGTTGGCACACCGCCGCAGGATCGGGATGAGCGCCCGTTCCCACGCGGTCGGGTTGGGAATGCCTGCGTCGTCGACGAGTTGCCGGAAGAGTCGTTTGACGTGGCGGAGACTCGGCGCGCTCAGCTTGGTCAGCTGTTCTGTTCGGGCCGCGTAGCTGGCTGGCCGGGACGAAGAGAGCGCTATCTCCAGGCCACCCGAAGAATCGAACAGGTTCGTCGCCTCGCTGGATGCCGACGGTCCACCGCCGCTACCCTTCAGCTGGCCAATCCGCGAGCGCGGCGAGCGCAGAAGATGCTGCGCGCCGATGAGGCTTGCCGAGCTCATATTCCGGCGGCGGCCCGATGCCCGCCCATGACTTCCTGTGTTCAACGAACCAGGTGTGGCATCATCCTGGCCGCCGCGGCTAGTGAAGCTCATACCGCTGATGCTTTTCTCGCCACGCGTGCGGGTTTGCTTTCGACCAGCTCCCAAGAAGGGCCCTAGACTCGGTTTGTCGTGGTCCACGCTGGTCGAGGCCGAGGCCAGATCGTTGTTTGCCAGCGTCATAAACATGCTCATCTGCTCGTCGCCGCTCGACTCATCCGACATGTAGGGCGCCAGTTCGGGATCAATAATGTTGTCGTCGTGAAAGACGGGCAGACGGAACTTGTGGTTCATCTCGTCTGAAACGTTCTTACGGAACGGCACCCAGTCCTCTGCGCCCGCCAGCTTGTGGCCCCAGTGGTAGCTGTGCTTGGAGTGGTGACGCATGTGGCCGGACGACGAGGGCCGCACCGAGGCCAGAGACTTGAGTGAGCGCGACGAGCTGGGTCGGCTGAGCTGGCTGAGCTGGGGCGCGTCAATCTCCAGAATCGCCGAGTTCCGGTTGGAGGCATCGCCCCTGCGGCGCGTGGCCGGGATGGCCATCATAGGGGTCGTGACAGACCGCTCGTCGTCCGCGGCGTCCTCGGATATGCGCTCCGAAACGCTGTTGTTCTCGCCATCGGCCCTGGCCCGAGAAGACGACGGGTTTTGCACGGGTATGGAGGCCGGTGCCAGGGTGCGTGAGGCTGTGTTGCTACGCAGTATGGTCGTCAGACGCGGATCCTCATCGGATTCCTCGGAGCCGCTGTCGTAGCGTCTGTTGATGATATCGAGACAGTTTTTGCATACGCGCAAGCTGCCGGAAACACCGAATTTCTGGCCGGAGATGGTAGACGTGCATTTTGCATCGAAAATCCAGCCGCACGTTCGGCAGTGGTGCTTCCGACGGAAGGCCGAGAACGGCTGGCCGCAGCGGAAGCACTCTTTGCAGGTCTCGTCTGCCATCCAGAACTCCTTGCTCAAGACCTGCTTGCGCATGTGCTCCAAGCGGGCATTGACCACTTCGGGAGCGCCCTCGTTTGTGGTCGTACCAGGGATGCGCATCTGCCCCGATTGCAGCTGCTGCGGTCGTGTTTCATGCGTGAAGGAGTCGTGGTAGACGATATTATGCGCCGACGTGCTGACCGGACTGGGTTCGGCGGTGCCAACATCGGTGCTGATGATCGACGGCGAGCGTCTGGCTACGGACGACAAGGGGATGTTCAGGCGATCGATGACGGCGGGGATTTTGGAATCGTCGCTGCGCGGCAGCTTCGGACCGCCATCCGAGACCGCAGGGGCCATGGCCGCTGGCAGGGTGCGACCGGCATCGACAACGCCCTCGGAGCCTTGGCTCGCATCTCGGCGTGACCGTGTGGGCACCGGAGCTGCCTCAGCGAAGCCGCCCATGCCCCTCCTGTTGCTGGCCATGTCATAATAAACCGGGCTCAACGCAGGATCCTCTGTGGTACGCGGCCCATGCCCGGAGGTGTCTTTGAACAAGCCCACGGCGCCAGATGCGTTGTGTGTGTCGATGGCCGCGGAGGCGGCGGCCTTGCCGAGCGTTGGGACGTGGCTAGACGAGGTCGATTTCGAGACGGGCGCAGAGACTATGGACGAGGCCTTGGATGACGGTGGCGCATGGGACGAGCCATCGACGGAATACCCGGCTGCGGAGGTCGCCGTCGCCATCGTTGGCTGCTCGACTGAGGGGTTCGGGGAGGCGTGCGAAGTCGAGGTCGGGCCGCCACCGGCCTCAGGTCGGGATAGGCTGGATACCGACGATTTGGAGCGGGTATGTGTTGATGATGCCCGGGACTTGGGTAGAGGCGTTGCCGCCGTCGTATCGTGGTCACCGTCGCCGCCCTCGCCCGCAGGAGCAACGTCTGACGTGCCTGGCTTCGCGCCAACGCCGACGGCCTCCTTGAGTCGCGAATAGAAGCCGCTCAACCCTTGCTGGACCAGGTCACCCGTCGACGTCTGGGGCTCGGCCACGGGCACCGCAGCCGCAGGTGGGGGGCCAAAGTCGTTGAAGGTCGTTAAGACATCGGACTGACTTGCCGAAGTGTGAATCTTCTGCAGCGCCTGGGCAATCTGGTCGCGGTCGCGGCCTGCCTGGGAGGCTGAAGACTGGCCACCAACGGAGCCGCGGCGGGAGAAGCGCTCAAAGACCGGAGAGGCAGTTGCTGGCGATGCCGGTTGGTTTCGTGGAGTGGACATGGCGGGCACCGAGCGACCTCTATGGCTAAAGAAGCTGGGGACGCAAGAACCGCTGGAAATGCGCGCCAGCAACGGCACCAGAGCCGATCAAGACATTTGCAGATCCTCAAAGAAAAGATTAACACGCTCGCTGGATCAGAAAAAGAAGAGGAGGGCAGAAAAGGTCCTGTGGCAAAAAGGCGGTTGTGGGATTGTGGGATGGACGTTGATTCGGCCTGAGGTCACGCTGTTTATCATCGTACTCCGTAGAGCAGGGGCCACGTTCCAGCAGCGCCGTTATGGCCGGTACGCTATAATACAGGGGATGTGGGCTGGCAGCCAATCGCGTGCACTAGCGCGAGAGTCACGTGAACAGGCGTCAACGAAGATCAATGGAAATGGGCTACGCGCAAACGAGGCCTGGAAACATTTTACCGGCAGCTGCCTCCTCCCACCACGGCACACCGGGCCCCTCGACACACGATGAACACAGCCGGTGACGACGCCGACAGGGGCACGTCGGTGTCGTGCAGTCTGCAGCCGAAGCCTCCTCACACGAACAAAAGAAAGCTTCTGACGCGAAAGCAGACCATAATCCCACCCGACCAAAGAAAGCTCCTCGACAACGAGAACGCGTGGATCGAGAACATTCATCAGCATGGCAACGGTGGCGTGGCGCTGGTTCCTAGCCACGTTATGAAAACGATACGGAGGCAGCTTTCAAAAGCGGCCCGAGAAGGTTGCGTGGCACCGCAGCCGCCTTCGCAGCCACCCCCGCCGCCGATGTTGACGCCTGCCACAGTTACATCGGTTGCTCAGCCGGCGGCCAGCACACCACAGCGCGACATGCAAGACGCCATACCTACAGATGCGGGACCACGTTCATCGACACCAAAAAAGCAGCAACAAGAGCAGCGACGGGAGGAACAGCAGGACCAACAGGTACAGCAACAGATGCAGCAGCCGGCGCAGCAGGAGCTGCAGGAGCTGCAGGTGCAACAACAAGGGCAGCAAGAAATTCGGCAAGAGCAGCCACAGGTACAGCAACCGCCGCCAAGTTTGACAAGACAGAAAGACTGCAGCATCAGTGCTCCAGCCGACTATATCAGCCACGATGGCAGCTACGACTCCCGGAACAGCGTTCACAAATTAAGCGAAGACTCATTCACGAAGCAGATCCAATCTCGGATGCTGGCTTCTGAGATGCCAGCTTCTGAGATGCTGTCGCAGGTGTCAGTTTTCCAGGCGCCAGCTTCCCAGGCGCCAGCTTCCCAGGCGCCAGCTTCCCAGGCGCCAGCTTCCCAGGYGCCAGCTTCCCAGGCGCCAGCTTCCCAGGTGCCAGCTTCCCAGGCGCCAGCTTCCCAAGCGCCAATTTCCCAGGTGCCCGTCTCCCAGGTGCCAGTTTCCCAGATGCCAGCCTTCCAAATGTCAACACCTTTGGAGGTGCCTTGCACACCCCAAACGGCTCGCACATCTTCCTTTTCGCAGTCCACATCTAGCAGGGTGACTACCGAGGAGCTGATGCGGCCGTACTCACCGGAATGGCCAAGCCAGCTCGCAGACGGCGACGAAGGCAGCAGTGAAGAACAATCACCAGAAGACGCGTTCCCAGCACGGCTCCCTGCCACCATTCACGAGACACCCAATCGCTTTCCTCACCAACCTTCACCCATCTTAGGGACGAGTCCAGGTACCGATATCGAGATGGAGCTGGAGCTGCCCGGAAGACTGGATCCCGTTGAGAACGCCCAAAAAGTGCCAGAGTCGCAAAAGAAGCAGGCAACACCACACCTGAGTCAGCCGAAGCCCTCAAATACCAACACCAGCAACAGTGTGACCAGCATCGCTCGTCCGGACACACAGCTGCCTCCGCGGCAGCGGCGGCTTATGAAACCCCCCAACTTTCCAAATATCACGTCCAGCCTGTATTCAAAGGAGCAGGCGGCTTTTGAAGCGACCACACCCCGCCCGAACATTGGGTCGATCAAAGCAAAGCGGATGGTCAGCGCAGCCATATCGCTTGGTGGTGATGGCGGTAAGGTGAACCCGCCCCCGGGTTCTAGCGCCAAGGCAGATCGCATACCGCCCGTTGAGGACTGCGGTCTTTTCCGCCCAGCGGTCGCAAGCAAGGAAGCCCCTCCAGCAGAGACGGCGGTACCCATGGAGACGGCAGCGCCTGCGGAGAAGGCAGTCCCTACGGAGGCGACCGCGCCTAAAGAGACAACAGTACCAACACGGAATCCGCCGTCACCGAGCCCTCCACCACAGAATCCACCATCGCCAAGTCTGCCGCCACGGAGGCGGAGGGTAACTCCACGCAGACCGCTGGGCAGATCCAATTCTACCAGCTCGCGCTCCCCGTCCAGCGCACACACTGGGACACCAGCACCAGCCGTAGTGGGAACCGCCGCCCCCTGGCTGCCGCCATACGAGACGTTCAAGCTGGCCTATCCCGACTACGAGGGCAGTTTAGAGGAGTTCCTGCGGGCCTGCTACTCGCTCAGAAAGGTTGCCCAGATGGGGACGCTGCTGGCGTCCTTTCTGTTCGACGACGTGATCCGCAGCTTCCTGGACTACATCGACTACGCCCAGACCAACATCAGCCCCGAGTCCGTGCGGACAACGAGGGGCGGCCCGGCCGCAAAACAGACAAAGACGCTGGGCCTTGTGCCGTGGTACCACCGCACGGCCAAGACGCTTATGTACCGGCGGGGCGTCGTGACGAGCGAGAATCTGCCGAGCATTCTGGCGTTCTACCCCGAACGCGTCAGCCTGTTCGACAAGTTCATGCAAGATTCGCAAGAGAAGCGAAAGGACGATGCTGCCGCCATCATGGCGGTCGCTAGCGAGAGGTCTGCGCCAACGCCTGGGCAGCGTGCGGCAGCAGCGCACAGCTTGGAATCGGACACACCATCGGGCTCTGGAGCCTTTCAGGATGTGCCGGCGAATGTCTTGTGTTTGCCGTCTGAAGCACGCAGCGAGTCAGGCATCACCGAAGAGAGCGAGTGGCGACACGGCCAGCTGAACAGCCATCTGAGCAGTCAGCAATCTCCGCACCGAGTGCACCTTGCCGGTTTCAGCCAGAATCAAAGCCAAGGCCAAAGCCAGAGTCAGAGCCAGAGCCAAAACTCACTGCCGCGCCCAAACCGCAAGCGGACCTATGCCAACGCCACGGGCGCCTCGGTCGGCGATACGTCGACAAGCAGTGCCAGTTGGATGCAGCCGCCCAGTTCGCCGCCGCCGACGGCCGCGCTCCCGCCGGGGTTGACGCATGTCGAATACATGCTGCAGACCCTGCCGCCGTCCCAGCCCCGCACGGCAGCTCACCAGCCTCCCGTCGTCATACCGTCTCAGTCGTCCGGCGAGCAGGGCGACGAGGCGATGGACGTAGAGGAGGTGTTGGAGATGCCTCCTCCCCGAGACCAGCTGGCGACCGTTGTGGAAGACGATGGCCTGTTTGTAGAACCGACGCCCTCGAGGCTGCCGCACGATAAGCCGGCGAGCGCTCTCGCAAGACCGACAGCGCCGCGGCGCGATCGCCAGGACGCCGGCGCAGACGAGATGGACGAAGACGAAGATGAAGACGACGCGTTTGAATCGTCCCGGACTGTGGTGCAAGCCCGCATCAAGGAGGCGCAAGCTCAGTCGCGGGCACAAGAACGGGCACAGGCCCGAGCGCGGGCGCAGGCAAAGGCGCAGGCACAAGTGCAGGAACAGTCGGCAGTGCAGACGAAGAAGAGTACACCGGCGCGTGCAGCTCCCGAAACGCGGGTGGTGGCAGCAAGAAAAACGGCAACACCGGCAGCGGGCAGGGGAGCAGAGGGTGAGGCCCGGCCCAGTAAGGCCGCTGCCATCGCTTCGTCGAACAGCCTGTCCCGTGTGAAAACAGGCGCGGTGGACAACAGCCGGCGCCGGGTCACCATGCCGGCATCCGACGTGAGCACCCTTGTGCGCGCGGCGGCGGCGTCAGCCAGGACCGACGAACCAGCACGGAAGAAGCGGCGGCGGCAGACCTTGGAGCCGACGGGCAGCGTGTCGGCGACGGCAGTGGCGGCAGCGGCGGCAGCGGCAGAGCCCGACCCGTCGATGCGGCTGCGGCTGTTTATGCAGAAGAAGGCGCAGCAGATGGGCGTCAAGGAGCGGGCACGGATGCGGCACGGGCTGCCGCGGGAGAGCGGCGGGCCGGCCGAGGGCTGACTGTGCGTACCGGGCAGGCTCTCTGGCAGGCTGTGTGGTCTTGGCGTTCCATGCGATCATGACTTATGTTTCTTCTTCTTCTTCTTCTTCTTTCTTTCTCTCGGTGCGTGGGCCGTTGATTTTAATGGTGTTCGTGGACTTCGTTCTGCTATCGTGCATGGGATCTTTCCTGGTTTTTTTTTCTCTCTTTCTTTCCCATCCAGACCTATGTTTCCTTCTTGCAGCCGACGGCGTCTGTGGTCGTCTTGCTGGCCGCGGCCTCCTTGGCGGCCTCCTCTTCGGGTGTCATGGTGCGCAGCTGCAGCGCGTGGATGCCGCCGTCGCGCTTCATCTCGTCCTCGAGCAGGGCGTAGACCATGCGGTGGCGCGCGGGCTGGCGCTTCTCGCGGAACGCGTCGGTCGTGATGACGATGCGGAAGTGCGTCTCGCCGGACTGGACACGGTCGGCCATGGCGGCGTGGTGGGCGTGGAGGTGGGAGTCGTTGAAAATTTCGAGGCGTGAGGGATTCAGCGAGCGCAGCTAGGGGAGGGGGGGGTTAGTCTGCCGTGGGCAAGAGAGAACAAGAGAACAAGAACAAGAGAAAAAGGAAAAAAAAAAAAAAACAAATCTCACCCTCTCGCGAATGAGGCTTTCGACCGGCGTGCTGGGCGCCGCCATTGTAGCCAGGGAGCGGCGCGTGAGCCCGCGCAAAAGCATGGAGAACAGCAGCCGGATGTCCTGGAAAGGGGTTGGCCAACGAGGTAGGCTTCAGGTTTTGGGGTGCCGGGCGTGCGTGAGTGAGGTTCGTTTCGCAAAGCTCGAGAAATCGTGAACAGACCCCGCTCTGTGCATACCCCTGTTAGACGCAAGGTCCGGCCCCACTACAGCTGTCTGCGCGGGACACCAGAGCCAATCACGGCGGCCCATGAGCCCACGCAGAACCTCTCCCGGCCCGACGCCGTGCTGCTCTCTAGAACCACCTCCCCCCCCCCCCCCCACCCACGCGACCCTATTTTGTCAATTTGCTGACCGGGCTGACTTGGTTGCCTTGACTGTCTTGTGGTCCCTGTCTAGTGCATTGTCCCTCCGCAGCTGTCCCCTGGGCCGTGCTCCCCTGTGCTCCATGCCCTGTCCCGGCGCTTCTGCTTCCTCGTCTCTTCCTTATGCTTCGTCATAGTCTTTTACGGCTCCGCCCGCCCGCGTCTTTCTCTCCCTCTTGTTCGCCCCTGATCCGGCTGCTACCGCCTGCCTTTGCCCGTCCCGGGTCCGTCGCCCTGGCCCGTGCCTACTCCGCAATGGCCCCCTCTGCCGCCACCCTGCCACGGCTGCCCGTCTTCGAGGCCATCGCCCGGCACGACCCGGCGTCTCCTGTCGTTGTGCACGCGCTCTCTGGCCGCCGCTTCCGGTACGGCGAGCTGCTGGGCGACGTCTGCGCGCTGCGCGACCAGCTGTGTGCGGCGGCGGGGGCGGGGGCCACGGACCTCGACGGCGAGCGCGTCGCCTTCCTGGTCGAGAACGGCTACGACTACGTGGTCACGCTGCTGGCTGCGCTGGCCGCGCGTGCCATTGCGGTGCCGCTGTCGCCGGCGTTCCCCATCCCGGAGCTGCAGTACATCCTGGACCACAGCGAGGCGCGGCTGCTGGTGTCGTCGGCCAAGTTTGACGGCAAGGCCAAGGACCTGCTGGCGGCCGAGCTGGCGTCACCGCCGGCGCACGTCTCCGTCGCCAAGCACCAGGGCCAGGCGAGTGGCGGTGCCGGCAGTGCGTCTGTTGCGCTGGAAGCCGACGACCAGGACCAGGGTGCCGGCCAGGGCGGCATGATGCTGTACACGTCGGGCACCACGAACCGGCCGGTAAGACGACGCAACACACAAGACCACAACCCCCACCCCCCAAAACAGCCAGAACCGAAAGCTCACCATGCCACCACCAGAAAGGCGTTCTGCTGCCCGAGCGCGTCATCACCGCACAGGCCCGGTCCCTGCTCAAAGCCTGGGAATACGCGCCCGCCGACCACCTGCTCCACGTGCTCCCGCTGCACCACATCCACGGCATCGTCAACGCCATCTACACGCCGCTGTTTGCCGGCAGTGCGGTCGAGTTCCTGTTCCCCTTCAACGCGGACGCCGTGTGGCACCGGCTCGCGGCGCCGTTTTTGCCGGCCACGGAGCGGCAGCAGCAGCAGCCGCCCGCCGCGCCGCCCGCCCCCGTCACCTTCTTCACCGTCGTGCCCACCGTCTACAGCCGCCTGCTGGCGACCTACAAGGGCCTGCCGCCGGCCGTGCAGCAGGCCGCCCGCACCGCCATCGCGCCGGGCCAGCTGCGCCTGTGCATCAGCGGGTCGGCCGCGCTGCCCGCGCCCGTGCGCGCCGCCTGGGAGGACCTCTCGCAGGGCAACGTGCTGCTCGAGCGCTTCGGCATGACCGAGGTCGGCATGGCGCTGTCGTGCGGCCTCGACGCCGCCGACCACCGCATCGACGGCAGCGTCGGCTGGCCGCTGCCGTCCGTCGAGGCCCGTCTCGTCGACGTCGACACGGGCGCCGTCGTCGCCCCCGGCGCCGAGACCGACCCGGCCACCGGCCGCGAACGCGCCGGCGAGGTCCAGCTGCGCGGGCCCACCGTCTTCGCCGGCTACTGGCGCAACCCAGCCGCCACGGCCAGCGAGTTTGTCGCCGCCGACGCCGCCGACGCCAACCAGCAGCCCTGGTTCAAGACCGGCGACGTGGCCGTGCGGCGGCCCGTGCCCGTGCCGCCCCCCGCGCCCGCGTCTGTCGCCGCCCGCCCGTCCCAGGACTGGGCCGGTGCCGGGCCGCCCTACTTCATCCTCGGCCGCCGCAGCGCCGACATCATCAAGTCGGGCGGCGAGAAGGTGTCGGCCCTCGAGGTCGAGCGCGAGCTGCTCTCGCTGCCCAACGTCGCCGAGGCCGCCATCGTCGCCGTGCCGTCCGGCAAGTGGGGGCAGAAGGTCGGCGCCGTCGTGGTCCTCGATCAGGACAACGAGGGCGAGGGCGAGGGCGAGGGCGATGCGCCGCGCCACTGGTCCGTTCTCGGCATGCGGCGCGCGCTGCACGGCCGGCTCGCCAACTACAAAATACCCCAGGTGCTGCGCGTGGTCGACACCATCCCACGCAACGCCATGGGCAAAGTCAACAAGAAGCAGCTGGTAGCACAGGTGTTTGAGGACGACTTCAGCGGCGACGAGGCACCAAAAAAGCAATAAATGGACGGGTCATCAGTGTTTTGCAAACGGCCTGGTTGGGAAATAAAAAACAAAGCCTTCCCATTTCTGAACAACAAGGTTGAGCAGACTTTCTTAATATTGTTTGATGTTTGACTTCCGGCGGCGCCCTCCAGCAGAACAAGCAAAGAAAATAACCACAGACCCAGCCTGGTATAAAAAGGCACGCCGCGTGCCGTACCGTGCGCAAGCACTCCGGCAAGAGGGCAAAGACAAAAAAAAAAAAACCTCGATGCTTTGCCAGGGCGGGAAACAGATGGAACTCATTCGAATGAAAAGAAGAAAAAAAAAAGAAAAAAATCGAGAAGAAACGTCAGAATCAATTCGCCGCGCTCCCTTTGCGTCTATTTTGATGCTCTGCTTGCCGCTTACACCGAAAACTTGGCCTTTGCCCGCGTGCTGCCGCTCTGTTGTGCGTCTGTGTGGCCAGAGAATTCGATTTGTTCGTTGGCCGGCAACTTCAGCACCTCCTTGAACCGCTGGCCGATCGTCATCAGAATGTCGCGCGCCTTCTCCGGGCTGCGGCCCTTGCCGCCCGCTGTGTCGCCGTCGCCGCGGTTCGGGATGGACTTGCCGATCGTGCGCGTCCACACGCCAATACGGTAGAAAGCCTTGCGCACGTTCACCACGACGCCCATGACCTCGTCGTCGCCCTCGTTCTCCATCGTCTCGCCAACGGCCGCGAGCATGGTGTGCAGCCACATCTCGTCAATGTCGACACTGCGCTTGTCACGGAACGAGTACGACCACTTGCCGCCGTGCTTGTTCTGTGCATCTTCCCACTCGGGCCGGACACCGGCCTTGAACAGGTGGTAGTCGGACTTTTGAGCGAGCTCTGACACAGAGGCAATGTTGTTCTGGCGAATGGGTTAGACGAGAAGGCGCAAACGCAACGTCTGCCACGGAAGAAAACGTACATAAATACCCCAAAACTCCTCGACCGAGTCAAAAGTGATAACCTCCTTCAGCAGGTCATTCCAGTTGTCGCCCTGCCAAAGCTGTTAGCCTCTTCCCCCGCTTGCGGGCACAATGGATTGTCCTTACCTTGCCGCTGGAGGGCTTTGTGAACCACAGCGTCCATTTGTGCTGCAGCGGGTGCTTGACTGTGAAGTTGTCCTTGTCGTGGAAGACCGTGATGTCCTGGGCCTTGTCTGCGTCTGCGGTCGTCGCGGCACGCCCGTTGCCGCCCTCGGGCGAGATAGGGATGGTGGTCAAGTCAACCTGGCCTTCAGCCATTTTGGTCGTCGGGTGTTGGGACGGAGGATGGAGTGGAAAAGACGCGGACCGTTTCTTTGCGGTCGAAATCGAGTATTTGAGAGACGGCGGGAGATAAACAAGCGCCAATGATAAAAGAAACGAGTGTCGGCCAAGAGTATCCTGCACGCAGTGCGGATGAGGGAAAGACGAAGTGGCGGGAGAAGCGTCTGGTGAAGAAAGTCAAGACAAGACGAGACAAGACGAGAAAAAGGCCGGTGTGGAGAAAACCGAGAAACGACGCAATCGACAGGAACGATCCGCCGCAGTTGCCGTATTGAGACTGAGAAACGAGATGACTGCTGCACCGGGCAAGAGTCAAACACGGGCGTTGGTTGGGCTGGCCTCGCAAGTGGATGTTGTTCGAGAGAGAGAAGCCAGGTGGGATGCGCTTGCGATCATTTTTTTCGAGTCGCGGCAGAACACCAAAATTGGCTAGATGACTGATCAGCATTGCCTACGATGTAAGGCACACATGACACACACACACGGGGCTTCTGTCTGGTGTCTGTTTGAGAACAACAAGTGATATACAAAAAAAAAAAAATTGTATTGTATTTCAAGATGACACGTCTGAAATTCGGATCATGATACAGAAGTGAAGGTCGGTTCAGAAGGAGGACAAGGCCTGTAAATTAGGCGGTGTGCTGTAGCGATGTATTCTGAGAGAATATGCCGGCAGAAAAAAGAAAAATACCTTAAATTTCCCGCCTCCAACTCGGC
The DNA here is from genome assembly GCA_002778105.1 of Ceratocystiopsis brevicomis. Taxonomy (NCBI): domain Eukaryota; kingdom Fungi; phylum Ascomycota; class Sordariomycetes; order Ophiostomatales; family Ophiostomataceae; genus Ceratocystiopsis; species Ceratocystiopsis brevicomis. The sequence goes on from PCDN01000001.1 coordinate 638,569, forward strand.
CTTCTCCTGCGGTCGCATCCCAGTGTTCACCATCCACCCCCCCTCTTCCCTCCAATGGATGCCCGCGGCCTCCTCGAGTCGCAAGGCTGGCGAGGCCTCGGCCATACGCTGCACGCCACAGACGACAAAACAGGTCTCGCCCGGCCCCTGCTGCTAACGCGCAAGACCGACCGTCTCGGCCTCGGCCACCAGGACGTGCACGCCCGCGAGGCGGCTGTCGACCAGTGGTGGCTGAATGCTTTTGACCAGCACTTAAAGGCGCTCAATCCTGGTACTACGATTGCAACAACAGCGACACAACCAGCAGCCCTTCAAGCCTTTGCGGGCAACTGGGGCAAGAACAAATACCGCGGCGCATACGGACTGGAAACTTCGTTTGTGCGCGGCGAAAAGATTGAGGGAACGATCAAGGACCCGAAAGAGGCCAAGAGCAGCAGCAGCAGCAGCAGCAGCAGCAGCAGCAGCAGCAGCGGAAGTGACAGTGGCACCTCTGATACGCCAAGTACAGGCGTGACAACCCCCGAGAGCAAAGAGGCGCCCTCGACACAACACAGCGAAAAGAAAAAGGACAAGAAGGACAAGAAGCGGAAGCGGACCGCAGAATGCGACGAGGACGAGGAATCTAGGCGACAAAGGACGAAGGAAAAGAAGAAGAGAAAGGCGCGGAAGGAGAAGAAATTCGCGGCAGAGGAAGTGGGATCACAACCCAACACCGAGAAAAAGAGCAAGCGGCCGCAAGCCGACGAGACAACAAAACGTCATCACGAGAAGGAAGAGCGGCAAAGGGCAAGAGAAGCCAAACGGGAACAGAAGGCCGAACGAAAACGGCAGAGAAGGGCGGAAAAGAAGCAGAGAAAAGCAGATGAAAAGAGACGGATAAAGGAGGCAGAGACAAAAGACGAACGAAGGATACGGAGGGCGGAGAAAAAGGCCAAGAAGGCGGCAAAACGGGCTCGGAAGAGCGGCGAAGGCATGGCATGTTGAACCAGCGGGTCTCTTCTTTGCTCCTGTTATTTCTCTTTTTTTTTCTTTTTTTCTTTGCTTTTCCTGCCATTGTTGTTTTCAGCGAATCATTTTGGACCTGCGCCGCAGCCAGGCAGATATAGGACAGCCACCTCTAGACGATCGAGATATACACAGAGAGGGTAGAGAGTATTAAAGGGTATCCAGGCTCTATCAACGTGCAGTAGAAGACAAAACAAGCCAGCTTGTCCGCGATTATCCTTTTTTTTTTCCCTTTTTCTTTCATACCTCGCTCCGGAGTACCCCCGGTCGGCCTGTTAGAAGCCACGGCCGGCGATTCCAGAACTCGTCCTTGATAATATCAATGTGCTCAACCGTGATCCGTGCCTTGGCCCGGCGCTTCCTCTCGCTCTCCTCCTTGGACCGGGATAGCACCGGTGGCTCGCCCAGATTGTCGGCAGCGTCAGCAATGTCTGCTGCGCTGGTCTGCTTCGTCGCTTCTGGGTCGACGAGCTCGTACTGGATCGGTCAGGCGAAGGCAGGCGGAAAAACAGGGGAAATGCCAAGGGGGAGAAGGCTTACGTCTCGGAAAAGGACACTGCCCTTTTTATACATTTCGGGCTCCTTGTTGTAGTTGATCCCAAACCTGGAGAAGAGGATCTCGTTCTTGTCTGCGGAAAAGGTGCCCTACGGTGGGTGAGCCACTGCACAGAAAAGGCTATTGGGTTCACGTACCTTGAGGAGCTCTGTTGCCTCGACGCTGCTGAGTCCACCTTTCTGCACGAGCGTCCAGAAGGTCGTGTTATAGAGGTTGTTGATGTGGCCTTTCGTGTCAGCGAGGTGCCGTTCTAGAAGCACAACGGCGCCGGCACCCACAGTCAACCTGCCGCCAGCTCAGGTAATCCCGTAGGTCCTGCACGCTTGGGTAGCACACGGCACGGCCGTCAAAGGTCGGTAGCAGCGACGGCACGAGCGGTTTGGTCGGCAGAAACGTCGGCCACAGGTGCACGTAAGCGGCGGTGAAGGTCGACACCACGGTCGATACCAGCTTGCTGCTGCGCCGCTCAAACAGTTGGCACGCCTTGTGGAACACGAAGCTGAACTCGTCACTGACGCCGTAGGCCAGCACAATGTCGGGCAGGTCGGCGACGACCACGTTGGCCGCTGCGTTCATGAGATCGAGCGCGCGCATGTCGTTGGGCTTTTCGAAGCCGTACCGTGCGCAGAGCCTGTCAAGTCAGACGTGTGCGCTATGAGAGACAAGTCCCCGGCCAGAAGTTCACCTACTTGGTGAATCCACGGCCGTCGATGCGGACCACAATCCAGGTGTTAAGGAGGAGGACATCCGGCTGCTCAAAGAGCCGGACGTACTCGTATCTGGTGCCAGACAGTCAGAAGCTGGTACCCAGAAGCGGGCGCAAACAGGGAGTCCAACGTACTTGGAATTGGCCATGGCGGACGTGTGGTAGACAAGCCTGGCCGGGATCGTTGCAAAGATCAAAGAGGCCGCAGGACGCCCCGCAGGCCTTTCAGCCTTGTGGCGCTGGACCTAGCGCAGAGCTAGCCCTGTGTCGCGTAACGCGCAGCTACATCACAGCGGGCGGGGGGGGGGAAAGAAAAGCAAAAAAAAAGGAAACGGCCAGAAAACCGGCGAGCCAACTCCCACCTCCGCGCCCCAGCTGCCCCCCTGCCCGGCTGCTCCTCCTCCAATATGAATTTCCTGCTGTCAGAAGACTACCTTCTGCAAGACTACCCCGAAAACATCACCAACACCATCCGCTCTGGCCATGCCACCTGCTTGCGCTTCAACCGCAAGGGCGACTACCTCGCCTCGGGTCGCGTCGACGGCACAGTCGTCGTCTGGGATCTGGACACGATGGGCGTCGCGCGTAAGCTGCGCGGTCACGCGAGCAGCATCTCGTCGTTGAGCTGGTCGCGCTGCGGCCGGTACCTGCTGACGGCCTGCCAAGGCTGGAAGGCCATCCTGTGGGACCTGCAGGACGGGCGCAAGCACCGCGAGGTGCGGTTCCGGGCGCCAGTCTACATTGCCGAGCTACACCCGTGGAAGATGTGCGTCAAGGAATTACAATGTGCTGGAAAGGGGCGCTTGGCCGGAGAACTGACCCCCCAGAACGCACTTTGTTGCGTCCATCTACGAAGAACAGGCCCTCCTCGTCGACATTACCGACCCCGTCGACGTCAAGCACACCATCCCGTCCAAGCCGCGCCGGCCAGACACCGACGACTCGGCCATGCGCGACAAGTGGGCCAAGGAGGACGCCAAGCAGATGACCACGGTGACCATCTACGCGGCGTCCGGCGGCCACATCCTTTCAGGCACGAGCAAGGGCTGGATCAACATCATCGACGCGGCCACGCTGGACGTGATCTTCTCCAAAAAGGCCTGCGGCGGCGTCGTCACCACACTGCGTCTCAACGCCAGTGGCAAGATCCTGCTGGCCAACTCGCAGGACCGCATCATCCGCTCGCTGCACATGCCGCCCAGTCTGGCCCGCCCCGACCTGCTCGACCCGGACACCATCCAGTTGCCGGACGAGCACAAATTCCAGGATGTCGTCAACCGCCTGTCCTGGAACCACATCGCCCTCAGCCCCACTGCCGAGTACGTCGCCGCGTCCACGTACAACAACCACGAGCTCTACATTTGGGAGCGCAACCACGGCTCGCTCGTGCGCATGCTCGAGGGCCCCAAGGAGGAGCAGGGTGTCATCGAGTGGCATCCGCACCGCGCCCTGCTGGCCGCCTGCGGCCTCGAGACCGGCCGCATCACCATCTGGTCCGTCACCAGCCCGCAGAAGTGGTCTGCGCTGGCGCCCGACTTTGCCGAGGTCGAGGAGAACGAAATCTATGTTGAGAAGGAGGACGAGTTCGACACCTACCCGCAGGAGGAGATCACCCAGCGCCGCCTCGACGCCGAGGACGAGGAAGTCGACGTGCTGACCATTGAGCGGACCGCCGTGGATATGTTCGACGCAGCCTATGGTGGGAGCATTGGAGAAGACGGCGGGGTGCGGGGCCAGTCCAATGCTACCTTCCGCATGCCCATCCTGTATGATCTGGGCGAGTCTGATAGTGAAGACGAATTCGTGGCAGTATCTACAGGTACTATGCGGCGACGCAGTCCCGGCGATGGTCAGAGCGTCGACCTGGAGATGGATGGGGGTGGCGGCGGTGGCGAAGAACGACAGGGCAGCACCAGAAAGTCAGCCAGCACGAGAGGGGGCCGCACTAAGCGGCGATAGGTGCGTCGTTGGGGGGTGGCGGGTTTTTTTTCTCTCCTTTGGTAGTGTCATTGCGTATGGCGTAGGGTTCGTTCGTCTCTGCGTAGATATGTCATTTGGGATGTTGACGGCGTTGGGCGGAATTCTTCACGAGTAACGAAAAACAAGAAAACAAAAAAAAACAAACAAAGCATAGTAAAAAGGAAAGAAAAGGAAATGCAAAGAGTCATAATGAATCCAGATGGCGAAGAAAGGACAGACGACCGGAAACGATTGCTATTGTTGCGCATCGAGTAAGTAAGTACCTCAGCTGTACCTCGCTGCGCGCCATTGCAGTCGCATTGCAGTCGCAAGGCAGCACACCAACAGCCTTCCACAAAAGCCACACAACGAGTAAATTCCAGAACGTCCAGTTCTATGTACCTCCAATGTACTCAATAGACTTCACGTGAGGAGCACAATAAAGGAGACGCACTAGACTTCTTTAGTACTAGCGCGGTTGGAACGCAACGCGCAAGGGGGCAAGCGCAGGGTTTTTCCTCCCTCTCCCTTCGCCCTCGGTTTTTAGTCGTCGCTTCGCTTTCCTTCCATTCACATCGTCAACCCTGTCCGCCTTTCCACGTCGACGACCCATCGGAAAGCGCGTCGCTCATCTCGATTCGGCATTTTCATTCGTTTGTCGGTTGCAGGATTATCGTACCGAGTGCGGTTTCGGCTTTTGCGCGCGCGCGATCGAGCGACTGGGCAAAAAAATAATACGAAAAGAACGATTGCCACCTGTTTTCCATCGATCAACGAGTTGTAATATCGACAAGTTGGCGACGACTCCCGTTCCCGGCCGCCGTTGAGGCACGACCGCCTTGCCTCTACGGCATCGGGGGAGGTTTGAGTCGTTGGAAGGACGCGTTGTTGTGTACGTGGGAGATTACTCGTTGCTTTCGTTTCTGCTGAAAAGCGTGAGCGAAACGTGACAACGCAGCCCAGAGCGACGAATCATCGACTGGTCCATCGCCACGCCTTTTCTCATAGCCGAATTTGACGCGCAACCCAACCATCGACCGTGTCTATTCCCCATCCCTCTTCCCGTCTCCCACTTCCACTCGTCGCTTGCTTTTTTCGGGGCTTGCGCGTAAAAGACAACCGGAATCATGGCGAACCTCTACTTTGCGCACTCGAGTGCGCCTCTCAAGACCATCGAGGAGATCCAGTTTGGCATGCTGTCCCCCGATGAGATCAAGAACATGAGCGTCGCCCACATCATCTACCCGGAAGCCATGGATGAGAGCAAAACCAAGCCGCGCGATGGCGGTGTCAACGACCCTCTGCTCGGTTCCGTCGACCGCCAGTTCAAGTGCAAATCGTGCACGGAGAACATGTCCGAGTGCCCCGGTCACTTCGGCCACATCGAGCTCGCCAAACCCGTTTACCACCCGGGTTTCATCAAGAAGACCAAGAAGGTCCTTGAGATCGTCTGTCACAACTGCAGCATGATCCTTGCGGACAGGGTTAGTACTTGAGAGATCCAGATCCACACACACGCGTGCGCGCTTGCGCGTGTGCACGCGGCGGGTTGCTGTTTTTGGGTTCTCTTAAACGTGTGTGCTAATCATACCTTCGTTCTTCCCGCCGCCTTTCGACACAGTCCGATCCTGAATTTTTGGCTGCCGTCAACACACGCGATCCCAAGGCCCGGTTCCAGCGCGTTTGGGAATGCTGTAAGAAGAAGAAGCGGTGCGAGAACGAGGTCAAGACCGAACAGGAAGACGAGTTCGACCCCAACCCGGTCAACAAGGTCAAGCAGCAGCCGCACAGCCATGGCGGCTGCGGAAACACACAGCCAGCCGTTCGCCAGACGGGCCTGCAGCTGTGGGCACACTTTGAGATCGAGCGCGACGAGGGCGGCAAGGTCAAGGAGAAGAAGCTGCTCACCGCCGAGTTGGCCCTGAACATCCTTCGTCGCATCTCCACAGATGACATTCGGGACATGGGTCTCAATGTCGACTATGCCCGCCCGGAGTGGATGGTTGTCACTGTTCTGCCTGTGCCCCCGCCGCCGGTGCGTCCCAGTATCTCCATGGACGGCACGGGCACTGGCATGCGGAACGAGGACGATTTGACTTTCAAGTTGGGCGACATAATCCGCGCCAATGCCAACGTCAAGCAGGCCATCAACGAGGGCTCGCCTGCCTACATTGCTTCCGAGTTCGAGCAGCTGCTTCAGTACCACGTGGCCACGTACATGGACAACGACATAGCCGCCATTCCGCGTGCGCTGCAAAAGAGCGGCCGTCCAGTCAAGGCCATCCGCGCGCGTCTCAAGGGCAAGGAAGGTCGTCTGCGTGGTAACCTGATGGGCAAGCGTGTCGATTTCTCTGCACGTACAGTCATCACGGGCGACGCCAACATTTCTCTTGACGAGGTCGGCGTTCCGCGCAGCATCGCCCGCACCCTGACCTACCCCGAGACCGTGACGCCATACAACATCAGCCGACTGCACCAGCTTGTCCAGAACGGGCCTAACGAGCACCCGGGCGCCAAGTATGTTATTCGTTCTGACGGCACGCGCATCGATCTTCGCCACCACCGGCGTGCGGGTCAGATCTCGTTAGAGTACGGTTGGAAGGTCGAGCGGCATCTGATTGACGGCGACTACATCATCTTCAACCGTCAGCCATCGCTGCACAAGGAATCGATGATGGGCCATCGCGTTCGTGTCATGCCCTACTCTACCTTCCGCCTGAACTTGTCGGTGACGTCTCCGTACAACGCCGATTTCGACGGTGATGAGATGAACTTGCACGTCCCGCAGACGGAGGAGACACGTGCTGAGGTCAGAGAGCTCTGCATGGTGCCCCTCAACATTGTTTCACCGCAGCGCAACGGTCCCCTGATGGGCATTGTCCAAGACACGCTGGCTGGCGCATACAAGCTGTGCCGTCGTGACGTCTTCCTCTCCAAGGAGCAGGTGATGGACATTATGCTTTGGGTACCCGAGTGGGATGGTGTGATTCCCCAACCGGCGATCTACAAGCCGCGGCCACGTTGGACGGGAAAGCAAATTATGAGCCTTGTGATCCCTAAGACGGTTAGCCTGCGCATGGGCAACGATGACTTCGCTCTCAAAGATGACGGTTTGCTGATCCAGACTGGCGAAATCATGTACGGGCTGTTGACCAAGAAGAGCATCGGTGCCTCGGGTGGCGGTATTATCCATATCTGCTTCAATGAGCTTGGTTCCGACGCGGCTATGGCATTCCTCAACGGGTGCCAGCGGGTGGTCAACTACTGGCTGCTGCATAATGGCCACAGCATCGGTATCGGCGACACCATTCCCGACAAGGCTACCATCGAAAAGGTCCAGATGCAGATCGATGAGCAGAAGGACGAGGTTCGCAAGCTCACGGCACAGGCCACGGCTAACGAGCTGGAAGCTCTGCCTGGTATGAACGTTCGTGAGACCTTTGAAAACAAGGTTTCCAAGGCCCTCAATACCGCCCGTGATAAGGCCGGTACCACGACGCAAGAGAGTTTGAAGGATAGCAACAACGCTGTCACCATGGCTCGGTCGGGATCCAAGGGTTCGTCGATCAACATTTCCCAGATGACGGCCCTGGTGGGTCAGCAGATTGTGGAAGGAAGACGCATTCCCTTTGGCTTCAAGTACCGCACGCTGCCACACTTCACCAAGGACGACTACTCGCCCGAGGCTCGCGGCTTTGTGGAGAACTCGTACCTCCGTGGGCTCACGCCGACCGAGTTTTTCTTCCACGCCATGGCTGGTCGTGAGGGTCTCATTGACACCGCCGTGAAGACGGCCGAGACGGGTTACATCCAGCGCCGCCTGGTCAAGGCTCTCGAGGACGTCAGTGCCAAGTACGACGGCACTGTGCGTAACTCACTGGGGGATGTCATTCAGTTCATCTATGGCGAGGATGGTCTTGACGGTGTCCACATTGAGGAGCAGCGTATGGACCACCTCAACATGTCGAGTATCCAGTTCGACAAGCGATTCAAGCTGGACGTCATGAGTGAGAAGCGGCCTGTCGCGTTGGATTCACTGGAGTACGCCAGCGAGATTGCAAACGATCCCGAGGCACAGAGCCTTCTGGATGAAGAGTACGAGACACTGATGGCCGACCGCGAGCTGGTCCGTTCGATCAACCGGAAGCGTCTGAGTACCATTTTGGGCAAGAAGGACGAGGAGATGATGCAGCTGCCACTGAACGTGGTGCGCCTGATTAACTCGGCTCAGAAGCTCTTCCGTCTGGACGATTCGCAGCGCAGCGACTTGCGTCCTCAGGATGTCATCCCTACTGTGCGGAGGATGCTGGATCAGATGGTGGCTGTGCGCGGCATGGATTCTATCTCGACGGAGGCCAACAACAGTGCCACGATTCTTTTCAAGGCACAGCTCCGCTCGCGTCTGGCGTACAAGCGCCTGGCGGTAGACCTGCGACTGACTCGTCTGGCATTTGACCACATCGTCGGTGAGCTCACCAGCCGCTGGGCGCGGTCCATGGTGAACCCTGGCGAGATGGTGGGTGTCTTGGCGGCGCAGTCGATTGGTGAGCCGGCCACACAGATGACGCTCAATACGTTCCATTTTGCTGGTGTGTCGTCGAAGAACGTGACGCTGGGCGTGCCTCGTCTCAAGGAGATCCTGAACGTGGCCAGCAACATCAAGACGCCGGGCATGATGGTGTACCTGGACGATGCGGACGGCCGGCCACCAACGCAAGATCGGGCCAAGGAGCTGCGGAGCATCGTGGAGCACACAAACCTCCGGTCGGTGACGGCCGTGACGGAGATCTACTACGACCCAGACGTGCGGTGGACGAACATCCCCGAGGACGAGAACATCCTGGAGTCGTACTTCTTGATTCCCGAGGACGTTGCCACCAACCTGGACCAGCAGTCCCGCTGGATGCTGCGTATCACTCTGGACCGCCAGAAGATGCTGGACAAGGGTCTGACGGTAGAGGATGTGGCAACGCGCATCAAGGAGGAGTACCCGAGCGACCTGGGTGTGATCTTCAGCGATAATAACGCCGATAATCAGGTGATTCGGATCCGGACGGTGCGGCCGAACGGCGACAAGGAGGAGGAGGGCCTTCTCGAGGACGACGTGATGCTGAAGCGGCTGGAGACGCATCTGCTGGACACGATGACGCTGCGTGGTGTGGCGGGCATTGAGCGTGCGTTCCTGAACAAGGACACAGTCTTGATCCGGACGGAGAACGACGGGCTGTTAGCTTCCAAGGACGATGAGCGGTGCACGGCGTGGTACCTGGACACGGAAGGTTCCGCGCTGCGGGAGGTACTTGCGGTGGATGGTGTCGACCCGAAGCGGACATACACAAACGACCTGCACCAGGTCGTGGACGTGTTCGGTATTGAAGCAGCCCGGTCGACGCTGCTGCGCGAGCTGACGCAGGTGCTGTCGTTCGATGGTTCGTACGTCAACCACCGCCACCTGGCGCTGCTTGTGGACGTCATGACGTACCGCGGCAGCATCGCGGCGGTGACGCGCCACGGCATCAACCGCGCGGATACGGGTGCGCTGATGCGTTGTTCGTTTGAGGAGACAGTGGAGATTCTGCTGGAGGCGGCCGCGGTGGGCGAGCTGGACGACTGCAGAGGCATTTCGGAGAACGTGATGCTGGGCCAGCTGGCGCCGATGGGCACGGGCCACTTCGAGGTGCTCTTGGACCCGAAGATGCTGGAGACGGTCATTTCGGACAACTCGCGCATGGGTCTGATGCCGGGCCTGACGGTCAAGGGCAGCCAGCTGGAGGGTGCGGCTACGCCGTACGACTCGGGCTCGCCCCTGGCAGACTCTGGGTACCTCAGCATCAGCTCGCCGGCGATGGGCAGCTTCTCGCCCATTGTCGGTGCCGGGTCGGAGACGCCGGCAGGCCTGGGAACGGAGTACGGTGGCGGGTTCGGCGGCATCGGCGGTTACTCGGGCGCCAGCCCGCGGCCGACGAGCCCCTTCAGCACGTCGCCGACGTCGCCATTCAGCAGCGGATATGGCAGCTACTCGCCGACATCGCCGTCAGCCGGGTACTCGCCGACGTCGCCGATGATGGACTTGGGCGGACGGTATGCGTCGTCGCCGCAGTTCAACCCGTCGTCGCCGTCGTTCTCGCCGACGTCTCCGATGATGCGCCCGACAAGTCCCAACTACAGCCCGACGTCGCCCAGCTTCTCACCGGCCTCGCCTTCTGCGGCGCGGCACTACTCGCCTACGTCGCCGGCGCAGCACAACTCGCCGACGTCACCGTCGTACTCGCCTGCCAGCCCCAACTACAGCCCGGCGTCGCCGAATCTGCATGCGACGTCGCCGTCATACTCCCCCGCATCGCCGTCGTGGTCGCCAACATCGCCAGAGGCGTACTCGCCGACAAGTCCGACGTTCCAGCGGTCGCCTGGCCAGCAGGCATCTCCGACGAGCCCCAGCTACTCGCCAACGTCTCCGACGTTCTCCCCTCGCACTCCTGGACGCGGCGCGCCAGGTCAGGTGTCATAGTATGTCTTCTTCTTTTTACTTTCTCAATCCAAAAGTTGTCCATGCTAACAACCATTCCAGCTCTCCCACGTCGCCGACCAACCATTAGTGCCTACTCTCTTTTCTACTCCATCCTTGACTTGAATCCTATATCATCCCTATGCTGGTTCCCTCCCGCTTTTTTGCTTTATATGTGGCTTGTTATATCGCCACACACTGCCATATTACTGTGTTTTCTTTCTATCGTTTTGACACAGGCTGTCACGGGGTTGTCCTGGTTTTCTTGTTCGTCGCTTTTGCTGCTCGAGTTACTCTGCTTTTATCTGATTTTATGCATTGCTTGCTTGCTTTGGTTTTGTTCGTACATTTCGATTCTGCTGCGTTATAGAAGCGTTGCGTTCCATTTCCTCCCTATAATCAGGGACCCAAAAAAAGGACACAAGGGGGCGGGCGGTTGCTATTCACGACATCGTGAGGGGGCTAGGAAATGGTGTGGTGGTTATTCTCTTTTTTCTATTTATTTCCCACCCCCCTCGCCCCCAAGAACGACGAGTTTGTACTATATTCAAATGAGGACCAAAAAAAAGAGGACGAGTGAGGGGGAGCCTGCTGAGGAAAACGAGACCGGTGTTTTTGCTGTGCCCGTCCATAGAATGAAGGGCGTTTATGAGACGAGATGGGCGGCCTGAGAGAAAGGAGACAAAAACAAGAAAAACTCCCACAAAAAAGAGAAAGGAAGAGAGCGAGGAAACGTGAGAGGACCGCTGGAAAAGGCTTCTTTTTTTTCATTTGTTCCATTTTCCCCGCCGGCAAGTCTAGATTGCACCTGCTGATTTGCTATTTGTGTTTTCGCGGTTCGCGTGTTACTGTTCTGGTTTCTCCCAAATGACAACAGAAGTATAGCAACATGTGCTAGCTAGCCCGTCAATGTGCGAAGGGGAATAGACGTTTGCAGACGTCTGCAGGCTGTCGCGGCTGCCGTAGTTGTTTTGTCCTCCGACCTTCGGATGTAGCCACGCTTGCACGCTTGACAGCCTTGCCCTAGAGACGCCTTTCTGCGCCTCGCGCTTTCCGTTAACGGAGAGAGGGGGGGTCCCTTCCCGACGTCTTTGCCATGTCTTGTTCTTTCCCTTTGGGTTATTTCTATCCTTTTCCCCTCGATTTTCCCTTTCCCTTTCGCTTCGCTCTTTTTCTGTTTTCTGTTTTCTGCTTTCGTTGTTTTTCTCGCCTGGACGGCTTCCCACACTCAAAAACATGTGATATGTAAAGATATGTAACGCCGCCGCAGTGCACCCACCCTTTGGGCCGACAAACACGGGAGAAGAAACCTGCTTGCAAGGCCACCCGCCATATTGCGCCGAGCAAGCAGTGTCGCGTCGAAGCAGATGGGTTCGGACAAGCGGAAAGCAAGAGGGCGAATGAGGGAATTCAGCATGCTCACTTCGCCGTGTTCACCCGCCTGAGACCTACATATGGGCATCCTCAGTCACGTCGCTCTGTGCGCGGATGCGGATGCGGATCATTGCAGAATTGTGTTTGGGCACTGTGGCAGAAGCGAGACAATCAGACGTCGAAGCCTATTACTGCGGCTACGAGCGACGGCGAAAGGCATCGAAGAAAAGAGACAGTTTTCGGATTGCTAACCAAATTCCAGATCTATGGCGCCTGATCACCTGCTCTGCTACAGGGGGTTTGCGCGCCAAAAGAAAGAGCTAAAACTGCAGCGGGGCTGGCTTGAGCACTGTTCACGTGCAAATCCAATGGGGGCCGCGGCCGGGGCTGGAGGCAGTGCAAGTGCTACTGCAAAAGGAGAAAAAGCCGAACAACAAAAAAAGCCGGTCAGCTGGCTGGGAAAAGAGATTGCGCCTTTTGTGTGGCACTTTTTTCTTTGCCCCGAGTGCTCCGTGTCAGCTTGTTGTCTGCCGTCACCGGACCAATCAATTCGTCATTTCAATGCCAGCAGACAGCGAGCGAGACCCGGGCCGCGGTTAGAACAGTATACCACCACCACCCCCCGCGGATAGATTGTCGCCGCTCCTGGCCTTCCTTCACATCTTACCGGCTAGCCTCGGGCGATTTGTTCGCGGCATACGCCGTTCGGTGCCAGGCGCTTGCGACTCAGCCGACCGCAGAAGTTCGGCCGTTCCCCGCAAAATCCTCTCTTGCACGGATTCCGGGGCCGTCTCTTTGGCCACTGCCTGGCCTTCCCTTTGTCCATGATACGTTTACTCAGACCACCCCGATGGCCGACGGCATGCATTTCCGCGTGCTATTTCCCGAGAAATCTTTTCGGTTCAACCGAAACGGATCAGCCCCCCCCCCCCTAATTAGCAATCATTAGGGCGCGCCCCCAGCTTTCTGCGTTGTTCGCCACCTGTTTCGAGTTCTCCACGGGGGTCACGATGCCCCGCGAAGTCGCGGCGGGCGCGTTCCTCGTGTCCGTGTTTTTTTTTTGGGGGGGGGGAGGTCTTTTTTCGTCTTTCGTTGCTTTATGTACGAGTTCCAATGGACAATGCATTCGAGGTCATCATCTCAACGGCGTTCCTTGTNGGGAGGGGGGGGGGTCCTTTAGACATGGGAGATGGGACATTTGGCAGCAAAAACTTTTTGCTGCCTTTTGCTCCCATTAACCCGACACACCCGGCATGGCCAGATGGTGTGCTGTAATTGCATGACTGCATGACCGCATACACAGGCGGCATTCTGTCATATTCTTTGTTTCCCCACCCCAACACACAACATATGTATGGCCTTTGTTACAAGTGTATCTTACTTTGGCAAGTTTCCTAGCTAGGCACTAGAGGTCATCTTTCGCCAGCACACGTATATAAATGACTGGCCCGGGTGTGTCCTTTTTCTTTTTTCCCCTTGCTCCCGTCCCCCTGTCTTATCGTGGCACCGTCTTACTTTTTCTTTTTCCTGTTTCTTCTCCATCCATCCAGGATTAAAACGTTGCTATCTCCCCCCCCCCCCTTCCTCGGAATAAATATCCGTTTCTCACCTTTGTCTCCGACTCAAGTTCCTTTCCAACTCCCAACCTTTTTTTCTCCTCGGCTTCGTCTCTTCGCCCTTCATCAAAAAGTCTTACACAAATACACACACTCTCAATATGTCGTCCACTACCGCCACCAACGAGGAGATCCTCACACTCGCCGCCCAGGCAAAGAACTTTGTTCCTCTTGCCGCAGACCGCCTGCCGGCCGGCTTTCTGACGCTGGCCCCGACGACGTCTGCCTCCTACCCCCAGCGCAAGGCGTCTGTGCCCGAGGCCGCCGTTGACGTTGCCGTCCCTGCCGTTGCCCAGGACGCCGCCGTGGCAGCGGTTACGCCCGCGGCCGCCGACAGTGCCCTTGTCGAGGCGAAGCAGCGCCGTAGCTCCAGCCAGAGCAGCGCCGGCCTGCGGTTCCTGAAGCTGGGCCCGGTACACTGGGGCGAGCACCTGGGCGAGCACCAGGAAGACTTCCATGAGGTTGCGGTTGAGGAGTCCTCGTAAGCAGAGACTTGGACCGAGTCGGCGATTGAACCTTGGACACAGCGGAACGGCGCAACTTTTTGGATTTTGGATCTTGGGATTCCTTTTATGTTTTCTATTTGTTTGTTTTCTGTCGTTTGCGTGTCTTCTCTGCGACTGGGCAAAACCATAGACAGTCCCTTTTTGTTTCCGCGTTTCTCTAGACTTACGAATTTACGGGTATACCAAACAAAGATTGCATCCTTCTCGCTTCGACTTTCTCGTTCTGGATTCTTCACTAGCCAAATCTCCCTCTTTCCCCCTCCCCACGAGGGGTTGTTCCTCCATGCATCATCCCCGCAGGATGCGTTCTGTAGTTGCCTTCCAAGTCGCTTGTTCGCCAAGTTTCCTGGCAACGCGCAAATTGAAACAAGAAGGCGAGAGAAAATTGGAAGAAAAAAAGGGCATTAACTTCGTGTCTTTTGTTATCTTCTTTCCTTTGTCGTCATCATGGTCATGTGAACACGCTCAGCGTTCAGCGTTGGAGGGGTCCACCCCCGCTTAAATTGTCCTAAGGACGCGACCGTGTTCTGCTCCGCTTCGTGCACCCGTTCTCTGCAAACCGTATACCCACACGTCCCACACACCACAACCGGACATGTCGTTGTCGGTGTCATCTGGAAGCTCACTTGTGTGGTTCCGCTCCGCGCCAGCCGAGCAAGGGCAGCCGGCGGCAGCGCCGGCTGTTGTACAGGCGGCAGAAGTGTCGTCACCCATAGCAGTGCCGGAAGACGATGTTGGCTTCGGCGTCGGCGTCGGTGGCAGTGGCAGCGGCACTAGCATCACCCGTGCATACCGTCCTGTGCGCCAATTGCCATACGAGCTGAGAGACCACATACGCGTGTTTCTGGAAGAGCGCATGTGTACGTGTGAGGAGGGGGAGAGGGCACAGGGGGCGGACCTCAAAGACTAACCTGGAACAGACGGCGATGCCATCCAACTGCTGGCCAGTCTGCTGGCCGCCGGCGGCTCCGACCGGCCTGAACACAACACATCCGATACCGCCGAAACCACCGCAACCACCGACAGCACCCCCGTCTGGGTCCCCCCGCCGAGCCACCTGGCCGTACTGGCCACGCTCGCCGTGCACCCGGCCCACACAACCCGGCCCCAGAACGGTGGCACCGACCTGCGCGTGGCCGGCCACGCGTTGCAATACCTGCAGCATCTTTTGGCGGTGGCGGGCCCGGTGCAGGCCGACCTCGCGCGCGCGTTTGTCTTTAAGAGCCAGCGACGGCGGCAGGCGGCAGCGGGCCGGAGCAGTGGTGCGGCAGGTACAGGTGCGCTCAGCCGGTCAAACTCCCAGCGGGGTGGCCGGGGCCGGGGTCGTGGGCGAGGGGGGCGGGGGCGTGGACGTGGGCGTAGTTGGGGTCGCGGCCGCCCTCCAGGGCGACAGCATCCACAGACGAGCGACCGGCTGTCGCGGAACGGCGGCCACCGAAGCAACGTGAGCGACTACGTTGACAGCAGCACGCTGTTTTTGGAGGGCGACGAGCCGGACAGCGGGCGAGCCGAGCCGCGCAACGGCCACTTGGACGACGCCCGCCACGGCCACCATGGCGGCGACAGCAGCAGGGAAAATGACGATGCCAGCAGTGCATTTGACGACGAGCTCGATGATGATGGACTGGACAGCAACGACGACGACTATGGCGACGATGACGACGCAGATGACGATGACGACGGCGACACCGACCCGGAGGCTGTGGTCGGCCGCATGGCCACGCGCGACAGCGTCTGGGTGCGCGGGCACGACTTCTGGCACGTCGCCGGCTGGGCGCTGGGCTGTAGCGTGGCCGAGCCGGCGCGGTGGCGGTTCTGGCGGCCGTGGCTGGCGTACATGGTGGACGCGCTGGAGGCAGATCTGGGGGCGCGGCTGGAGCAGGCGGCAGTGGCACAGGACCATGCCGCCAGGTCGTCTTCCCCTTCGCCCCTGCACGACACCCTGCTGTTCCAGTACCTCGACGGCCACCGCAGTCACACGCAACTGCGGCGCATTGCCGCGGCCATCCTGGTTTCAGACGGGTCGGCGTTGGCGGCCGCCGCACAGCAGCAGCACAACGGGTTGATCGGTGGCGTTTTTGAAAAGGAGACAGCACACCGGGGCGCCGGCGGTGCTCCGTCTTCCGCGGCGGCAAAACAGAAGCAGAGGGACGACCCAGCAGCCACGGCCAAGCGCGTCCTCGACCTCGACAACTTCCAGCTGGACGACGACAACGACGATGGCGGCGACGATGGCCCCGACAAGAACACCACGGACACGGGCCCGGCCGTTGGCCCGGGCGACGAGGCCGGCTATGTCGAGTCGCTTCCGCTACGTCGTCGCCTGGTGTATTTGGTGAGAGGATCATCCATTTTATGATCTACCCTTTTTGTGCTAATACGTCCTCCAGCTAGTCCTTGCGTCCGTCTGTTTCCCCGATGGCTTTGTCTCCACCACCGCCATCTACCGCGCCGTCGCCGAGGTGCTGCGCGAAGCAGACGTCTCCATCTATGCGGCGTTCCTGGCCTCGCTGGGCCCGGGCGCCGTGGCGGACTCGCCGGCCCTCGCGCTGTCGGCCATGCCGCGGGGCCTGTCGCTGCCGCCACCGCCGCTCGAGGCCTTCACTGGCTTGCTGCGCCACATCCTGGTGTCGTATATGCCGGCGACGGCGCCTCGGGGCCTGGAAATCCGTGGCAGCGGCAGCAGCAGCAGTGTTGGTCTCGGCGTCACCCCTGCGCTGCTCGAGCGCTGCATCCTGCCGTTTGCCGCCAACACGGTCCTGCTCGGCGCCAACCTGCGCATGGCCCTGGCCATTGAGGCCCTGTTCCGGCTGACGTGGACGGCCTCGCGCGGGGCATCGCCCATCTGGACGGCGTCGCTCCAGGAAGCGGCCGAGGCAGGCGTGCGCGTGCGGGAGGCGCGGGTGCGGGCTGCGCCCAAGGGTCGGCCCGGGCGCAAGCCCGCGAATCCGGTGGCGGCTCCAGCGACAATGTCGGCGATCGAGGTGCTCGGGCAAGACCTGCTTCAGCGGTCGGGCCGGCGGCTGCTGGCGATGGTGGCGCTGGCCAAGCTGGAAGCAGGGGGTGGTGTGTGAACGCGGAACGGAGACAAAAAAAAAACACGAAGAAAAAGACATGGGACTTGCGCTATGTGCAATGGTATTCGTACACGCCCGCACTTCTCCGCATTATCGCCGCTGTATGGACGCAGCCGGGGACGGCGTCCACGCGGCCGGCTTCCAGGTTTCGCCGGGGTTGCCGTGCACCCGCTCTTCCCTTTTCCACGGATCGTCTTGTGGAAGTGGTGGTGCGGTCGCCTGTTGTGTTTCCGGCAGCGGCTGTGGTGCCGCTGTGGCAGTCACGGGCTCGATAAGCTGCGCCGTCGACTCGATCGGCCCCTCGACGCGCTGGGCGCCGGCCCAGCGCGCATCGGCGCGGGCGGCCAGCAGACGCATCTGCTGCTGGCGGGCAACCTCGGCCTTCTGCTCGGCAACGCTGGGCGCAGCGGCGCGGACGTGGCGCAGCCACTGGTGCCACTGAGGCGGGACGCGGACCTCGCCCGGGTGCGTGCCCTTGGGGTACTGGACGATGCGGCGCATGCGCTGGCCGGGGACGGCGGGATCCGGGATGGCGCGGGTGCCGCGGCCCTGGCCGCCGGAGCCGGAGCGGATGTCGCGGAATTCCCAGTAGGTGTTTCCTTGGAGGTCACGGCCTGCAGCTGTTAGCCTTGAGAAAGAGGAGAAGAAGAGAAGATATCCTGCTCACCCGCAAAAAACTGCTTTCGCCACGGCAGCTGCAGTGACTTCCAGTTGTAGTAGATGTCCGCCAAGGCGGAGAATGGATTGGGGAGCTTCGGCATCGCTTGCGGCAGGGGGCGGAGGAAGGCCTGGCCAAGAAACCAGTGGAAGAAGAAAGCGAGGGCGGAAAACCGGAAGACAACGTAGCAAAAGCAAAGCGGGTCCAATGGAGGTTCTAATGGGGCTGTGTCTTAAGAAGTGGGGCTATCACGTGACACTGATTAAGGGATTTTTGCAAGATTCTTCGATATAAGGGGCTCCGCCCCCTCTTGGGGGACCCCCCTTCCTAACTAATACAACCAACCCTTCATGCACCACTGCTATCGATAGGCTGTAATCATCGGCCTTAGGACGCAGGCATCAATAACATCATCACCCCCTTAAATTTATCCCTTTTCGGCGTTGCTGGCTCCATTCCATCGTTGGACGCAGTCATGTAATTTATCCATCCACCGTCAAATCACACCAGCTGTACTGCTAGCAACAACGAAGACGCGGTCCGCGACCCGCTGTCATCGTCGTCCCAGAACTCAACGCCACCCAGCTTGTAGCGTCGTTGGATCCGCCATAATGGATGAGAAGAAGACGCCTTCGACACCTCCTCCACGCAAAGACAGACTAGCCGACGGGGGAGAGTCGTCAGTCTCGAAAGATGAGGTTATTAGGAGTCTTTTAAACCAAATTTCCGAGTACGAAAAAGACCAGAAAAAAGACCAAAAAACCATTGCTGAGCAAGAAATGAAGCTTGTTGAGCAGCAAAAGAAGCTTGTTGAGCAGCAAAAGAAGTTTGTTGAGCAGCAAAAGAACATCGCCAAGACCAAATTACTCAACTATCTTCATCTTATGAACGTGCGTGTCTACAGCAAGTTCACGGTTGAAACGGACCGTTCTCAGCTGGCACAAGGAACAACATCGGTAGCCGGCAAGTTTTGTCCCCGGCGTCTTTGTTTCTGGGCCGACTTCAATGCGCTTCATGACCAGAAGTTCCAAGAGCTTAACGACAGCCTGAACCCTTTGGATGCCACATTTCCATCTCCCCATGAAATCAATGGGTTTTTGTCTGCTTTCAGCCCTAAGTCCAAGAACGAGGCCACGCTGCGTCCCTTTTTACGCATTGCTCTCGAGAAGCCGGCAGCTGCGATTGTAAACCAGCACCTTCACGCGACAAGCAACGATCCCCACGCCCCCCTCCCCGACTACGTCCATTTCACCGACTACGACAAGACAACATTCACAACGCAATTCTCCAAGACCAAGCTTGTCTTGGTCACGGGTGCTTCCACCATCCCCGACCGCGTCTGCATGTACGACTCTAACCAGGAGACCAAGACCAAAGTGCGTTTCCTGGTCGGTGAGTACAAGGCTGCCCACAGGTTGACAGCACCCAAGCTGGCGCATATGTTGGAGAGCCCGCCGGAAGATTTTATAGTGAAGGCGGCGAGGATCGACAAGACTGTGCCCCCGGAAGATGCGCCTAGCGACGCCTTCTTCAGCAAAAAGTACCCGACGGTGTATCTGGCCAAGGCGCTGTGCCAAGCGTACGACTACATGATTGCGGGTGCCCTGGAGTACGGCTACATTGCTACTGGATACGGGCTGTTGATGCTGCACGTGCGGCCCAACGACCTCGACACACTATACTACTACAGTGTGACGTTTGCGCTCGAAGGCGCTCAGCAGACCTCCTTGCTCCCCAAGGAGACAGCAGTAGCGTACATGTCGACTCTCGTCTTGCTGTCATTGAGGGACAAGGCTCCATTGGACGAGGAAATTGATGTTTGGGCCAAGGGCCGCATGTTGTGGCCTGGCGTCAAGTACAAAGGGAGGAGGGGAGCTATTCCGGACCTTCCGGACATTCACAAATCTGACAACGACGATGACGATAACAATGAGAACGACAATGGCGATGACAAGGGCAATGATAAAGACGGCGGCGGTGGCGGTGGCGGTGGCGGTGGCGGTGGCACAGGTGGAGGAAAGACCAGGCGCGGCGGCGGCGGCGGAGGAGACAAGAAAAAGGGCTCCAAACGGGTGGGCATGGGCTCGACGTCTGACATTGTTGTGTCTCAGAAGAAGCCTGGCGGTGCACGAGAGGACAGTGTGAACACAGCAGCAGCGCAAGGACGGCCCTTGGCTCTGGATCTGCCCTACTGCACGCAGGCCTGTCTCTTGGGCGTCGTCGACCAGCTCCCGCTCGACGAAAAGTGTCCCAATGTCGAGCTGCACCGTGCTGCGTCGCTGCGGGAACACGGCGAGCCCGGCAGCCATCCGTTGACAGAAGCGGGGATCCGGATGGCCTTGCAAGCGCAGGCTAAGGCGGCCGAGACGGACCCGACGCTGCGCTGTGTGCAGACCGGGCACGGGGGCCGCTATGGCACGATGGTGCGTGTGGCCGTCGCGGTGGCTGGTTACGTCTTTGTGGCCAAGGCGGCCTATATCCGCAGCGTCGACAGCCTGGAGCACGAGCAGCGTGTGTACCAGGCGCTCAAGGCCTGCCAGGGCAAGCTGATCCCGGTCTGTCTCGGCGTCATGACGTTTTCGTCGGCCCGGTTCACGTCGGACTGCTTGATGCGGTCGCTGTTATTTCTGTCGTACGCCGGCCGCGACCTGGGCAAACCCGAGCGGCTGCCGATCAATGTCAACCTTCAGACGGCCATGGACCGGACAGCCGACGAGCTGTACGCATTGGGGCTGCGCAATAGCGATGTGCGCGTGTACAACTGTGCCTGGAACCCCGAGACGCGGCGGGTCTTGCACTTTGACTTCGACCAAGCGACCATGGCAGCATGGGATGAGGAGAAAGAGGAGGAGAAGGAAGAGGAGGAGGGGGAGGAGGAGGGGGGGGACAAGGCGACGGTAGCGGTGGAAGCGGATGGAAGCGATGGGGTCGTAAAGGAGGACGACGTTCTGCAAGAACAGGTCCAAGAGGAACGGAGACCTTTGCTAAAGCGCAGCGTAAATACGCTAGGGGTAAGTATGACGAAGGTCCAGTCGACCGCAGAGTACTATGCAAAGATGCTGCCACGGTTGAAGAAACGGCGGGCCAACGCATGACAGCTGTTTCTGCCTTTTTACCTATTCTTTTCTTCCTTATATCGATACTATTGTATGCACTGAAAGCAGCGACGACCGCACAAGTGCCGCACCCAACCGCAAACACGGCTCGTGGACAGGGGACAGAAGAGGAGGGCATGGGGACGGAACACTACCGACGGGGACGGAGGATGAGCCGACGGGACAGACGGAAGACAGGTGACGTGGCAAGCCGAAGTGCAAACGGGCGGCAGCAGCGCAATCAGCCATTGCAAACGGCGGGCCTCCCATGGGTATAAAGAATTGCCCCCCCTCCTCTCTCCTCCGGTCACTTTTCATTTTCATTTTCATTTTCGTCCTTCTGTTCACATCTTGAAGGCAAACTGACTGGTCAACTGGTGGTGGTGGGCGTGTTGGGTTGCCACGCTGTGCGGGATGGCACGGCGGGTGCGATTTCCTGCGGAGGGAGGGCAAAAAAGATTCAACTGCTGTTCTCCGTAAGGCCACAGACAGAGCATCGACGTCTTCGTTTGCGGGGGCTCGCCGCCGCAAAGCCCCAACACGGCGAAGGACCTGCTTCAGATGGACCAGCCGATGGGAGCGTCTACCCGACTCCGGATATGTGAGCAATGCGCAGGCCATACGCCAACTGCCAGAAAAAGGTACCGAAACATTGGCAAAGACACCAGACGTGCGGGTGGCGACGATGATGCCGACGCCAGCCAGGAAGAAGATGAGGCCGAGGACGCGGGCAGTAACAGCGAGAGCCGCCCTCTCTCTCTCCCCGCCCCCATGCAGTCGAAGGTCCTAACCTTGGGGTCTGGTGCTGCTAGATGACAATCCCGTGCGACGCCGCGTACTACTGCCGCATCGTTCGAGGGTGTCTGCAGCACGTTTCGCAAGTTCACTGTGAAAGCACTGAATTGGCTTTCCAACACACCTCCGACACACCACCTCGGGGCCACGTTCTTCCTTATGGCGTCTGATCACCATGGGATCCATAGCTGACGATCCCTCGAGAAGATCTGCCTTGGTTGGCTCACCTGTACCGATGAGAATGGACGTGGCACCGCAGGCTGGAACACTCCATCCAACTGAAGACAAGACGATTGCGGCCCCAGGCGTGAACGTCTTGATTGGCGTGTTCAACCAGCAGACAGAGCAGGGGGTCGACTTTCTCGTCGTGGCCGGTACCTCTCTCCTCTGTCGGCTGTAGCAGAATATGGCGGCACCTTCTCACGGCAGCCTGGCGCGTGACGGTGCAGGCGGCAAGGACTGCCTGCCGTCGCGCGTTGAATGGTTTGCCCTGTCACTGAGGCACGAAGCCATCATGAATGGATTCTTTGCCGTGCTGCCTCTCGAAATGCAATGCGGCCATTCCAAATCAGTCTTGCATCGTGACGAGCAAAACACGAACCCGTGGCGGAGGCGGTGGCGCTGTTCGTGGAAAAGCAATTTGGAGACATGGCAGAAGCCGGATTCGGACTTTTACGCCATGAGTTGCTGGCAGAGGTCAGGCTAGAGCGCGTCGATACGTGGCATCTCAGTGACTGTATTGTCCGGTCGGCATCCGTGCCTGGTTTCAGTGGTCGCGAGAAATTTCTCGCAGTGTCTCTACGGGGACAGCCCATCAAGAGGGTCACACTGATGGCTCGGAAGGGAATCCTCAAGAGAATGACATCGAACCAGCGAGCGTGACCAATGCCCACTCACCACTGGACACTGGACACCCGAAGGGAAAAACCAGCATCCTTTACAAGGCCTTCCTGGCCAGAACGGGCTATGTGGTTTGACTGCTCCGGATCGGCCCGAGCATTGCCGAGGCACCCGACCAAAACGACCCGGGGTTGTCTAGTGACCATCTGCCTTGTTCATTCTAGTGGAGGAGGCCAACCGACAGGTCAACGGCACTGTCCACGACCGAGGCAGAGTTGCTTGCCGTGACCAATGCAACCTAAGAGTCGATGCACCTTACCTTCAGCGCGGGTCCGATCAGGATCTTCTGTGGCCATACACAGACGGCCGTTGCCGTGGTGCACCGACCTGCATCGAGACCTTGATGAGACTGCAGTTGTTAGACAAACATTGATTTGGTATAGAAGCATTGAGTCTATATAGAAAAAGAGCGCCAAACGATACAAAAAGTCGATCCCCTTCTTGCTCCGACTCTTTTCTTTCTTTCTCAACCTCATCTGCTTGCTCGTCTGGGCCACAAGAAACAGCAAACACGTCGACAGCACTGGTTATATACAAAAAAGGCACAATGGTATGCACCTCGCTTCTGACAGCAGTGTTTTTTTTGTGTATACTCATCTTTGTTCTGGTTATAGGACACTGGCCATCGGGAGAGTGTCGATGTCCACGAGCGGCTGCTACAGCTGCTTGGCTTAGCTATAGCAGACTACTAGGCGAAGTCTAATTAAATGACGGACATCCTGTCGGCAGCCATAGTGTTAAGTTCGGGACCGGGGACCGGCGCCCGGGGGTGGGGGGACATGGTGGTGGCTTTCCATAGTTTTCTTTCTTTTCTTTTATTTACGTGCTTCCGATCGGAAGGAAGTCCTGCGTGGCCAGCACAGCGCCCACTCGAAAGTGGGTCTATGGAAAAAGGGGCCAGCTTTAGGAGCTGCCCAGCTGCCCGTATGAAAGGGCTAGGGCTATAGGCACAAGCCTCTAAGGGAATTAATTAATTAACCTTTTACTACGAAGAACCGCGCAAGTATATTTTACGCTCTTACCGATTCGTCCTATGTATGACCTTTTATAAGTCCACAACACTTAGTTATTCTTCGCTACGGATACATACTTTTATCCCTTCTGTGATTTGTCACGTGCCAACTTGCTCTATCTTACTGAATTAACGAGCGTAGCGAGCGTCGCATAGGATTTATATAGAGAGATCTAATTCACAGGGAAGTTGAGACAGGCACCTGAAGTCGTTAAAAGTGGGGTCTACTTAAACAAAGCAACCGCTGCCCCGCCACACGCTCATCTGCCTCGACACAACAACAACGACCGACCATGGCTACCATTGCCGTCGAGAAGATCCTAGCGGCAACGCCGGTGACGGTGCGTGGCCAGCCGACGCCGCTGTCGGCGGACGCCAAGGGCGAGCGCATTGCGTATGCGGTAAGTGGACACGAGGAAGACAAAGAGGGAAGACAGAGGAAGACAACACGACGACGACACCCAACGACGACACGCTAACGCTGACGACCCCCAGTCCGGCAAATCCATCTTCATCCGCAGCATCGACAACCCCTCTGTGTGCAAACAGTACACCGGCCACACGGCGGCCACGACCGTTGCCCGTTTCTCGCCGTCGGGCTACTACGTGGCCTCGGGCGATGTCAGCGGCCAGGTGCGCGTGTGGGACGCTGTCGAGGCGGTGCAGACCAAGGGCGAGTACGCCATTGTGTCGGGCCGCATCAACGACGTGGCCTGGGACGGCGACAGCCAGCGGATTGTTGCCGTGGGCGACGGCCGCGAGCGCTTCGGCCACTGCATCACCGCCGACAGCGGCAACTCCGTCGGCGAGGTCAGCGGCCACAGCCAGACCGTCAACGCCGTGGCCCTGCGCCAGCAGCGCCCGCTGCGTGCCGCCACCGTGGGCGACGACGGCACCATGTGCTTTCTGCACGGCGCGCCCTTCAAGTTTGCGCGCAAGGCCGACAACCTGCACAAGGGCTTCGTGTACGGCGCCGCCTTTGCGCCCGACGGCAGCCTGCTGGTCACTGTCGGCGCTGACCGCCGCATCCAGCTGTACGACGGCAAGACGGGCGAGCCCACGACCACCGTGGGCGATACGAGCAGTGGCGGCCACACCGGCAGCATCTTCGCCGTCAGCTGGGCCGCCGACTCGAAGCGCTTTGTCACAGCCAGCGCCGACCAGACCGTGCGCGTCTGGGACGCCGTGTCCGGCAAGGCCCTGCACACGTGGCGCCTGGGGTCGACCGTGGCCGACCAGCAGGTCGGCGTAGTCTGGCCGCACGGCCGCTCCGACGACCTCATCATCAGCCTCAGCCTCAGCGGCGACCTCCACTACCTGCACCTCGACGGCAGCGACAAGCCCGTGCGCGTCGTCCAGGGCCACAACAAGGCCGTCACGGCCATGGGCGCGACCGGCAGCCAAGACGTCCTCACCGGCAGCTTCGACGGCCGCGTCTGCCACTGGGACGTCGCCGCCGGCACCGCCACCGTCGTCGCCGGCAACGCCCACACCAACCAGGTGGTGCAGTTTGCCGGCGGCTGCAGCGGCAGCGGCACCAGCACCAGCACCAGCACCAGCACCAGCAGTAAGGGCGGCCTGACGTACAGCGTGGCCTGGGACGACACGCTGCGGACGATCGATGCAGGCGCGCACGCGTTTGACAGCAGCAGCGGTGCCATTTCCCTCGGCGGCCAGCCGCGCGGCGTGGCGGCGGCCGCCGACGGGCAGGTGGTTGTCGCGCTCGCCTCCGACAAGCTGGCCGTGTACCGCGGCGCGACGCTGGTGAGCGAGCTCGCGCTCGACTACACGCCGACGGCTGTGGCCGCGCACGGCGCCGTGGTGGCCGTGGGCCGTGGGCTCGACGCCGGCAAGGTGGCTGTGTACACACTGGCGGGCGGTGCCCTCAAGGCCGCACAGGCGGTGCAGTCGCCCGTGGCGTCGGCCGTGTCGGCGCTGGCCTTTTCCGACGACGGCGGGCTGCTGGCGGCCGGCCACGCCAACGGCAAGATTGTGGCCCTCAAGACATCCGGCTCGTCCTGGACGGTGGCCACAGACCGCTGGTCGGCACACACAGCGCGCGTCACGGCGCTGGCGTGGAACGCGGCCGGCACGCACGCGGCCAGCGGCGCGCTCGACACCAACGTGCACGTCTGGAGCCTGACCAAGCCGGGCAGCCGCGTCAAGGCGGCCAACGCGCACAAGGACGGTGTCAACGGCGTGGCCTGGGTCGGGGACAAGGTGGCCAGCGTGGGCGGCGACGCGGCGGTCAAGATCTGGGCGGTGTCGGGGCTGCAGTGAGATAGATACTAGACAGAGAAGAAAAAAAAAAGGGGGGGGGGGGGGGGAGGGGTATCATAAGAGGATTCTAAAAAATACACAGTACACAGCCCAAGAGGCACGCAAACGAGAGGCAGACCAGACAAACCATGGTGCGCCCCTTCACTCCATCCGCAGCAGCGCCTCGTCGTCGCGGCCTGCGCCCGCGTACACGGCCGCCCAGTCAAACAGCCCGCAGCGCTCCGTCTCGGCGGTGGGGAACGGTGGTTCATGGTAGACGTCGTCGTCGTCGTTGTCGTTGTTGTCCTCCTTCTTCTGCTGCCGCGCCCGCCTGGCTTCCGCCTCTGCGTCTGCCCGCGCCACCGCCTGCCGCACCGCATCGGCCAGCCACTGGTCGCTGCGCGCGGCGTCCAGCACCCCGCGCACCGCCCAGCCGGCGGCCGCCACGGCCTCGGCCAGCTCGGCCTGGTGGTCGTGCAGCAGCGCCGGGTTCGACACGACGACCAACGGCACGTCGAGGCGAGCGGCGTCAAGGATGGTGCCGGCGCCGGCGTGGGCGACAACGACGCCGGGGGGGCGGATGGTCTTCGTCTTCGTTCTTGGCTGGGTGCCGCCACGGCACGGCAGCATCAGGCCGGCGAGGTCGGTGGTGTAGGGCAGGGTCTGGATGGCGGGCCAGGAGGGGGGGGCAGCAGCCGCAAGCGCTTTGCAGCGGGCCACCGCCCACGCCTCGTCGGCAGCGCCCGTCTGCACCACCAGCTCGCCGAAGCCGAGCGCGGCCAGCACGTCGAGAAAGGCGGCGCTCAGCGCGGCCGCGAGCAGCGGGCGGAAGCTGGCCGTGGCGCCGACAGTGACGAGGCAGCGGCGGGCGGGAGCGGCCGCGCTGCCGGGGGCTGCTGCTGGCGCCGCCGCATCTGCAGTAGAAAGGCTTGGCTTCGCCATGGTCAAATGGCCGGGCGTCTGTCGTCGACCGTTTCGTGTTGTTGCGGTCTTGCGTTTTGCGTTCCCAGGGGGCGAACTTGCCGTTTTACATAATCTCGTACCAAAAGCGGTTAGCGCATCGGGGGTGCGAGGGAAAAAAAAAAAAGAAAGAGAAAATAGCTCCAACCGCGGCCCTACCGCATCGGCGCCTGGACAGAAGCCACCAATTCGCGCGGCGGAGTCCCCCTTTTCTTGCGTGACTTTCCGAATCTTCTGTCCCTTTCCTCTGGCCATGGTCTCCAAAGCCAGGGCCTTGCAGCTCGGCACGCGCCGGTGCTGCGCAGCAGCCGGACAGATGACGATGACGACGACGGCGGCGGCGGCGGCGGCGGCGGCGGCGGCGGGAGGACCAACAGCAGGCCGGTCTCTGTTTCGGACAACAGCCCCATCAGCAACAGCAGCGGCAGCGCGGCGAGGCTATGCGAGCAAGGCGGCGCCAACCGAGAACGAGCGCGGCGACGGCGGCCTGGACGAGCGGGCGCAGCGGCAGCGGATGAATCAGAAAATCCGGCGGATGGCAGAGAGCGGCAAGTTCTTTACGCAGCCGCCGTTCAACCTGAAGCGGATGCTGCGGCAGCCGTGGAACCAGGGCGAGACGGACCCGGACATGGTCTCGCTGGACGACTCGGACGACAACCAACAGGGCCGCGACATCCTGACGGTGGCGCACGCCAAGCTGGACGAGCACCGCGACCGGCGGCACTATGCGCGGCTGGCGGTGTGGGAGATGCCGCTGCTGGCGAGTATGTCCAGGGAATCTGTTTGTGTATATATATATATTCGGGACGCTGACCATGCAGAATTCGCCAAACCGTTCGAGCCGCCGACGGCCACGATGCCGCTGCGCTTCCGCTACACGACATACATGGGCGAGTTCCACCCGGCCGAGCGCAAGGTCGTGGTCGAGTTCTGCCCGGCGGACCTGGGCCTGACGCCGGTGCAGCAGGACAAGCTGCGCAAGCTGGCCGGGCCGCGCTACAACCCGGAAACGGACGTGATCAAGATGAGCTGCGAGATGCATGAGCACGTGGCCCAGAACAAGCGCCACCTGGGCGACCTGGTCGCGAAGCTGCTGGCGGAGGCGAAGGTGCGTCCTACGTCTGCTTTTTTCTTTTTTACTTCCTTTCCTTTCCTTGCTAACCCCCCC